>JAOTQH010000040.1:1660266-1680812 GCA_025631255.1 Cornus kousa
AAATTAGGTTGAACGGTTCTTTTTCTTTAATTATTTTTTAATTTTATTAACTTTTCTTATTATAAATTCCTTTATATATATAATTATATTTTGTTTTTGAGTTGTGACTAATTTTATTTATATAGTTTTTTTTTTTCAAAATTTTATTTATATAGTTAAAAAAATCACTTTTTATTTTTCACCCTAAAGTCCCAAATTAGATTGAGCAGCCCTGCCAACAATGTAATTTAACTTGCAGTTTGTGATCATAGGAATAGGATGAGTTGGGTCATCTAACTTGTTAGGCATTAGATCTTCGTGTTTTCATCAATCCAAGCCTACTTTTAAAAGTTTGTTGGGATTTGAAAACAGAACATAAGATGGTACAATAACTAATAAATGGCCATGCGTGCCCTCAACCACCTCTCTCTAATTAGCCCAACCAACCCACCGCCTCTCTTGCTATGCCGAAAGCAATGAAATTGCGCGACTAAAAATTAAATAGCAGACATGAACGGTTACGGTGTGTATGATATCGAATACATTGTATATATTTTCGTATTGTACAGTTTTTGCCATTATTTTTTTATTTTTTATTTTATTTTCTTTGATAATGTTACGTTTACAATACAAGAAGACACATAAGTCAACAGCCACTACCAATAAGTAACACATGTAGTCCAACTCTTCTGCATGCACAACACTTGTTGTTACAGAGAGTCACAGTTGCCCTCGTGATTCATGAATACATATTGAAAAGGAAAATTACTTCCAGAGATGATAAAACAAAAACCGAAAGAAAAAACAAACCAACCTAATTTCTTTCCAAATATCCCCTTGGCACAAGATGTTTGTATTTTCCTCTCAGTGCACATGACACATAATTTACCATTGAGATGGAAAATAAATCTAGTTGAAAATTGTTTTAATTTGACTTATTAATTTGTGAATTTCATTCTATCTTCTTCAATTAGAGGGAAAAAAATATATAAAAAAAAATTCTATCTTCTTCAATTAATTCAAATATGTTCCTAAACAGACACATACTCGATTAGTCTCAATTTAAGTGTCGGTGAGTACTAATTTTTAAAGAGACATGTAAAACTTGCATTGTCTATCTAAAAAATTATTAAATTGCCTTTTAAATTTTGAATATTCAATATATGAAAATATGTGAAATATATTGTTTTAAAAAATAAAGTGAACAATTATTTTGGGACAGAAAAAAAAAAGAAAATATGACACTTATTTTTGGTCAAAAAGAGTATTATTTTTTATATTTTAATATTTAATTATTCTTTATTATATTTTTCATTAATAATAAGAGTTTGTTATTCAAATCCAAATTTAACCTTAACCAACAAACATGAGGTAAACCTTTAACAAGTTGAGAACAAAAATTTTATTAGTAGCCTACATGTCATATGTCACATGACAAGTAGGATTAGAATTAAAGAAAAAGTAATGAAAATGATACTTATCGTTACATGTGATGTGTCTCCAAAAATTGATTGTTTTAAGATGATAAAATCACCCTCATTTGTCAAATTTTATTTATTTATTTTATTTATTTTTATCAACTTACATATTTTTAGTAAGATATAGTAAAAGGAATGCAAAATCTGAGAAGGGTAATATCGTTATTTTATCATCACATAAGCAAATTCCAATTTCGATAAAAACAAAGCCAACAAAATTGAAAAGTAAACCAAAAAACGACTATATAAATCGTGGTTAGTACTTTAGCACTCGTCTCTCTCTCTCTAGTTTACATACTCTTCGTGCTCTCCGCCCGCCTCTCTCTCTAAACACACACGAAAACACACACATATATAGAGGGTGAGGTATCTCTGTTTCGATCCTTCAATGGCTGCTGTTTCTGGAATATCAATGTCCATGACCACTATCTCATGCTCTATTAAACAAAATCGGGTAATTTGTTAAAGATCTTCTGGATATCAATTCTTAAATTTGTTATGAATCGTGCATATATATGTATATGTTTATATATATGTTTATTTGTTTATTGTATTGTATAATTTGTATGTTTATGTTTTCTTATATTTGGATTTGATGGTGTGGATTAATTCTGAATCCGTTGATCTTTAGCTTTTTAGCCTCTTATTTTGATTGGATTTAAGTTTGTAATAGTGGTGAAGTGTTCTATATAGACAACACGATCAAGAATGTTTGATAAATCATCAAAGGTGTACCTCTTTTAATTGAGACTCATTATATTCACATTTCTGTTTTTCTGCTCCAAAATTTCCATTAAATAATTTATTAAACTCTAAATCTTTACAGTTTTGAACTATTGTTTCTTAAATTCTTTTGAAATTTCTGATAAAATGATTTTTAGACTAGTTTTTTTGCCCTTTTTCTTTACTAATTCCATTTTTTTTTAAAAAAAAATATTATGGTAAACAGTTAAATATGTATATTTGATTTGATTATGCTACCTGGTTTCACTAAAGTCATTTTCATGAATTGAGCAGGCACCCACCCGAGTCTCTAATTTCAATTCGGCTTCGCTTTCTGTTAATGGAAAATTCTTCCCATCACTTCGATTGCGAGCTGCACCATCTCGCTTTCGCATTTCCTGCGCGGTATATTTCTCTAGTTATATGATATCAAATGTTACTTTTTTTTTTAATCTTTTGCTGGCTGATTTAACGTTACTATGCTTTGTTCTTCCTATCCGAGGCACTTAATTTTAATTTTACCATTTGCATCAGTTTCAATTCTTTCAGAAAAATTAGAACTGCTGTAAACATGGTTAAGGAATTTATGTTTGATTAGGTCAATACATGATACGTGGTATCTAACTCCAAGACAAATAACATGTAACAGCATTTCACTTCATAATGAATGAATGTCCACCCTACTGGTCTACCTTTGTCCCAGTGGCTTTGGGTCGAAACTCAAGTCCTAGGTTAAGATTTTGAGACCGGTAGAGACAGAAGAAAAGAAAAAAAAAAAAGTGTCAGTCCCTCATCATCACTGACTCGTGCTTATATTAGTATTTGTTGCTTTCCCTGAGTCGGTCTCCATCACATCCATTTGGTTAGTCCATGTTAAGGAAATGGAGACCTGTTCCTCAATCTTAGTGACGCCTTGAGTTGATTTGTCTTTGGTTGATCGTGAAAACATGTGTAGTTCTTAAGAATGTCAGTGGTGTATTGGTTTTATTAATCTATTAGTTATGATTTTTCGGTATGGATCAATCAGGAGGTGGTTCGGTATTTCTACCATGATTGTGTGATTTGCAATCCCATATGTTTTCCTCTTTTCTCTCTTGTTTTCATTGTTCTGTTTTTTCCCCCTTTGGGTTGTGGGGGTGGGTAAAATCTTCTATAACCTTAAAATAGAAATTAGTAGGTGCCATATCATATTCGGCTAGGAGGTAATACCAGTAGCCAACCCTAGCGCACTTTACTTGGCATGAACATATTATATGATTTTGTCATCCGAGTAGATATACTATGAATGTCCTAACCCTAAAGAAAGTGATGCTTTGAGCAGGCAAAACCAGAGACAGTGGACAAAGTGTGTGAAATAGTGAGGAAACAGCTCGCACTACCAGCTGATTCTACAGTCACAGGGGAGTCAAAGTTTGCTGCACTCGGAGCTGATTCTCTTGACACGGTATCTGCCACGAACTATCAATTCTCCTGCCCATAGTCTAATTATTGTTGATTTGGTATTTATGCTACGTCTTTTGATCATAATCATTTGTTTGTCTCAAAATAGCTTCTGCTTTCTTCTTTTTATTAAAAATGATGATGTCTGATTTGCTCATCCACTAGCCAAAATTGAAATCCCAATTGTTGTGCTTACAAAAATAACAAGCAGAACCCATTGACAATTTTGAGCAAAAATAAAAAGCTGAACACATTGACAACTTGTCACAATAAATTTGCCTTGAGAGTTTTAAACCGTGTTTCAGTAATTAAATGCTAACGCCATATAATGTTTGACAACCTGTTTCTTGTCTTCATTTTTAGCACCCCATGACGGCACAATAAAATCATGTAACCATTACATGGTGTCATGTATGTTGCTTATACATGAGTGTCAATCCCATATGTTAGGTCTAGAATCCGCTATATAGGTCTAGAATCCGCTATATATTATAATAATCGCTTTGTTTGAAGTAAATGCAAAGGGTGTGCCTCTTTCCTTTACAATGATCTCCCTGGTCATTTTTACTTATTTATTCCTCTTCTCGTATAGGTCGAGATTGTGATGGGACTCGAGGAGGAATTTGGAATTAGCGTGGAAGAAGAAAGCGCCCAAGGTATTTCCACTGTCCAGGATGCAGCAGATCTGATCGAGAAGCTCGTAGAGAAGGGTGCTTAAAATGGATGCAGCCGATCTGATCGAGAAGCTCGTATAGAAGGGTGCTTAAAATGCACGAGGTGGATAATTCAGGGTCGAAAGTTTCTTTAGAGAAGCTCTTTTTAGTTTGCATGTTTTTCATTTCCCTGCTGTTCATGGGGCTTTCTAGTGTACTTTTTATGAAATTACTAGTGTTTCCTAAGTATGTGTTTTTCTGTCCCCTTTAAGTTTCCTTAAAATGAACTCATTCTCGTGTTGTGCTGTTTTGTTTATGGGGTCAGGCTTATTCAATTGAATTTATCGAAAGACATATTAGATCTTTTTTCAACTGTTTTATATTGTTCTTTTCGTTTACATAATATGTGGTGTTGTTTTAGGATTGGCCTTAGCACAACAATAATGTTGCAGGTCACGGGTTTGAAATAGGGTACAGCTTCGGTAGGCTCGTGCATTGGGCTAGCCCTTAGCAATGTCTTCTTGTGTGTTCTGTTAGCTGGCTTCATGTGTTTCGATTGCTTCAGGTCTCTTAAAATTGAACAGTACTGTTTGTGTTTTAAATACTACTTTAATCATTACCACCTGGCTCAAAAATTTAGTAGATAATAATAAGAGAAAAGATTGAAACCGAAATTTAGTAGATAATACGAAAAGATTTAAACCGAAATAATACATAAAAAATAAATAAATAAAAATTGTTAGAGTTCAAATTATGATGTTGAACCGATAAGGATATTGAACACTTAAAATTCAACTAGTGTTAATTATGAAAAACAAAATATATATATATATATATATATTCAAATAGTGTTGATCAGTACATGTTGAGGATAACAATAGTGGGTAGATCGAGTTTTAAATAAAAATTAGGTGATTGGATTCCGAAAGAATATCCTCGAATCACAAGAAGCTCGGAACTAGTAGATCAACCAACATGTATAATCATGGCAGCAATATTTTCCTTTCTATATAAACGAAGACACACCTAAAGTTGTTCACCACCTCCTCACACCTCTGTTTTCCTCTCCCTCAATCCTGTGGCCGGACTATGGCCGTCTTCAGATTACGGTCAAGATGTCAATAGTTGGTGTCATTGACTCCGGCGTATTGCCGGAGCTTCAATGACGATGGAATGACCAAAGTGCACAGAAGATGGAAGGGAGACGTGCAAAGAAGGTCGAGATTTCAATTCTTTATTATGTAACTCCAAGCTCATTGGAATTGGATACTTCAACAAGGGCGGCATGGCAGCAAATTCTAAAAACAAAGGCAAAAGGGGACTTTTAGCTTAGGAGATGGGCTGATTTGTAGTGTATCTGACTGAAAATAGAAAATACGTTTGCATGTGTTCGTACATGTACAAACGGCACAAAATAGGTAAAAAGTGAAAGTCTTTTGGTTGAAATGACGCATTTTGAGTCCAAAGTAAAAAGTATTTACACAATATGTGAGAAGGTCAGGACATGGTGCATATAAATATGGTGAGTCAAAAGTTTAGAGCTATACATTATGTGGGGAGGGGGTAGCTGCTACAAAACAAAAATGGCTACTCCCTCTGTTCCATTTTAAATCTCTTATTTGAGAACTGTGATTCTTTATTTTTTTCCTTTCCTTTTTTATTCCCTTCCATCGTTCCTCAAGTCCCTTAGATTTGATCACGTAGAATTTGATCCAATTTTTTTATTGAGCAAATGGCACGAAATGAATCAGATTGATTTTTCGATAAAAAGTACCATGTGAATTCTTCAATTTTTCCTCTTTCTCTATCCCTATCCCTATTCCATAGTTACAATGTTTGATTCAATAAAGAACCTTTCCTTCTGTAATGAGTCACAGTTCTCAAAAAAGACATTTAAAATTGGACAGAGATAATATTTAAATTAAAGATTTAATAGTGTATTTGTTAAGAGAGATAATGTGAAAATAATGAAAAGTTTGTGAAAGATAAAAGAAGAGAGGCTTTGTCTCAAAACTAGCGGAGTTTTTCAAATCAGCCCACATTCTCGTTCTATTTACATAATCGATCCCAAACAAGTCGAGACAACACGGGTCCGTCGACATGGAGATTTTTGCCATCACTGACCATGTTAGAAGCCAACAAACACGGTAGGTTTTCTAATCGTACTATTCTTTACGGAAGTGCCTTTGACAATTTGAACAGAACCACGTGGGCGGATTACTTGATGAATGAGACACCTGATTTTTTTAGTGAGATTGACACATGCAACCGGAACAATGTTTTTCAAAATGGAAAATGATGGAGCGCTCTCTCTCTCTCTCTATCCACCACTCTTTCAAGAATTTGGCCCACTTCCATGTGCCACCTTCTACGGACTGTCCCCAAATACGAACGCCAAATACATAATATTTATTTGCTCTGAGAGTAGGCATATTTGTATTGGAGTGATACATGTGAATAAACTCTCCCTCGTTTTAGGTATTTATTTCTATATTTCTCACATGCTAACAAAAATCGATCAACAACAATGTCTAATGAGGACTTGAGAATAAGAACTTCTCATCTTAGGTGTTTACCTCTATATTTGTCACGCAATAATAAAAAATAAAAATAAATAAAAAACAATTAGCATTTTTATCATTGTACTTTGTATTGGTATTCAAGGGTTTGAATCTAATAGCATATATATATATATATATATATATATATAAATAAGTAACATCGTAAGTCAAGTCCTTCAACAAGCCGTGTTTAGATGGAACCAATATTAGATAACCACCTTTGATATATATATATAAATAAGTAACACCATAAGTCAAGTCTTTCAACAAGCCGTGTTTAGATGGAACCAATATTAGATAACCACCTTTGATTGCATTTTTGAAAAAGAATATTCTTTAAAGAGTCCTACAAATTTAGGCATATGAAGGAGGGACTACATTATTTTCTACACTCACACTCATCATAATTTATAAATTGTACTTCAAAAATTCCAATAATCATTATAATAGCAATAATGCCACTCAGTTCACCTAAATCCAAGCATTATCATATACACTATAGACACAACATGAACTAATATGGTAACCTACAACGCCAATTGAATTTTACAGCCAGAGATTGATTACCTCACATAGCAAAAACCAGCACTGACCAATACACTACCGAACCCATAAACACTCCTATATTATGTAGGGACATTGCTAAATTGAGAGACGACGCTGAAGAAGCCGGTAAAGACCCGGACGGAGAAATTGCAGAACCGGGGCCAAAATTGAAGAGTTCATCCGGATTTGGAGGGCTCGGATTGGAAGGAATGGTGGGCATGATAGAACCAGCTGGAGAAGGCACAGAACCACCAGAAGAAGGCAAAAGAGGAGTGATGTCCGGCGACAATTTTGCAAACGGAGAGAGTGGAGGGTTTGGGGAATCTGCAAGTGCTGCTGAAATGGTGGGTGTCACTAACTTCAGCTGAGAAGGTAAAGATAGTGAAGAAGGTAAAGCCATGAAAGGTGTAATGAGTGCTATGAGAAACCAAAAAGAAGCCATCCTCAAAATTAAAGAAGATGAAATCAATAGGAAATGATGGTTCAAATCCACTGAGTTTCTTGGGAGACTAATAAATGTGTAATGAGGGCTTGGAAGAGGAGAAGAATGAATTCATGTGATTGGAATTTTTTCGAAAGTGGAATTCATGTGATATGTACGTACACTTGATGAAAGGTATGACTGGAGGTTCTATGTAGGGTCAAGTGCCACGTGGAAGGTGATCATTGGGTGATGATGAGAAGTTACAGGTTGGCACTCTTGGGGAAGAGACAAAGATCGATTGGTAGTTGTTTTCATATATTCGGTAGCTGAGGATCCTTTTTGGCCCGTGATGTGGGGTTACCAGATTAATCAAATGGGAGCCTACGTTACACTTTTTCTTTTCTTTTTTTATGTTTTGGAGTCAAAATTGCCCTTGTTTGATTGATCATGCAGGAGGGACAACTAGGGGCAAAAGCGTCTTCTGATGATTTGGTTGATAAATCCAAAAGTTGTGACAAATAATTGCCTCCACGAATCACGGGACCACCGAAATGGCCAAAAAAATTCAATGGGACATCAGGGTCACATGAAATCCGAAGATTGAGTAACGACACTGGAGGTGAAAACTCCAAAACTAATCAAAACAATGGGTTGCTGTTCAAGTGGTTGATTGCCAGGTTGGTTGTAAATAATTGACATATGTACAACAAATAAAGTTAAACTATTATTAAAAATATATATATCTAATAATTTGAATCACAAAAACTGGCATAATTTTTTTTTTTATTTAAGTAAAAAAAAAAAAAAAGAAGAATATAAAATTGAAGGGTAAAATTAGAATAATATATTATAGAATAATTAAGGAACAAGACATTCTGTGATAAAAATGTGAATATTAAAATGGGTGTGTGTACCGAAGAAAATCAGAAATTAAGAACATGGGAGAGACAACTAAAGTAGGGAAGAAGAAAACCAGAAATGAAGATAGTGGAGAGAAAAACTAAATAGATTGGTTGTGAAAAAACAAGAGAGAGTTTATTAAGATGGTATAAACTAGTGTAGCAAAGACCAAAAAATGATTTGACTATATTTATATCCTTTAATAGAGTGGGATGGTGAAATAGTAGGAAAAATATTAGGTTAAATTGATCCTAAGGTAGCCATGGGTAAAGCTATTCCAATAAACTAAGACCATACCTTCAATTCCTGATTCAGAAACACTTATTAGACTTTACCACATCCACCTCCCCATTCAAACTAACCACTCAACAGAAAATCAAATAAACCAATCACCTCAGTCTGAAAATCATGAAAAGCCCTCAGGACTATAAGTAAACATACAAACCTTTCAGAAACATCTGGTATAAACCATGAAATTGATTTCACAATGTAGCCCACTCACACCATTTATTTATGCAAAAATCGAACCCTCAGAACCTTGCACAAGTCCCGTGGATTAGTCAGGGCAAAGCCCCGGATACCCTGATAATTGGAAAAAATAAAAAAAATAAAAACAAAAAAACCAAAAACAAAAAAAGATTGAGGTATCAGTATTCTACAAGATCGCGGTGGCTAAGCAATGTTAGTTATGAGCAAGTAGTGCAATGCTCGCTCACAAAAACAGCTCCCAACATTTGGCCTCCAATCGCAATCTAGTTCTACATGTCCAATTCTAAAAATCAGTCTTGTGCATAGTTTTGATATAAACCTTTCCATAACAATTTTAGAATAAATTAAGGTCAACATCAAAGGGTAAACTACAAAGAGGCTGGTTCTAGTTAACATACCATGCGAACTTGGGATGAACCGAGGTTGCTATAGCCTATGGAAATTCGTGCATTGTATTAACAGATTCATAATCGTTTCATGAAGCTTAAGTTGAAACTTAAGTTTTCTAAATTTAAAGTTATTACTGTACCCTAAAATGCTTGTAAGCTTACAAAGGACCACAACAAATCTACCATGTAGATTAAGATGAGAACCTAAAATTTAGTCCACATTCTGGCTTCAATATTAAGATTATATCAAAGCAGAATATTGCTGGAATAAGACATTGGCCTAATCATTGGGAATTGAGCATGTATTTTCGCACATTGTTCAAAGGGCACCAGGAGGAATCAACACAAATTTTACTTTCTTGAATAAGATGCCTGAACTGGACATATTAATGATGTTACAAAGTATACATGATTGATTATACAAACACAAGCGAGTCAAAAAAGGACTCCGTAATAGTACCAATGTAAAGAAAATAGAGCTCACCTTAATACAAAGGTTGTTGATTCCTTATTTATATTAAGGAAACAGAGCTGTTTCATGATCTCAAAAGCCAATATACGTTCATCTTCCCTGTAAAAAGATTAATAAAGAATTATGCAGGAATTTAATATATTTGAAAACAAATAGAAAAATATTAATCGACAAGCAACCTCTGAAACTTCAAATGCAACGCGGCAACCTCTGCAACTCCAGTGCCACTCGAGAAGCGGCATCAGCAACACTGGGTATGCTTGAACTTCTGAGCTCAGAAACAGTCGCTTCAATTCTTGAAATCTCCGATACGGCTATTGATAATATCATTGCTTGTGACAAATACTTTCGACAAGAATAACGAAGAGCCTGCAGTATCCGTTCCACCAGTAAATGAGAGATAACCCTGTGCCAGGACTCGAGGATCACACTAACCTTGGGGAGATTAGTTAGAAAACCAGTAGTAGCTTCCCTTGGAGCTACCTTGAGCAACAAAATTACACATTCTGAAGCTATATCTGCAATATTCACCTCATGAGACTTACTCAACTCCAGCAAGACACCAACATTGCTACCAAAGTCCATTATATCTCTGATGCACTGCTGCTGATCAACTGCACAGTTTTCCTCAGAAGAACTGTCACATAAGAGAGCCGGTTCCTTTGTAAGGGTGAAGCCTTTCTGACTGCCTACTGAACGTAGAAGAAAAGCTCTACACAGACGAAGCGTTGGTTCAATAAAATCTTCCATTTCTTTTGCATACACAAACTCAAGAAGATTTCCAATCCTCCTGACTACTTTTAATTGAGAGAGTATCTTAGTTTCCAGTTCTGGAGCAGATGCAAGAGCCAGGCAGAGCATGACATTGTTTACGTTTGCAGTTGAGAAGTCACCAAGCAGAAACTCAAAGCACTGCGACACTGTCTTCAAATGTAGAATGTCTGAAATTTTGATGCAATTAAACTCAATGAGCATCAGTAAAAGTTTCTGTGCATACATGGGAATGGGATCTTCATCTTCCATTAAAATGGGGTAGAGAGGGAGGAAATAGCTATTGGATATTGCCTTCAAATCCTCAGGTCTTTGCTCATCTTCCGGTAGTTCATTCAGAAAAATGACCATGACATCAAAAAGAATTTTTAGGCACAAAAATCTAGCGTCACCATCTTTGTTTCCCTTGTAAAGAACAGCCAGACTTGGAAGAATTTCACGAATAAAAATATCGGCGTTTTGAAGAATTACAGAGGGCTCCTCAGTGAAGGACTCGAGAACTCGTAGAATGGTTATTTGGAAGTCGTCCCTGCCCTGAAATTCAATGAGTGATGAGATGTACATAAGTATTCCCCACATATTAGTAAGAATATCATACGATCTCCTGAAATCAGGAAGTTGATCCACGTTTGTTGAATGAATCAGGTTTCTGAAGCTACAAACTTGGACATTTATACGCATTTACACATATATATAATATTTAGCCTTCTAAAAATTCAGCCATGTTTTCTAGCCAAAATATAAGCTAAATTTTCCAGATGAACATAAACAGACACCTTGGTTCCCCACTCTTTCAACCATTTGTTAGTTTAAGTATGTTCAGCACATTGTTGCTGAGCACCTGGGTAGACAGGCAATATTAGGCATATGTTCTGGTTTTATGTTTGATCTCACTTCACAGCAGAAATATATATGATAAAAATGAATAAAAACCTCCCAAGGAGAAATATACCAACTCTCTATGGATGGCATGGCTAGGGAAGGCACAATAAGTTCAATAACCCATCCCACCTCAACCCCTTTGGGACGGTTTTGGGGGTTACCTTAATGGGTTTGGACGGGTATGGGTTGAGGTAAAAACCCGCAGGTTCGGGGCGTGGACAAGGAAAGTTCCCCCTCCCCCCCCCCAACCCCAGTTATAATGCCTTATTACCCCCTGTATATTGATTTTTTTACCAAAATACCCCGCAGGTTCAAGTTTCATGACAATAGATTGAATCCATCCCTCTTTCTCTATCGTTATCACGATTTCAGATTGAGTCTTATCACCTCTTTCGCCTCCTAGTTGTGAGGTCAATTTTATCTGATCAGTTAAGTGTGGCCACTCTAAGAAGTGAGACGATGAGACAAGGCACTGTTAGGTATGTGCTTATACATTTGGAATGTTTGTAGTCTGGTGGCTTTAAATGGTATTTTGAAGTGGCCAATAGAGGTCTGGCACAAGTCAAGTCTTTTCATTGGAAAATTGAGCTTTTACTAATAACGTGATGATGTTTGCTCAAATGCCAAGTTGTGGGTCATAATTATGCATATGACATTTTCAGGAGTATTGGAAGTGTTTGTAAATTACCACGATGTGAAGTTTTCTTAAATCATAGTGTTTTAACTTTTAAATCCGAGTGCGAATTTAAAAGGGGCGGGGCGGAGGGACTTAAATGGGGCTGGAAATGGGGTTAGGGGGTCTTCTGCTAAAAGGTTTTGGGCAAGGACAGGGCTGGTCTGTTAAATGCGGACAGAGATGATGAGGGGCCACCAGCCCAGTTGCCATTTCTGGGAATGGTTTGTGTCCCAGGCTCCTACGTATATTCTTTTCTACAAAATAATTCTGTTTACAGGACATGTAGAAAGTAAATCAGAAAGGTAACCACACATTAGCCAAAAAAAAAGCCTTCTATCCCAAACGACAGATCCACTTAATCTGAGTCAGAGAAAATTCTATGAACAATTTTAAGGATTTGGGAAGCGTATTGGAAATACTGTAGAAACAGCAATACTAATGATAAGGCATGTACATTGGACGCACTCGCCATGCCCTTGCTTGACTTGGTCAAGACACCCTCAGGGCAAGTTGCACTCTGTTTCATGTTATAGATCATTAACAATGTGGTAAAGACAAATGGCCGGCTAAACGGATTCTAGCAGTGCTAACTATTAATTCCTAAAACTTCCTCATGCCAGTAAAGAAACATGAATTACCAAATAAAAAGATAAAAGATTGGATAAAGAACAACAAAATGTAGCCTTGGTTGCAGTTACTACCTGAAAAGGAGCCTCCACCAGTTTTACTACACTTGCAAACTGCTGCAGGACCTGATTGGTGACCACCCTATGCTTAAAAGCGGAGCTCCGAAGGAGATGTAGAACAACAGGAAACAAATGAACATTGGTCTTCGGAGTGGTTCGACTGGTAAGACCAGCAATCTGCCCATGGCGTCTCCCTCCCATCATTTGCTGAATATCTCCAGTTATTACATCCAGCAAACCTGGTAAAATAGATGCCACAACATGCACAAATGCATCTAAACACTGCTGCACATAGCTGTCCTTCTCCTTTGCCAGCCTGTCCACTGCTGATAGTAATCTTGCATTGCAAAAGAAATGTGGCAACCATCTCTTCCCACACTTACTAAGTAAAGCAACAAAAAGAAGTGTCTTTCCCTTCAAGACTTCACTTCCCTGCTCTACAAGAGACATGAGACTTGGAACAAGATTCTTATCTTCCAGCAATGGAAGAAGACACCGTCCAATGTTTGTAAACATATGGCTTCCAAGCATGGCCATGTTCAAGAGGTTTAAGCATATTTGCTGTTCACGTGAACTTCCCCTGACAAGGGCGGATGCAGTGTCCTTGAATGAAAGTTTATCCATAACTTGTTGAATGCTAGGAGGGCTAAAGCGGACCAAACGTACCAAACAAGATCCTGCTGTTAGTCTCATGCTCTCCTGCTTCCCTGCAGCCCTAAATATATAGCATAAGTTATTAAGCACATCCTGGCTAGTGAAACGAGCAGCCCAGGGCCCTCCCTGACTGCAGATGTTTTCAATTGTCCTCAATGCATAAAGTTGAGTTATATCATCCTCTCCTTTCCGTAAAATTGATGACACCAATGAAATTAGAGCATTTGAAACCTGCCGAAGGAGACATTAATCAGGTAAATTGGATCTGTAAGAAGACTTAGTGAAGAACAAATTAAAAGCACTCAAAAAAATCTTCACGACTTCATCTAAAACATAGAAAATGAAACTCGTATCTCCATAAAAGAGATTTATGAATGATCTCGATAGGTGCAAATTGATATATAAGACTTTTGAAAAGGAAAATTGTAAAAATGATACAGTAAAACCTGATAAGCTTACTCTGGGGAAGAGAGGAGTGGGGGAGGAGACTGATAAGCTTTTGTACACAATTAAGAAGGTTTTGGCAATAAAGTAATAGCCTAACCTGCCAGCCAGATGATGACCGGCTTTCCTTTGATGGAGATTCTGGCGGATTGTTATCTCTACTGTGTTCATTTTGAGTGGATATATAGAACAAAAGCTCACCCAAAGCAGCCATGGAGAACCTCCTAACTTTTTCCTGCCTGTCCCTGAGGCCATCAGTAAGTGAACCTAAAATTCCCGAATTGGCCAAATCATCTTCGATAAAAGTAGAATGCCGAACCAACAAGCCTATGAGTGAAGCAAGTTGAACACGCAAAGCCGAAGCCTTAGACTGTCGAAGCATTTTGACAAGCACTAGCATTATTGGGCCATTGGTCAAGATATTGGCAGCATCGGCATTGTTACTTAACATCTCGAGATACCTGATCACATTCTGCTTTTCAGCAATAGCAGAGTTCCCACTAAAGATACTCATGATCCTACTGTTGAATGTGTCCAGCTGCTCCTTAGACATTTTCACATAATCAGAAGCTGGCAATGCAACAAAGGAAAGCAAATGAATTGCTTCTGATCCTTTATCAACCTTTCTACTGGGCATAACAGGTCTGACTGAGAGATCAGATGGATGCCAAAGCACCTGAGAGAGGTCATTAGATTTTGAAGTATCAGAGTCAAGGGCACATCCTGAACCTTCTTTAACTCTTTGAATCTTGGGTTGAGGACTAGCACTGGGTGGAGTAGCTGCAACTTCAATGTGTTCTGAAGATGATCGCAGTTCAAGTGTTCTCGAGTAATCGGAGATGGGCGTGTTAACCAAAGGTGATGTATCTAATTGGTTTATGTTACTATCCATCTCTTCTGTTTTTCCCTGGTGCTGATTTGGAGTTGACATTTTTTCTTCAGAGGTGCAAGCTGCATTATAAGACCCATCAGTTTCGTCATGTGTCTCATCCTCAGTGTTCTCATTAAAATCAAGCTCCATATCTGTATTTTCAATTTTGACCTCAGCATCATTCTCAGAACCATTAGGCAGTGGCCTCCGGTAGTTCTCCTTCTCATTTTCCTTCTGTAAGTTTGATTTTGCTATTCTTGAGAGTCTTAGAAGATTCACACCCCTGGTAGTGCTCGAAGTATCTTTCTGCTTCTCCTCAACTACTCTGCTTGAAATCTTACTTTGAATTTTTCGAGCACTAGAAACACCCTTAATCGGTGTGTCATAAATTCTTGAATTCTCATCCTGTTTGGAAGGCCCTTTTGAATCTTTTTCACGACTTTTAGTTGGGGTCTTGTTTTGGAGAGGCTTATCACCATTGCGTTCTGAAAGATATGGTTTCGAAGAAATCTCTATCATATTAGTAAACGCAGGCTGAGGTGGTAAGGGCAATGGAGTGAATTTTGTTCTCCAAAACGCATGACCACAAAGCTCAGACCATTGTATTCTTTCAGCCGGATCTTTTACGAGGAGAGAATTAATTAGGTTGATAAAAGGGCGACTTGGGGTGCCAGGAAGGCATGGAGTTGGATCTGAGAGGATAGATTTTACTAACTGTGTGAATTCTTTTCCAACAAAGGGAGGCCTCCCTGCATAGCACTCGTATAGAACACAACCAAGGGCCCAAAAGTCAGAAGCATAAGAATGGACTCCTCCATCTTGAAACAGCTCAGGAGCCATGTAACATGGAGTCCCACGTTTTGCTTGTGGCAACTAAACAAGTCACGAAGGAAAAGCTACATAAATAAATGAATTTAAACAACAACACACAAAAAGGAATATTGCAGATTAAACTTTTCATGAGTTTGTCATATTCAGTATGTGAGAAAATATAGCTGTACCGACCAGGGAAGAAGGTGTTTTAGATATATCACTCAATTTTCTTGATAATCCAAAGTCACATAGCTGCAATACAAGTATTCCATGGAAACTATTAAAATATATGGCAAGCGTTTTTGACAATAACACAAAAGAGAATCAAAACTGGTGCATAAATACCTTTGTACGTCCATTTTCATCCAACAGGATGTTTGATGGTTTTAAGTCACAATAAATGATTCCCTTTGAATGTAAAAACCTAACAACAATGCCAATTGCCAGAAAACATATCAAAGAGATAGAACATATTCCGAATTGATGAAGACCCAATTCAAAAAGAAAAAAAAATAGAAAAAACCCAAGGCTAGTAAGGTTTTACTTACTGCAATCCTAAGACTAGGTCACGAGCAAGATCATGTATTGAATCTTCAGGAAGCTGACTATCCTGCAAATCACTCATGAAAGTAACATTTTAAGTATCAAAATATAAAAGAAAATCCTAGTCAGTGGAATTTATGGTGATTAAAGAATGAAGCGGAAACTTATTCCCTCAGTTCTCTTTCATTTTACGAAGTCATGAAAATAAAACTCTAAAAGAGAATATAAAACATATAAGAACCGGGACACACATCATTACGTACACATTATTAGAAATTTATATTTTCTAGTCATAAAATTATATCAAGTGAAAAGCAGACAAATATATAGATATATATATATGAAGCACTATTACCCATATAGCAGCATACTTATTTCAAAGAAAACTTCTAGGGCTTTCACAAACTCTCTTTAGAGTTTTCCACCAATATTATGATATATCTAAACCCTTTTCCCATGGCAAAGCTCCATTGATTCACAAGGATGGAACCAAATTCAGTCTAAACTATAATATAGAAGATAAATAACAGTTGGAAACAATTGGTCAGATCATCATTATACAACACGATGTTTTTCTAGCATCTGGGGACATTCTAATCTTTGCCAGGTCAAATATCTGTATTCTTTTCCTTTGTAATAACACATAAGAGTTTTTGGATGTTGAAGTGTCAAAGAATTCGTATATTTGTTGGATATCTATGTAACGTAGTGCCCAACTGCCGATATAAGCAGCACCACCAATGAAGAAGAATTTGATACTGTAGCCATACAATCAGATAAATAATAGGTACCTGATGTAATAAGGTCATGAGATCCCCTCCAACGCAATATTCCAAAACCAACCACAAGTGAGCGGAAGTTTCATACCTAATATGCCAATTGGGGAGGACAAAGAAATGAGGAGATTATTCAAATCAATTTTCAAAAACACCTTTTGGACCATCTAAAGTTTTAATATTCTGCCAAATTCCTAACTTGCAACTCATTCTATCAAACGATGGATGAGGTTATGTTTCACAACAACCCTTACCAGGAATAGAACTTTAGTACATTTGGATGATCTAGAGAGTGAAGAATTCTAACCTGCATTTACAAGAAAGAAGAAAAGACAATTAAACTAAAGCATGTATTAGATAAAAACATGAACAGTTTAATCATGACACAATCTTGTGATTGGATCATCTCCAATCGCATAACATCAAATAGTTTTTCACATTTAATAATAAAGAAAACAGAAATTTCATGACAATTCAATATGTTTAGTTCTCAAGTAGCTCTGCAACTTAGCAGCATCTCAAAAGTAAGCCATCATGCTGCACTCTTGGCAACATAGCAGAATCTTCCTCCATCTAAGACAAGGAGCTAGTCAGGTAGACAGCCTTAGCCTTCTCAAACTGAGAGATCCACGACTCGGGATCCTAATGCATTAGATACAAATGGTCCGCTGGCACTGAAGGCATTAAATGCCCAAGTGAGCCAATTACTTCTACAAAAGGATGCTTAAAGGATAAGAGAGGAAACAACATTGACCATTTATTAACATCCTACACGCATATGAATCTTACAAATTCTACTTTCTATGTTGCACAATGCATTGATTATGTTAAGCAAAAGTAGAACTTGTATTTATAGCTTATAGAATGCTCTAATCAATCAAATTCTCTGTGCAAACCACCTCAAATTGAATCCTCTGAGTATGTAGTATTGGATAACCCAAAGAAAATAAATAGTCCTTTACATGGCACCCTGAACCTCCTCCAACAAGTACTGCTCACGCCTAAAGGAGACTTTTGCCTTTCATCGTAGCCATTGGGCCTTTTACAGTTTGTTGGTCTTCTATCAGTTTACTAGACTAACCATTACAAATTTATGAGAGCCGGACGCACATGTCACTGCAACCCTGTAAATTGGCTGCACTGCAGTACTCTCAATAGAAAACACAATAAAGTCCCACTCTGATTCTACATCTTCCTATATAAACGTTTGACTTTGGCAACATTTCCAACAACTTTCGATGATGATTTACCACCAACTATCCAAGTTATCTTTCCGACTCTCTGAAAGAAAACCTGCTCCTTTTGACATGATTCCAACAAGTTTTCCAGTATAATTCTGGTGAATAGTGACTCTTTCTTAATTACAAAATTATGATACCAATTATTATTTGACGAGTTCAATATATCAATTGCAAGTGCAAATAATTAGAGGGTTTTGACATTCATGCAGTATGAAAACTAGAAAGCCATTTGCGTGGACTGACCCGATTTGTTCTCCAATAAGCCTTAATATTAAAGTTGTAGAAGATCTAAATTCGTGTAGCTTAATCAACGCAAACGAAATTTGAAATTTTCAAAATCACATAGCAACTTCTCAATATTAAAGACATTTTCCCTTAATCAGTCAGTGAAATTGCCTTCACAAAAGATGAACAATATCTCAACCGCAAAAATTGATTCAGTAAGCACAAAAAACTGATACTTACTTCTTGAAGAACCTTGCTCTTCTGCAATTTATCGACACTCTTGATCGCGAAATACTCGATCGTTTTCTTCTTTCTTCCTTTATATACAGTCTACACAAACAAACACACACATGTAACATATAAAAAATTAGTTAAGCACAAGGATCAGTGAACCACTGAAATAACGGATATTCAATTCGAACAAACTCGCGTTGAATTGAAGAGAAGAGTGTTACCGAGTATTTTCCTCGGCCGATTGCTTCGTAGATATGGTAGTGATTCATGACCGATGTATCGAGATTTCTAGGTTTTCGACTCTGAAATTGAAATTCAGTGGTGAGGAGAGAAGGAGAGAGATCGAAATTTCTAGATTTAGATTGGAAATGAGTTCTAGATAGATAGGTTGGAGGTGTAATTATAACGAAATGTCTTTACTGATTGGGAAAATCCCAAAAATGAATAGACGGAGAGAGAGACTGTGTGGGCGACTGGGCGGGAATATGAGCTTAATTGAAAATCAAAAGTGAAAGTATTACACTGTATTAATTGTAGGTTTCCGTGTCATGAATAAGGTATAACCTGTTGCCAAACAATATGGAACCACATATTCCCGTTACGGTGACACGTAATATACGCGACACGTGTGAGCCCTTTTCCTTCCTTCTTAACACGACAAAAAAATATTATATATATATACACACACACACACACTATATATGGTGACGGAGTATATAACCCTGGTGACTGGACACATATAGATATAATCATATAGTTACTTTTCGGCGTTTTCGCTTGCATATTATCAATAAATTGTCCATTATCAATTATGAATTATGATTCTCTTAATTGTGAAACGCAATAGATCCTGAATTGTGGTAGATTTTAAATGTGCAACCCGATTTGTAGTATAAAGTAATTATAACTATGTTACAAACTTTACCATTTTGTAGTATATTTAATTAATAGTAAATGTTTTTCTTAATCATCAGTCATCACACAGTGTATTGGACCTTGGTTGCATGACCTTTTGATCTAGGAAAAAAAATGCGATGATGAGGGATAGTACAAATTACGATGACCAACAGGCAACAACCTTTAGCTTTGTTATAATTTGAAAAAATTACACTAACTTTTATCGTCAAGAATAAATTTGTAATAAATTGTCCATTTTTGTTAAATATAATAACTTAATACCAATGGACAACCGTTTTATTTATCACATCAGTAATTTAAAATTCCAAGAATCAATGTTGCCTGAGCAAAGCTACTTTGTTTAATTGAAAGTGGACAAAGTAGTAAATTACTGATATCATGTGAAAGTAGAACCCAAGTTAACATCTAGCAAAATTTATTTAGGGTGTGCTCGACTATATGGAATCAAAAATTTATCAAATTTGAGAAAATTTTGATTCAATTTTCTTAATTATATTTTAGCAACTCTGCTCCAATGCTGCATTTCATCCAAAATGCTATTTTTTTGCACAATAACCATTTTTTCCCAACTACCATTTTTAACTACCAATTTTCAATAACCATTTTTTTATTTTATTTTTTTCTGAGTATTTGTATTTTATTTAGCTTATTTGCCTGATTAAAAAAATTTAATTAATTATCAAATTCAATGTAAAAGATAAGAATGTAAATTATATAAAAATAAATGGATAAACTTGTCATTTACATAACAAGTAAAC
>JAOTQH010000040.1:1723753-1734244 GCA_025631255.1 Cornus kousa
AAATTTTAAATTGGTCCAACCAAACACTAGAATGATTATTATCATTTCATTCCTACACATTTCATATTTACAACCAACCAATAGAATAATAATGACCATTCCATTCCATTCCCATTCTCATTTCATTTCCACTTGCATTTCATTCTATTTGTGCACACCAAACGTAGAATTAAAATAACTTTCTTACTTTCTTTTTCTATTTTCTCTACCATCAACAATTTTAATTGTTACAAGTGAAGATTTGCAAGATTAATCAAACAAATATTTCTAATCACAAATTCTAGAAAAATTAGTATTGCTCAAATTTGAGATTTCTACATAAACTCTTAAGATAACTCCAATTTCCAAAGATCCATATTATTTGAGATTGATAGAATGATTAATTGGTTTTGAGAGAAAAATTCAATTACCGGAAGAAACTACTCCCTAATATAAAAGTTGAATGGAAAAGCGTAAGTCTCGTAAATTATTGATGTGACGCTTTAGTAGTCCTATAATTATTACTTGGAGAGAACTTTCTATGAAGAGAATCTGTTACCATTATTTAAATAGGACCACATGTTTATTGTTTTTGACCATTTCTAAATTTGACATTCAACAGATTTCTGTACGTACAGAGACCATATATCCATATGATAGGCTGATTAGATCACACGTCAGATACAGCTTCATTTCACATGTATTCCGATATCAATCTTTATAGAATATCTTAATACCCAATCATTAATCTGAGACAAAGGTACTTAAATATCTAGCATTGTCGCATGTATTTATAACTCCACACAGACTCACGAGCATTCTCATATTCATATCAACTTTGAACACTTTCTAGTCCATCCCTTTTTTTTTTCTTCTCTCCTGTATTTTTTTTTTTTGTACTTAGATTGGTAAACAGGTCGAAAAATATGGCCATGAATCAATGTAAAGACATTGAAAATGGTGAAACCAAGCTTGAAGATTTGGAAAAGCCATTCTTAGTGCATAAGAAAATTGCAGAGTATGAAGATGTTAAGGCCAATGAGAGAGATGATGAAAGTGGCTCAATTGGCATGGTTTTGCTTAGTACATTTGTTGCAGTATGTGGCTCTTTTGAATTTGGAACCTGTGTAAGTATATATCAAAATGTCTTTTTTCAGTATAAACCAATTTTTGCTTAATTAACAAGTTTCTTCTGTTTTGTTTTGTTTTTTTTTTTCCTTCTTCTTCTTGGTCAGGAACACCAAAAATGAAAACACACGAACACAAAAACAAAAACATATGCAAAAGCAAAAGCAAAAAAGGAAAAGAAAAAATAAATCTTTAGCCTAAGTTAGCTTTTTTGCAGGTGGGCTTCTCAGCACCCACTCAATCTGCTATGAGCGAAGACCTGAGTTTGACACTAGCTGAGGTTTGTCTGTTTATTTTTTTAATTCCTTTTCCGTCAGTAGGACTAGGAGCAATGCGGGGTATCATACAAATTGGAACTAAATTTCTATCACCTTGCAGTACTCCATGTTCGGTTCCATACTAACAATTGGCGCGATGATTGGTGCTATAACAAGTGGACGAATTGCAGACTTCCTTGGTCGAAAAGGGGTGTGTGCTGTGTAGTACTTAAAATTCTTGTAAATTCAAAGCTAAGCTCAGCTGGTTTCAGATAATTAAACTTTGTTGGCGTGTTGATGGAATCAGGCAATGAGAATGTCAGCTGGTTTCTGCATTACAGGATGGCTAGCAGTCTACTTCTCCATGGTATATACTATAGGCACATTTTTTTATTCTTTGGAACTTGGTAAATATATAAAAAATTAATCACCCATTGTTATTTTTCGTTGTATCATGATACTTATTTAGGGAACATTGCCACTTGATATTGGAAGATTTTTCACAGGCTATGGCATTGGCATCTTCTCTTATGTGGTAAATATTTTAACAACTGAGCATTTTACAACTAACTTAACAAGGTTTGAAATTTATGTTTTCTGGCACTATCCCATGATCTAACAAACTATTAATTTAATTGAATAAATAGATCCCAATATTTATAGCTGAAATAGCACCAAAGAATCTCCGGGGAGGACTCACTACAATAAATCAGGTAGGAGAGTCATATTGCTTGATTTTTATGTAATTCAGATTCAAAGGACTTGATCAATGACATTTCCTCTTTTTCGGTTCTGCAGCTCATGATTGTTTGTGGCTCATCGTTTGCATTCTTGATTGGAACAATGATAACATGGCGAACACTAGCTCTGACTGGTAAATTATAATTTTGCAGTTTATAATTCTATGATGAGATGTGGTACAAGTTTAGAAAAAAAATTGGGACACACATAAAAACTGACTAATTGCTTTGAATTGAAGGACTTGTTCCGTGCATTGTCTTGCTTGTGGGGCTGTTCTTTATTCCAGAGTCTCCCAGATGGCTGGTGAGTGAAGGAAAAATCAAGCTTTCACAATTATGGTTTTGAATGAGAAAAATGGTGAGAAATGAAACTAAAATTGAAAATTGCAGGCAAAGGTAGGCCTTGTGAAAGAATCTGAGATTGCACTAAGCAGACTTCGTGGCAAAGACGCAGATGTTTTGCGTGAATCTGCTGAAATCCAAGTATACCACTTCTCTTAACAAATCATCTATTTGAACATTCCTTGCAGCTTAAGTGTGGAAAACTTACTATTTTTGTTTTTTGACAGGCTTATATTGAGACTCTTCAAAGTCTTCCTAAAGCTAGAATACTGGATTTGTTCGACAGTAGATACATACGATCAGTGATTGTAAGCAACTTTCTCTACATGCTAAAAAAAATTATGATCATTGTTTCCAAGTGGTTGCTCAGCTCCGACAGTTTTCAACATGTTGATTGTGTTTAGATTGGCGTCGGACTAATGGTGTTCCAACAATTTGGAGGGATTAATGGAATAGGTTTCTATGTAAGCGAAACCTTTGTAGCAGCTGGTAATTCCAAAACTCAAAATGCTTTATACTGCAACCCTTTGATGTTGAACTTTATCACTAACAAATATTATGTAAATGGTAGGGCTATCTTCCGGAAAAATTGGAACAGTAGCTATTGCTTTGATTCAGGCATTCTCATATTCTTTCACTGACCTCTGAAGATCAATTAGTCAAACATTATATGCCTAAACTCACCTATATTCATTATGTATAGGTTCCAATAACTTTAATTGGAGCGATATTAATGGACAAATCTGGAAGAAGACCTCTTCTTATGGTGAGTGATTAATAGTTGTTATTAGCACTTTCACCTTTTATTATAAAACTAATCAGCAAGAGATAAGTTTTTGAAGGCTATAATTAAAATGGTTTTGCATTTGAAGGTGTCTGCAACTGGGACATTTCTAGGCTGCTTCCTAACTGGAATTTCTTTGTTTCTCAAGGTATATCACCAAAAGTACAATTGTTTCCACAATAATGTTTCTATTGCATTAAATCTGATCTTGTTCAATTTTTTGTGAATCAGGATCAAAATTTATTTATCAGATGGGTCCCCTTTGTGGCTGTTTCTGGAGTACTGGTAATTCTACAATTCACCTTGTGAAATTTTTTATATGATCCAGAATTTTAAAAAATCTTTATGTGCATCTTATTTTATTTTATTATTATTATTTTTCTCCGAATTGGACCAGATTTATATGGCATCATTCTCTATTGGAATGGGAGCAGTACCTTGGGTGATAATGTCTGAGGTATTTGAATAACCTTTAATTTCTTCAAAAAAAAAAAAAAAATTTCGTTGGTTCATTTCTAAGTACTTCATTGTACCATTTCACAATGTATCTAACATTTTCCATGACATGGTTAAGAAGCATGTTAAACAAACATCGCATTCCATTCCTAGTTTTCGTCCTCGACCAAAATCTAAATCTTGGATAGAATTTTGCATCTTCCATCTAAGTCAATTATGACAGTAGCATTGAAGTTTTATCTTTCTTTCTCTTCCTTTTCTTGGAAACCAAACGAAGAGCTGAGAAAGTTATTGAACTTCATTTAATTTCTTCGTCTGGTAGATCTTCCCTTTACATGTGAAGGGAGCAGCAGGGAGTTTGGTGGTGCTAGTAAACTGGTTGGGTGCTTGGGCAGTCTCCTACACCTTCAACTTCCTTATGAGCTGGAGTCCTACTGGTTAGTACAATTTTGAACTTTAGCACATAAAATTGAAATGTTAGGTTTGGATTGTTTCACAACTGATTCCACATTTTTGGGCCTTTTTCAGGCACATTTTCAATATACTCCGGATTTTGCGCGCTCTGTGTACTATTCGTGGCAAAAATAGTACCCGAAACCAAGGGAAAAACATTGGAAGAAATTCAGACATCCATCAACTCGTAGACACGGAGAGATATATGAAGTAGACTCTATTATATCAAAGAAAGAACTATTTTTTTTTACATAATCTATCCAGTATTCCATTTGAAATGAAAATCCAAGGCCATTACAAGAGAGTTATGGAGGAACAAGTTTAAGGCTTTGATGGTGTATAACAGATAACTTCCTTGGCATCACAAGAAAGTTGGGAATACATGTTCAATCCGAGTTTGAAATAATCATTTTGGTTATGTAACCAACTGAAACGAGTTCTGTGCATGGAAAATATGAGAAATTGAGTGGAGTTACATTCCTATGTTCTTGCTTGGGATATGACCAAATAGCACCAGTTGTGACCAATATTTTGAGATTAATAAAACCTATTTCATTTCTAACTTCTGCAAGATTTCTGTTCCTACCTCTTTATGATAAGGTTGAGTAAATTTTAACCCTTTGTTTAGGAATTATGCTTTTACTTTGAATGCTATTTTTAATTTTAATTTATCCTCAATATATTCTTTTGGGTACAATGTGTTTGGTAAATGAAGTAACCCTTCCTTTACACCAAATTTACAGTTATATGTGTGGATCTGTGTGTGTTTGCTTGAACTTTCAAAGAAAAAAAAAAACCCTCCAATTATATGAAGGAAGTTCATATACTATTTTG
The DNA here is from genome assembly GCA_025631255.1 of Cornus kousa. Taxonomy (NCBI): domain Eukaryota; kingdom Viridiplantae; phylum Streptophyta; class Magnoliopsida; order Cornales; family Cornaceae; genus Cornus; species Cornus kousa. The sequence continues at coordinate 1,728,727 of JAOTQH010000040.1, forward strand.
GATACTCCACTATCCCAAATTCACTAAAACAAAAATGACTGCAACAAAGAAGAAGGGAGGTGAGTTCCAACTTTCAATCCATGATTAAGTTCTATTTTTCATTGCAAGCATGCTCAAAATTTTTTAAAGTTAAACCTTTCTAAATTTCAAATGTATATGCAATTAATTCTTGAATTTGACCAAAGTCACCATAAAAGTAGGGGGATCACTTGATTTTCTATGGCTGCTTGACATTCCTGGAAGGAAAATGATATAATTGTTGATGAATGACTGATGTGGTAACTATTGAGTTGAGATAAACACTAAAAAAAAGATACAGTCTGTTCTTATTCTTTGCTGACAAGAGTCCTTGTTGAAATCTATTCATTTGAATCCAATAAATAAATAAATAATCGATGGATTGTCGTGTCATTACTCTTCATTGAATGATTGCCATAGCCACATCGTATTCCAGTCATTTATGAAGAACATTCAACAGAATATCTTGCCCCTAATCAAATATTAATTATTTAATAATGAGACATTAGTCTGATCATCCTTTTATATATTCTTTATCATTAGTCCACCTAAAAGCCAGCAAAGCACCAATATATAAAAGTAAAAAAGGGTTCATTTGTTAATCCAAGGGGTATTATTTAAATATGATCACATGTTTATTGTTTGGACCATTTCTAAATTTCCATATGAGAGCATGGGCTGATAAGATCACACGTCAGATACAGCTTCATTTCAAATGTATTCCAATATCAAATTTTATAGTTCTCAGCTTTCTAGAATATCTTATTTACCCAATCATTAATATGAGACAAAGGTATTTAAATATCTAGCATTGCACATGTATACATATAACTCAAGACAAACTCAGTATTTTCATGTTCATATCAACTTTCAACACTTTTTAGTCCATCCCTTTTTCTTTCTCTTCTGTACTACTTAGATTTTATATAGATAAATATGAGGATGGATCAATGTAGAGACATTGAAAATGGTGAGAGTAAGCTTGAAGATTTGGAAAAGCCATTCATAGAGCATAAGAAAATTGCAGAGTATGAAGATGTTGAGGCCAATGAGAGAGATGAAAGTGGCTCAATTGGCATGGTTTTGTTTAGTACATTTGTTGCAGTCTGTGGCTCTTTTGAATTTGGAACCTGTGTAAGTATGGATCAAGATGCCATTTTTTTTTTTATTAGTATAAACCAATTTTTGGTTCAAGAAACACTTTTAATTAACAGGTTTCTTCTTCTTTTTTTTTCTTTTTTCTTTTTCCTTCTTCTTGGTCAGGGGCCCATACACAAAACACAAAAACAAAAACAAAAACAAAGGAAAAAAGAAAGAAAAAAAAAAAAAAAAAATCTTTAGCTTAAGTTAATTTTTTTGCAGGTGGGCTTCTCAGCACCCACCCAATCTGCTATAAGGGAAGACCTGAATTTGTCACTAGCTGAGGTTTGTCTGTTTTTTCAATTTATTTTCCTTCATTAGGAGCAACACTATATCATACAAATTGGAACTAATTTTCTCTCACTTTGCAATACTCCATGTTTGGTTCCATACTAACAATTGGCGCAATGATTGGTGCTATAACAAGTGGACGAATTGCAGACTTCCTTGGTCGAAAAGGGGTACTGTGTAATACTTAAAATTCTTGTAAATTCATGGCTAAGCTCAGCTGGTTTCAGATAGTTGAACTTTCTTTGGTGTGTTGATGGAAGCAGGCAATGAGAATATCGGCTGGTTCCTGCATCATAGGATGGCTTGCAGTCTACTTCTCCATGGTATATACTACTATGCACATTTTTTTTTTTCCTTTAAAACTTGGTAAAAATTTAAAATTTTAATCACCAGGTGTTATTTTCTTTGTATCATGATTCTTATATAGGGAACATTGTCACTTGACATGGGAAGATTTTTCACAGGCTATGGCATTGGCATCTTCTCTTATGTGGTAAATATATTACAACTGAACAGTTTATAAATAACTTAACTAGGCTTGAAATTTATGCTTTCTGGCACTATCAATGATCTAACAAAATAATGATTTAATTGTATGAATAGATCCCAATATTTATAGCTGAAATAGCACCAAAGAATCTCCGGGGAGGACTCACAACAATAAATCAGGTAGAAGAGTCATATTGCTTGATTTTAATATAATTTAGATTCAAAGGATTTGATCATTGACCTCTCCTCCTTTCTGATCTGCAGCTCATGATTGTTAGTGGCTCATCGGTTGCATTCTTGATTGGAACAATGACAACGTGGCGAACACTAGCTTTGACTGGTAAATTGTAATATTGCAGTCTATAATTCTTGGTGACATTTAACACCCAAAAACAGGACTTGTAGAAACTGACTAATTGCTTTGAATTGAAGGACTTGTTCCGTGCATTGTCTTGCTCGTGGGGCTGTTCTTTATTCCAGAGTCTCCCAGCTGGCTGGTGAGTGATCAAAAGATGAAGGTTTCACAATTATGGTTTTGAATGAGAAAAATGGTGAGAAATGAAACTAAAATTGAAAATTGCAGGCAAAGGTAGGCCTTGTGAAAGAATCTGAGATTGCACTAAGCAGACTTCGTGGCAAAGACGCAGATGTTTTGCGTGAATCTGCTGAAATCCAAGTATACCACTTCTCTTAACAAATCATCTATTTGAACATTCCTTGCAGCTTAAGTGTGGAAAACTTACTATTTTTGTTTTTTGACAGGCTTATATTGAGACTCTTCAAAGTCTTCCTAAAGCTAGAATACTGGATTTGTTCGACAGTAGATACATACGATCAGTGATTGTAAGCAACTTTCTCTACATGCTAAAAAAAATTATGATCATTGTTTCCAAGTGGTTGCTCAGCTCCGACAGTTTTCAACATGTTGATTGTGTTTAGATTGGCGTCGGACTAATGGTGTTCCAACAATTTGGAGGGATTAATGGAATAGGTTTCTATGTAAGCGAAACCTTTGTAGCAGCTGGTAATTCCAAAACTCAAAATGCTTTATACTGCAACCCTTTGATGTTGAACTTTATCACTAACAAATATTATGTAAATGGTAGGGCTATCTTCCGGAAAAATTGGAACAGTAGCTATTGCTTTGATTCAGGCATTCTCATATTCTTTCACTGACCTCTGAAGATCAATTAGTCAAACATTATATGCCTAAACTCACCTATATTCATTATGTATAGGTTCCAATAACTTTAATTGGAGCGATATTAATGGACAAATCTGGAAGAAGACCTCTTCTTATGGTGAGTGATTAATAGTTGTTATTAGCACTTTCACCTTTTATTATAAAACTAATCAGCAAGAGATAAGTTTTTGAAGGCTATAATTAAAATGGTTTTGCATTTGAAGGTGTCTGCAACTGGGACATTTCTAGGCTGCTTCCTAACTGGAATTTCTTTGTTTCTCAAGGTATATCACCAAAAGTACAATTGTTTCCACAATAATGTTTCTATTGCATTAAATCTGATCTTGTTCAATTTTTTGTGAATCAGGATCAAAATTTATTTATCAGATGGGTCCCCTTTGTGGCTGTTTCTGGAGTACTGGTAATTCTACAATTCACCTTGTGAAATTTTTTATATGATCCAGAATTTTAAAAAATCTTTATGTGCATCTTATTTTATTTTATTATTATTATTTTTCTCCGAATTGGACCAGATTTATATGGCATCATTCTCTATTGGAATGGGAGCAGTACCTTGGGTGATAATGTCTGAGGTATTTGAATAACCTTTAATTTCTTCAAAAAAAAAAAAAAAATTTCGTTGGTTCATTTCTAAGTACTTCATTGTACCATTTCACAATGTATCTAACATTTTCCATGACATGGTTAAGAAGCATGTTAAACAAACATCGCATTCCATTCCTAGTTTTCGTCCTCGACCAAAATCTAAATCTTGGATAGAATTTTGCATCTTCCATCTAAGTCAATTATGACAGTAGCATTGAAGTTTTATCTTTCTTTCTCTTCCTTTTCTTGGAAACCAAACGAAGAGCTGAGAAAGTTATTGAACTTCATTTAATTTCTTCGTCTGGTAGATCTTCCCTTTACATGTGAAGGGAGCAGCAGGGAGTTTGGTGGTGCTAGTAAACTGGTTGGGTGCTTGGGCAGTCTCCTACACCTTCAACTTCCTTATGAGCTGGAGTCCTACTGGTTAGTACAATTTTGAACTTTAGCACATAAAATTGAAATGTTAGGTTTGGATTGTTTCACAACTGATTCCACATTTTTGGGCCTTTTTCAGGCACATTTTCAATATACTCCGGATTTTGCGCGCTCTGTGTACTATTCGTGGCAAAAATAGTACCCGAAACCAAGGGAAAAACATTGGAAGAAATTCAGACATCCATCAACTCGTAGACACGGAGAGATATATGAAGTAGACTCTATTATATCAAAGAAAGAACTATTTTTTTTTACATAATCTATCCAGTATTCCATTTGAAATGAAAATCCAAGGCCATTACAAGAGAGTTATGGAGGAACAAGTTTATGGCTTTGATGGTGTATAACAGAGAACTTCCTTGGCGTCACAAGAAAGTTGGGAATACATCTTCAATCTGAGTTTGAAATAATCATTTTGGTTATGTAACCAACTGAAACTGAGTTCTCTGTATGGAAAATATGAGAAATTGAGTGGAGTTGCATTCCTATGTTCTTGCTTGGGATATGACCAAAAAGAACCAGCTGTGACCAGTATTTTGAGATTAATAAAGCCCAGTTCATTGCTAACTTCTGCAAGATTCCTATTCTTACCTCTTTATGATAAGGTTGACTAGATTTTAACCCTCTATTTCGGAATTATATTTTTACTTTTGAAATCTAGTTTAAATTTTAATTAATACTTAATATCTTCTTTTGGGTACAATGTGTTTGGTACATGAAGTAGCCCTTTCTTTACACCAAATTTAACAGTTGTATGTGTAGATATGTGTGCGGGCGCGGGGGGAACCTCTTATTACATTAAGGAGGTTTGTATACTATTTTGGATACTCCACTATCCCAAATTCACTAAAACAAAAATGACTGCACTGCAGCAAAGAGGAAGGGAGGTGAGTTCCAACTTCCAACCCATGATTGAGTTATATTTTTCATTGCAAGCATGCTCAAAAATTCATTAAAGTTGAACCTTTCTAAATTTCAAATGCATACCAGTTAATTCTTGAATTTGACCAAAGTCACCATATACCAGTTAATTCTTGAATTTGACCAAAGTCACCATAAAAGTAGGGGGATCACTTGAATTTTAGGAAAATGATACAAGGGTTAAGTGCAAAAAACCCCCCTAAACTATTCAGGGACGGCCTGAGATTCCAAATATTTTGAAAGGCCTTAGGCGAACTTTCAAATGTGAGGCCCTTGAGTTTCACACGCGCAAAAAAGAATTATAAGAGTGCGAAATTTTAACACGATATTTTCAAATTCTATAGCTAATATAATTGTTCCCCTGTGCATTGTGCATAAGACAACTAACCAATAACTATAAATTTATCACCACCAACAAATAATTGTGCACTTGTA
>JAOTQH010000040.1:1734344-1746976 GCA_025631255.1 Cornus kousa
TTTTCCATGTGTTTTTGGTCAAACCCATTTTAGAGAAATATGGAACTTTGACTTCACCTTTTGGTAAATATTTTGCCATACACCCACTTATATGTAATTATCCCAAAGCAATAATCTAGTTATGGGGAAAGGGGGAGGGTATGTACATTATGTGAGAGGGCCAAAATAGGAAGAGAAATGGTAAAATGGTAAGAGGGGGCGAAGTAGATATAATACAAATGATCAAGTAAAAATAAAAAGCGTAATCAATGTTTATGTCGAAATGACTCTATTATTCATGTTAATTGGATATAAACAGGTAATAAATTACATATGTTATAAACATGTAATAAATTATATATGTTATAATTGTGACTCTACTATCCATATTAATTGGGTCTAAATAGGTAACAGATTACAGATGTCATATCCGCGATTATGACACATTGAGTTAAACGGATTACACCAATTGCATCCCTCAACTCTCAATCCTAACACTACAAATTAAATAAATTTATTAATTTGTTTCAAATTATTTATTATTCAAATCCATTTATTATTAATTCGTATCAATCCTTGATGGATCATTCCTTTTGCTAGTACGGAATAGGGGACTTCACTAAATTTATTATTAATTCGTATCAACCCGTTTATTATTAGAATCTATTTAAGTTTAATCCAAAGTCACTGCTAAGGGTGGTGGTGTCGAAACTTGTCAACCCCCGATTTAACTGTCCCAAATTCACTAAAACAAATAAAGAAAACATGCGCGTGATCCGCACGCTGTACCCTCCATTTACGAACTCTTTTATTCAAAATAAACAATTGCGCGTGATTCGCACCCTGCACCCTCCATTTATTTTATCAACGAACTGTTTTTTATCTCTCAGCTTGGTGTCTTCGGCAGGTATGAAGAAGATGAAACAAGTAAAATAGAGGTGCTGACTAGTTTCCCGAGAAAACTATCTAAATTTTTCGTGCACCTACTTTCTCGAGAAAACGAGTTCGTTAATTTTCTTTTCCTTTTACCTCCGAGGAAATTCATTTTTTCCGTCGCACTTCAAGGGCTTATAAATTGTTACTCGCAACAGAGGTGAAATGTTGATTACTCTCCAATCTCGAATTACTTCAATTCGCTCCAAATTTTTTTCTTTGCGTTTTTTCTTTTAATTCATTGGTGTGATAATTTTAACAATCGTGCATAATTTCTCAACTTTGATGAGTAATCGGTTATATTATGTATATCTATACATGTATGTGTATGTGTATGTGCTGATTGCGTGTGGATGTGTATATGTCTCTGCTTGTTTAGGGAGTAATCTATTTTCCAATCTCAACTCATTTTGTACCTAACTCTTTGTCAAGATTGTGACTTTTGACTTTGTGAGTCTAATTGTTAACGCCGTTTCTATTCATTACTGGTTCAGTTGAAGTTTGAGACATGCTGTTTGCTGGATTAAGGCGTTGAAAACTCAATTGATTAGCATATGGTTGCTAGGGTTGTTAATTTAAGTGTTTATATAGTCAGGGATGTTGCAACGATTAGTTTCTGCAGTGGCTAGGTTAGGATCAAGTTCGAATACAAACACTTTCGATAATGAGAGTGCGTCCCAAGGATCAAGTTCGAATCAAGAGACAAAGGAGCCATCAAATTATCTTGATCATGAAATTGCTCAACTCACAAAGCTTAGCTCAGTACCCCATGAACGTTTGAGTAGGGTGCGAACCAGCGAGTTGAGATCACTTGTTTCCCCAGTGAAAATGTTGGCTGGTCGGGAAGGTAACTATTCAGGGAGGGGCAGATTTTCATCTGCAGATAGTTGTCACCTTCTAAGCCGATATTTGCCCGTCAGTGGTCCTTCAAGGGTTGATCAGATGAATAGCTGTGCTTATGTTTCGCAGTTTTCTGCTGATGGTTCTCTTTTTGTAGCAGGATTTCAGGTAGCTATTGATAGAAGTGAAATAAAAGTTTTAGATAATCTTTTGTTTATGGAACTTTTGTTTACTTGGATTAATTGATTTAACTGAAATGCTTGCAATTTTAATTTTATTTTGTGGTTTGTCATGGTCTCATACGCAGGAAAGTCGTATTAAGGTATATAACGTGGATAATGGATGGAAAGTTCAGAAAGATATTCAAGCCAAAAGCTTGCGATGGACTATTACTGATACATCACTTTCTCCAGACCAGCGTTTTCTTGTAAGTTTGTGCAGTTAAACAAGCATGCACATAGGTATTCCATCATGATGTGAATTTTGAATCAATTATCATAATTTCTATTGCAATATGTTTGAAGTTTGTGTGTAATTGGATTGATAGCTGCCTTCTGTTGTTTTTATCCAAATTGGTGATCACACTTGTTCTATGACTTCAAACCTGCTTCAATTGATAACAAATTATATGTTCCCTGTAGTGAAAACTGTGTCCTGTAATTCATTGATACTCAATATATGATTGTAAAGAGAAAATGTGGCTTGTATAAATTATGTCAAAATTAAGGCTGCAGCATCTAAAGCTGCTGTTTCAGCCATTACGTTTTGAAATCAAACATGAAATGAAAATAGCAGTAATTCAATCAAACAACATTAAAGAAAAGATCATCATATTAAGTCAAAGACTATCATATCGATACCAAACAATGATTTTAAGATTTGAGTATGAGTTAGTTGAACACCTCCACTTAAACATCCTGCATGCCTCATCACCGTTTATATATTCTGGTTCTAATTAAGTGCTCAATATTTAAAAAATCTTGTGGTTCCTCATAGTTTTGAAACGTGGGAGAGGAGAGGATGAGGGAGATGGAGAGATGGAGCTAGGAGGAATGAGGTTTAAAATTCATCTATAGTTGTACTTATCCAAAAAAAAAAATCATCTATAGTTGTATCAGATTTATTAGAAAAGCATTTGATTTACATGACTTCTGTTACTGTTAGTATGATTCTTTTATCTTCACTTCATGCTAATTAATGAAAAACTTTGTAGTTAACCCCATGCGTCATTTAGCCCATTTCTCATCATGAACTCTTGGTTGTTAATATTTATTTAATGCTTCTATGCAGACACTCTGGCTCACAAACACGAACAAGTGTATAAATCATCTTTTCTCCTCCTCCTCCTTTGTCTTCATTGCATTTTTGGCATGTGCTTTTGCTTAGTTTACTACTGTCACTTGGTTGTTTGATCAATAATATTTTGAACGTTATTTAACTTAATTTTATGATGCTTCTGTATCCACAAGAGACGCAAACAACACATATTCTTATAGTTCTACTCCTACCTCCTCTTAATCTTTTTTCTTCTCACTGTATCTTTGGCATGTGATTTTTGTCTACTTTGTTTACTATTACTTGATTGTTTGATGATTTACTATTGAGATCGTTATTCAACTTAATGTTTGGTCGTTATTGTTCAATTCTAAATGTAATGATTGCAGGTTTATGCCAGTATGACACCTGTTGCCTATATTGTTAATGTTGGATCTGCTGCAACTGAATCTCTTGCAAACATTACGGTATGCATTGCAAGTCTTGTTGACATTAATTTTTGTGGGAGAAACAACATAAACAATAGATATGGCATGCCAAAGTGAGTAACTTATGCTTCTTATATGCTTAATTATACCAGGTTTGTTGTTATTTATTATACCGACGTTCCCTTAGTGGACCATATGCTTGATTCTTGTTATCTTTGGAAGTAGCTGATGATTATTGATTTTAACTAAGAAAACAATGTTGGCAAATTGTAATTTAAAATGAATAAATCAGATGTAGTGGTTATGGTAGAGTCTAGTGTGCACGGATTTTGATTGTGTAGATGGTGCACATTTTGTTTGTGGTTGTTGCAGGATAGTACCATTTGGTAGATCAGTAGATCTCACTTGGGAGATCTGTTAAAAAAATAAACCAGTTGATTGGATGATACTTACTGTACTATATTTGTCCTCCTGCCGATCAATTGTCATGCGCTCTTTTAGAGTCCACTTTGGATGGACCAGCTAAAGAGTAGAGTTTCTACAGTAGCATATGCCCAAGCACTTTTTTTTCCCTAAATGGCAGAAACACTTTTTTCTACTATGAAGAACATTATAAAGTTAGGATGACGTAACTTTACATCTTTAGTATCTTTTCCTCAACAAATATCAAACACACAATATTAATATTATGGAAATGTTTTATTGAGTGTGCTGGACTTTGATATGAGAGGTCCATAATTGGAATGGACACTTAGAGCACTGGGAGCCCTCAGGCAGTTAGGTTCCTGAGCAGGTTTACTTGATGCAAGGACTCCCTGGAGAGACTCATTGGATGCTAGGACTGACCAAATTCACATCTGGACCATGACTAAGACCCATGTTGGACCATTCTTTTCGTTTTACTGTGAACTTATCTTTTTTGAGAGAGAGAGGGATCATAAGCTACTTTTATTTCTCACAACTGCACCCCATAAATCTTGCATTTATTTCAATAAAATACATTGTTTCTCACTGGAATTCCTATTATGCAGGAAATTCACGACGGTCTGGTTTTTTCTGATTATGATGATGGCGACTACTCTTTTGGGATCTTTTCTGTAAAATTTTCAACTGATGGGCGAGAGCTTGTAGCTGCTTGTAGTGATAATTCAATACATGTTTATGATCTTGAAGCAAATAAACCTACCCTTCGTATTCGAGCACACTCGGTATTATGTTTTGTTTTCTTATTATACATTTCTAATTAGTGTTTTGTGCCCAAAGTTATGAATAGGAAGCCTTATGGATTTTGAAAATTATCTTGGTTCATGAAAGCTGGTATATCTTCCTCTAGAATTAAGTTGACTATATCTGGATTATATTTACCTTCCCTTGACAAAAGTTAATGGTTGGGATTCAAGACTTTGTTCAGTTAAAGTTTTATTGCTCAATGCGTGTTTTTATCTAGAATTGAACCATATTGATATGACTTCGCCTCTTAAAATATTTGAAATAGATCGACCTTCCCACCAAGCTTCCTGGAGAAGAAAGGAAGAGAGAGGGGGGTGGGGGATGGTTGGTGTGGGTTCACCTACTCCAAAGTCGGTGCTCTGCAGATTAATAATTTGCTTATTCAACTTTTACTCCAAATTCCCCAATTTTTTTTTATTTTTATTTTTTATTATTATTATTATTTTTACGTTCTGTTGCAACTCGTGAGTTGATACAAGCTCTTTGATCTGTCTTGTTCTTCTTTTCCCCTGCTGTAAACTTTCTGGTCCTTGCCTATAGAAATGTACTGCTGCATTCTATATTTCTGAATATATTTGATACATAACTGTGCATGTTTCAAGTCTCTTTGATGGAAATCATTTTAATATGTTGGTTACTTTATTGTTATTCTAGCATATTCCTTTTGTGGTGGCTTCCCCTTTGACAGTTACATAGATGTTAGGATATACTAAAATTTCATTTATGATTTTTATGGCAGTCTGATGTTAACACTGTATGCTTTGCTGATGAAAGTGGCAATCTCATATATTCGGGGAGTGATGATAACCTTTGTAAGGTAAATACAATCCTTCGCCTTTGGTTGAGTTCAGGTCATGTAGATATTAAATTCAGGTCTGTATGCTTTTGTTTGGTTCAATTTTCTAAAAAGTAGTTTTCAAGTCTGAATTCTGAAAGGAGTGTTAACTGAAATTGGGTTCCTTTTAACTGTCTCCAGAGAAGCATTTTCAAAGAACTGAATCAAACAGGCCGTTTCCTTTTCTTTCTTTTTTTTTTTCTTTCCTCGTTTCATGTAATGATTTTGTTTCACGCCACCAGGTCAGTAAGTCACTCAATACAACCTCATAAGCATGAGCTGTGTAGACCAGCAGGTTTCTTAAGATCCAAGTGTGGTCCATGGTAAAGTTTCATTCAACCAGTTTACAGACTCTTAGATTCTTGAGTGACGAAAAACTCTTGGGGATTATTACAAGTGTAGTCCAAATGTGGTGTGTGAGGGCGGGCCTTGGCGCAACGGTAATGTTGTTCCATTGTGACTTGGAGGTGACGGGTTTGAAACGGGAAACAACCTCTATGCATGTGGACAACTGGACATAAGGCTGCATACATTTTCCCTCCCCAGACCTGCAATGGTGGGAGACTCATGCGCTGGGCTAGCCTTTTAGTCCAAATGTGCTGTGTCATCCAAATAGTTCTCAGATATCTAACATTTGGGAAGGACAACACTCTAGTTTAGGGGTGATATATCAATCTGCAGTGCAAAATTTATTCTGATTCCACGATTTGTCATGCATCTGCTGAATTCTGGGTACATAGATCATTCTTTTGGTGCAATCAACCTAGACGGTCCTTACAAAAATAAATAAAATAATAATAAATAAAATCCTAAGACAGTCAATAAATTATTTTGAAAGGGAATCTCGTTAAAATTTCCTATGAAAACTTTTGAGACTTTGGGGAAGTCTTGTCATTGGGTCTTTAACATGTGGTTTGAAAGTAATTCTGTACCTTACCTACAGTTTATTTTGTCAGGGAAATTCAGGAAATGGAAATGTTTGGTCTGGTTTGACATTAACATTGTTGTAGTTTTGCAATATTTGCCTTATGTGACAAGGGCTTGTTTGCTAATTCTAATCTGTTATCCTTCAGGTGTGGGACAGGCGTTGGTTTGCTGCAAAAGGGCAAGCTGCTGGTGCCCTGGTGGGACATCTAGAGGGCATTACATTCATCGACAGTCGTGGAGATGGCCGTTATTTTATCTCAAATGGAAAAGATCAAGCTATCAAACTTTGGGATATTCGAAAAATGTCCTCTAATGTCACTTGGCATGTCTACTTCCATTGCCTTTAATATATTTATTTTTCCTTCATATTATACATTTTTTTTTTTTCAAAATTGATTTCTAGACTAGAGTTTGTACTGGTGGTTGGTCAGTGGTTGTGGATTTTTGAGGGGTGGGTGTGCAAAACCATTGAGAAAGCTTTTTAGCAAAGGCAGGGTAAGGTTATGGTTGAAGGTTTCTAAGCCAGGAATATCCACCGAAATTGGTGAGAAATTGGAATGAGGGGAGATATGTGTATCTGGAAGTAAGGGTGGGAGAAACCACAGAAACTGTAATGGGAGGAGGATCGAGTGGCATAGCTGCTGTAATCTGAAAAATCGGCAAAGCCAAGGAAGTGTGGTTTGTACTACTATAGTCTAACCTCTATTCTTGTTTAGATCCCCTGTTTCATTCCGATAGTATCATAGATCGTGTCAATGCAGAGGAAATGAATGCATATGGAATCTCCATGAATAGGATCAAATCTTATTTGATGATATTTACATGAGGTTCCTCTTTCCTATTCTTAAGTAAGTCCCCCGAGAGGGCCAAACACTTGTTTCTTGACTGGCTGGTGCAAGTTATGTGAACCCTTGGCAGTTGGCATTCAGGTTGGGGAAGAAATTTATGTAATCTTACTTACCCTGATAAACCTAGGTTTGGACAGGCAATTTTTGCAGTTATTCTGAACTTGGACGTAGCAACTTGATATGGTGCGTCTGTCAAAATATTGTCTGTGATAAATTTCTATGCTGATTGGATTTTCTTTGATGCAGCAGTCCAACACCTGGAAATAAAGAATGGGACTACAGATGGATGGATTACCCATATCATGCAAAAGATTTGAGACATCCACAAGATCAATCGTTGGCTACCTATCGAGGCCATGAAGTCTTGCGCACCCTCATACGCTGTTACTTCTCCCCAGCACATAGGTAATTTATGAATGGAAGATACAGTAACTTTTAGTAGTAGCGTAGGTGGGACCGGCACTAAATAATGGCCTTCGATTATCTTCTAGTAGTATTGTATTATATTTTACTTAAAAAGTTGTTTTCTTGCAAATTCTTGAAGTGATTGCTGTTGCTTCAGACAACCTTTAGCTTATGACTAGTCCACCTAGTTTAAATAACGGAGGCTGGTCAAACAATTGACTCAGTTCACAACCTTTACAATGAATTATTTTGGTATGCTTGAATGAAAAATTGAGCTTAAAACCTGACAATTTGGAGTTACTTTGTTGAACCTGGTGTTATTGAAACTGATTAATAATCAATAAATAAATTATTTTCTAATAGTTTTCAATTGAAAATTGTTTTGATCTAGTTGGCCTACTCTGCTGGTTCAACTGGATGGAACCACCCAACTCTCTTTTGTTGTCAAAGTTTGGTCGCACAATAATATTTTTTAGATATTCTTTAGATTTTTCAATGGTTTTACTGAATTATCGAAAAGATTAACCAAGTGCTAAAAATAATTCAAATTAAAGTATTTAATTTCGTATCCCGTTTTGTTTGCAGCACTGGTCAAAGATACATCTACACTGGATCTAGTAATTCTTCTGTATATATATATGATCTGGTACGTGTTCAAGATTTTAACTGCACCCAGATTTTTTATTTTTTTTATTTTTTGTTGAAGTTGCTTTGATACATCTTGTTATAGGCTATAGCTAACATTAGGGTGGGGAACTGGAAAAATCATATCCTTTCTGCATATCCTGTTCATATGTATGGGACAAGCGATGTGGATATCTCACATTTTATCTTTCCATCTAGTGAGGAAAGATCCACTTATCCTAAACATATAATTGCATACCTTTACTGGTTGGTTATACATATACATATACATATACATATACATATATATATATATATATATTATAGAGAGATTGCTATAAATTATTGGTGAATTGTGATGAAATAGGTTGTAGGATATTAAGAGCTTATTAAGAGCTAATGCCAAGTAATAATTATCCTTAATCAAGAAAAAGAAAAGAAAAAGAAAAAGCAGGACACCTGAAAAGAGAGAGGGATGAAGAAGAAAGCTATGATTACTGAATTTAAGTAATGGAAAAGGAATCAAGGAATGAGGTGGACAAGTTTTGTAATCATACAGTAGAAGTAGGGTAGTGCCGCAGACCCATCTGCTTGTGGTTAATTAATCTGCCTAGTTCAAAAAAATTTAGAGAAAAAAGAGCACGATTTTGTAGAAGTAATGATTTTGGGACACTGGACTAAGTTTACCGGTTGAACTAGCTGGTCCAGTCCGGTTTTTATAACATGTCAATGGACATACCTCAACAAGGTTTATGGAAATAAGCAAATGCCAATTCTGCCAGATTTTTATTGTTTGTTTTTTTTAATCTTTCTTTTGAGGCTTCAGTTAGATTTGAAAATTTAAAATTTTGCTGGTTTGTCTAGCCTTTGGTTTTCGGTCAATGCAAGGATTGGCTATAGATGCTGTTACGTTATGATTTTGCCCTTCTTGTTACATTGTGTTTAGTGGATGCCTTGATGATCTTTGTAGGTGACCGGAGAACAAGTTGCAAGACTCAACTACCATGATGATACTGTAAGAGATTGCAGTTGGCATCCTTATTACCCCATGATTGTCAGCTCTGCCTGGGATGGTGTTATCGCGAAATGGGAATTTCCAGGTAATGCTGAAACACCAATTCCCGCAAAGCGAATTAGAAGGCGGAGAAGACAATTCTGGTGAATGGATCATCTTCTCACATCCGAATTATTTATGGTATTTTGATTAATATATTGCACTCACATCATGTTTCTTATGTCTTTCAGAGACAATATCTAAATTGTACTTAATATTTTGTAGTTATTGCCATTTTCCTTTTCGAAGGGAAAATATTGCTGTAAATTATCTGCAATAAAATTTTCTGGACGTTGAGGTTTCATATGGCTCGTCTTATTATTCACTTCCATTATCCATACCATTGTGTGTGTTGACTTTCTTTGCATGTGTTGAGATTTTCCCCAATGTTGTTGGCATCAACAATACTTGCTCAAAAATATTGGGTTCAATCACATGAAAATTACCGGTGTGCTCTTTGATGGAACTAACCTTTATTACACCCAAAATACCCTTTTTTTACAAAAAAAAATAAAAATAAAAAATGATATAATTCAGAAAATTTTGTGCAATTATTATTATTTTGTTTTGAAAGGTAACTAGGTAAGTGTAAAGTTTAAATATATATATACGTATATACATTTTGCAGTGTGTAAAGTTTATATTGAAGCGGTAAAATGTACAAACCCATTATGGTCAAAATTTGCAGAGCCCATGCTCAGACAAACCCGTAAAGGGATAGCCCAAGTCTAGAGACAGCCCAAGTTAAAAAGGCCCAAGGAAACCCAAACTTCCCAATATCAGTTGTAGCAACTATCCCGGTGTGCCTTGGTGGTGGTCGGGACAGTGTCAATCAGGTGGCATCGGTGGTCGTCGGATGAAGGAATCGGGGAGTTCCCATTCCACATCAAATTGTTTGTTATTTTAATTAAAAAATATATATTATATTAATTTTTTAATTAACTCATAATATATTTTAAATTACATTAAATTCTGTTCTTTTGAATTTTGACACCCGTTGTAACTAGGTCATGTGTGTTTTTAAATGTTCAATACCACCACCACACTCTGTATTCGTCCAACGGATAGGTTGGGCCTCCACAAGCATGATGGGTATATGTGGATTGAAATATGAATCAATCATGCCTCTTAGACCCGTCCCCCTTGACTCTTCTTCAATACATACTGCCATTTGGTTATTGCAGGGGACCGGCAATGAATACCAACCCGTGACTTTTAAGAGTGGATGATGTTGGACCCACAATGTATATTTACATTTAAAATTGAATTATTTAAGGATAAGAAAGTACAAACCTCTATTTTTATTTAATACGTTTGCTTAGACCCTTTTGACTATATTCTGATTGGTGCATTTAGCCTTTTAGTTACTTGTCTTAGGCACTAAATTGGAGAATGTGTAATCAAATATGTTTGCTTTCCCGTCATCTTTGTCTTCAATTTAGTTACGATTTTGCAATATATATATATGTATGGTGGACCCTATTCACATAAAAAAAATAAAGCATGGATGATGACTACAATTTTCATAAAATAAAATTTAGATGATTTCAGGAAATAGTGACTTGTCAATATAATAAGATTTCGGTTAATATTTGGTTGGTGTTGGGTTGCTTTCTGAGTGTTTGGTAGCAAGGATTAGCTTGTCCAAATTATCTTATAATGGGAAAAAAAAAGTGAGGTTTGACTAAGATTAAGCATTTGTGTTAGTGGTAGAAAGTAAAGCACCTTTTGGTTCCCAACCAGACACAAAACATTTTGCTTTCTAAAATCTTCTAATCCCTTTGGCTTTACCTTTATCTCCTTTTTTTTAACTTTCTGTTTATCCAATGTGTTTAATCTTCTTTCAACCTTCATTCTCCACCATCTCTCACACACACACACACGAAGTGGGCCCTAATCTCCATTTATAAAGCCTATGAACAAATCAATGGTGGGGGAACAAGATCTTTAACATGCTGTGGACACCCAACACTAGTTTCTTACAGTATAAATTAATTCTCTAATATTATTCTCTTCCTTAAAGGGCTATTAGCAAAAGCCAAGGTTTGAATAGTTTGAAAGTCAACAAAACATGCAGTAATCTTCTGAGTGTTATTATTAGATTAAAATTGTCACATCTAATTGAACACCACGTGAATTCACCAAAATCAATTGCGTGAATAAGCAAATGTTTAGAGTCAACTATTCATCAATTTGACAAAGTTGTGACTTCAATCCCCATTTTCTAGTAGTAGACTTTGTGTACAAGTTGAATATTCAAATTTAAGGCTTTCCCATATATGAATGAGTACATTTGCGCGCGCACACACAACTGTAATGTTTATATATATATAAAGTTAAATAAATATTTATTTACTTACTTATGAGGCCCACATGAGTTTTAAGTCAATATAAATGACTTAAGAGTTATTATACAGACCCATTTATTCTTCTCTCTCTCTCTGTCCAGTCTCTCTCGACAGTTTCTTTTTACAATTTCAAGCTTTGAACTAGCCTTACTCTTTTGGAATTTGATAGAACTTTGTGAAGCAAAATCGGAGAGATTGCCGAGGCCTTCAATTATATAGGAGCCAATCACCATTTGGCCAAGCCTAGGGATTCCGAAAATTAGGGCTTGGATTTGGGAGTTTTGGGGGTTTTTACTTCCATTGAGGTAGGGGTGTTCTAATTTACAACTTCTTGGCCTTTTGTAAATTTTTCACCTTAAATTTGATTCTAAACATGCTAAATTTTGATTACCTAGCTTCTTGTTGTTGTAGTTATGTGTAATTAAAATAATAAATGTGTTCTATGTGTTATTTGAGTTCATATACATATCTATTTTCATTACAGTAGATGAGCATACTTAGTGTTTGATATGTTGTATGTTCTATGATTATTTATTTATTGCCTTGAAAAAAAATTGATGCTATGGTTATAAATAGAAAAATAAATAAAATTAATGAATGCTTAGAAATTCTTATTGAATTATGATGATGATGTAAATGGAATGTGTGAAAGCCTATAGTTGAATTGATAAATTGAAACATACACATTCATGCATTCATTGGGAAAGAGAAAGGGAGAAAAATATTTTTAGACCAAACGAAATTATTTTGGGGAAAATATTTTCTAAAAGTGTTGCAAAAACGGGACGCTTAGGAGGCGCCTAGTGGTCCGTGATGTTGGTGTAGTCTAAAATGGAATGTAGTTGAGTTAACTAGGCCTAATGCGACGCCTTGGAGGTGCCTTGTGGTCGTGGATAGTTAACCAAC
>JAOTQH010000040.1:1824763-1834836 GCA_025631255.1 Cornus kousa
GATCACAAAAGTACTTCTGGTTATGTCTTTAACATTGGTTCAGGTGCAGTATCTTGGGCATCGAAGAAGCAACCTGTAGTAGCACTTTCAACTATAGAAGCTGAATATATTGCTCTGTCCACAGCTGGTTGCCAAGCACTATGGTTGAAATGGGTATTAGAAGATTTGAAGTATTTTCAGGTGAAAGATACTGTTCTATTTTGTGATAATAATTCTGCAATTGCACTTAGCAAGAATCCAGTTTTTCATGGCAGAAGCAAGCATATTAGAATCAAGTATCACTTCATTAGAGATTTGGTTAAAGATGGAGAAATTGTCATCAAACACTGCAAAACCGAAGATCAGATTGCAGACATTTTTACAAAAGCATTGAAGTTAAAAAGTTTTATCAAATTGAAGGAGAAACTTGGAGTTGCACAAGTCTAGCTTAAGGGGGGATGTTGGAAGATTAATCTAGACTTGTCTAGATTCATCTAAGAAGACCAAGTGATACTTGAGAAGGTGCAAATAATCTCATAATAATTGCTAGTACATGGAACATTTTGATGTATATGAAATATTTTGGTTCATTGTGTGGTTCATTGAATGTACTAAATTTATGTACTAGAAGTATCCATCTAGTAGTATAAATAGGTGAGTCATGTAAGTGTATTTCAACACAAACACACAAACAATTGAGCAATATAAGATAAAGTATTCAGCTTTATAGAAGTGAAAGTTTCCTATTTGTGTTCATTTGCCCACCAACTCCAACAAAGTGGTATCAAAGCTTTGTTACAAGATCGGCAAAGAAAAATGACGTCTAACATGTTGCAGCCCCAACTTCCCAAGTTTAGTGGGAAAAATTACAATCAATGGAGTATACAAATGAAAGTGTTGTATGGATCCCAAGATTTATTGGAAATTGTTGAAAATGGTTTTGAAGAACCGGAGAATCAAGCGGGGCTGAGTCAAGCACAACTCAATGAGTTAAAGGATAATCGAAAGAAGGACAGGAAGGTGTTGTTCTTCATTTATCAAGCAGTTAATGAAGTAATTTTTGAAAGAATCTCGACAGCCATTTCAGCAAAGCAAGCATGGGATACGTTACAGGACACTTATAAGGGTGAAGATAAAGTTAAAATGGTGAGATTGCAAGCTCTTCGAGTTGAATTCAATACGATTAAGATGAAAGATTCTAAAAGTGTAGAAGAATACTTTAATCGTATTCTTTCAATCACTAACCAATTGAAGGTGAACGGAGAAGATATTCAAGATCAGAGAATTGTTGAAAAAATCCTCTGAAGTATGCCCAGAAAATTCGAACACATCGTTGTAGCAATTGAAGAGTCGAAAGATTTGTCGACTTTGCCAGTAAATAGCTTAATGGAATCACTCCAATCTCATGAGTTTTGATTAAAAAATTTTGATTCAACACCTCTAGAACAGGCATTTTATGCTCAAACTTCTTTTAGAGAAGGTTCGAGAGGAACAAGAAGTGATCGAGGTGGCCGAGGAAGAGGAAGAAATAGTGAAGGAAGAATTTTTGAGTCTAAGGAAAATGCTAATTTTCCTCCTAATAAAGGAAGAGGAAGAGGAATGAATAGAGGTCGAGGCCGAGGTCAAGGCAGAGGACAAGGTAGATGTCGCGGTGACTCATATAATCTCCAGTGTTTTAATTGTGGAAAATTGGGGCATTTTCAAGCAGATTGCTGGTTCAAAAAGAATGATAATGAAGCAAGCAACAGTTCGACATTCATACACAAGGAGGAAGAAAAGGAAGAAGGAGTTTTCATGTTGGCTTGCAATATACAAGAAGAAGTTTGAGAAAATATATGGTATATCAACAGTGGCTGCAACAATCACGTTACTAGAGACCAGGGGTATCAGTTTGACCCCGAGAAGATTCTAGAGCTTGATGCAAAGAGAGCGAGGAGAGCATATGATCAGGCGAGGTGGACAAAGACTTTCAACTCATGCCGTAGAACAAGGCGAACAGGGATATGAGGAGACTGCAGGCGCAGCAGCAGAGAGCAGCAACACAGGCAGCCGTAGTAGACGGTGCTCCAGAGGATGATACAGGAGATCTATTCTTGCAAATGATCAATGTGCTTTTTTGACATTCAAAAGCATTGTCAAAGTAAGTATTATTTCAATTTAATAGAGGACATAGGTTAATGGCTACGGACTCTAAGCATCACATATAGGAGCAGAGTTCCTTTTAGAATTCATTTTAATTTATGTTTAATTTTTTTTTTTTTTTAGGAGCACAAAATTTGTATAGTTTAGAGAATAACCTATTATTTACTTCCTTTTTTTCTGTTTTTAATAAAGATTATAAGAAACTCCATGCTCTTTTGCTGTGTTTAATATCTGTGCGATAGCTATCAAAAAGACAAATACAAAACTATGATGTCTGCTACTTTTAGTATGACGAATATGGTGTTTTGTGCTGTATGATAGCAATAGTGTTTATTTATAATGCAAGCCTTATGAGCATGACAGTGAATAGTTATAAAAATTATAAAACAACTGTATTGTGGTTTTCTTCTTGGAAAACCAATTATGTAGTTATTTACAAACGCATCATCTCGACAAGATTGAAATCATGTAAATCCCTTCTGAAGTTTTAGCATTACTATAATCAGGGACGGATCCAGAAAGTTGTGGGAGGGGGACAAAAGTAAATTTAGTGTTATTTTTTTTTGTAATTTTAAAGGGGGGGGGGGAGTGAAAATTTTATAGGTATATAATTGAAAATAAGAAAACTTAGTGGTATATAACAGTAAAAAAGAAAATCAGTGGGGCCAATTGCCCCCCACCGACTTCAATGTACCTCCGTCCCTAACTATAATAGTTGCTTAATTGCCAAAGATTTGGACTTAAGTTTTCTACCACGGTTTTGACAAAATTTTCATGCCTTCAAGGGTCGTGGGACTGTCGTCACTGGCCGTATTGAACGAGGCGCCATCAAAGTTGGTGATGATGTAGAAATTTTGGGATTAATACAGGAATATTTTGGAACAAAACTAAACTATAATAATTTGAAGCATGCTTGCACATTTCTTTCTGGAATACAAGTGCAAGATGATTTAATTTTTTATGTCAGTCACTTCGTCTTTTTTCTGTAGGGTGGCCCTCAAAAAACTACGGTGACTGGCGTAGAGATGTTTAAGAAAAGTTTGGATCATAGACAAGTAATTGACTATCCAATCATATTTTAAGATTCCTTTGATTGCTATGCAGCATGTCAATGAATTGTTAGGAATTATTAAAATCCAACAAAAAAAACTTATTCATCAATTTTTAGCAAGTTATTTTACCCGCCCCACCTGATGGACTTGACCTTAACCTAGACCTTTGTCAAATACCAAAAAATAAAAATATTTTACTTGAAAAAAGAAAATATTTTTCTAGAAAAATAATTTACGTCAAAACAAATATAGCCTTAATGCATATTTAATGTTTGCTTATATTTAATGTTTCACAACATGGTATCAAAATTAAAGGTCTCATGTTCAAATCTCTTTGCTTATATTTTATGTTTCACAACATGGTATAAGAGTCAAAGGTCTTTTTGAGTTCAAATCTCTCCATCACCCTGATAATTTAAATTGAAACACATGTTGAACCAAAAGAATGTCACACGTGAGGGGGCATGTTGAAGGATTTAAAAATTTTAGTTACATCCACTCTAACAGTTTAAGTTTTTAGAGTCGATGGTTATTAGATATCAAATTTCTAGTCCCATCCAACTGAGTGAGACCAAGTTCAGTAAGGAAATTATGATATTCTCTGAAGAGAGCTTTATTTGTGATAGCTAATATATTGGTTCCTTTCTATGCATGTTTCTAATGTTAGAAAAAAAAAATGTATTAGTTTTAAAATTCAAGAGTTTGCTGGTGATTATTGGGTTTAACAGGACAAAGATTTGCTTTGAGAGGAGGAGGTCGTACAGTTGGTGCAGGGGTAGTTTCAAAGGTAATTAGCTGAGGTCAAGATTGTCCCTTCATATTGCCCGCCACGGGCAATTTGGTAATTACCTACATGTAATCCATCTATGAGTTGAGGCTGCTTCTAGGTATTATTGCTAGAGAAGTGGAATTTTTGTTTATTTTGACTAGGTTGAGTAACAAGTTCATTTTCTGCATTTAGTTGGTAGTGCAAATTGCTTGACGAACTTCTGAAATATGTGTATTTGTATTAGGATGAATAAATATGCCCAATGCACATGCTTCTTATATGCATAAATGATCTACTATTAATAAATGAACAATTATGTAATTATTTATTTCATTAGAGAAAAAGAATCTTCTATTATCTTTATGCATACATATTTACAAGATTATTATTGCATTTGCATAATATTTTAGTTTGCCACAGAATTATGATGCAAAATCAGTACTGAGTTTCTGTGATCTATTTTTCTGCCATTAACTGTATAAGCAAGTTTCAATTACTTTGCCTGCTCAGTCCAATAGTACCAGAGATAATACCATATCGAGAAATTATTATATGATTTTGTTACATGATTACAATCAATCACAGAATGCCATACAACCAAAAAATTGAATAAAGCCAACGCATTACTAATAATTTCCGTAATTTTGCATTTGCTACAAGTGATGCACTTTTTTTTTTCTTTTTTTCTTTTTTTTTTCATGGTTAACAACATTGTAGTTTAGGCAATGTTTTGATGGAAACAAAACTAACATGTATTTGGTTACATTGCATGCCTTGAGCTACCATGCCAACTATCCACACTATAAGCAACAAACAAATAGACGTTAGTTATATAATATTTAAATTTTACATGTCATAAATAGAATGTCTATCCTAATCAAAACACAAATTTTGAATAAGGTTAAACTATACAAACAGAGCCAGAGCGAGCCAAATAGAAGTGGGAACTTCTGCTTCTCTTTTTCTTCTATGTAAAAACTGTAAAAACAGGAGTCTGAAACCATATATAAGAACGAAAGAGACTTAAATTCATCACCACACTGAGTTATCTCTCTCTCATATACACTGAACCCTTGGCGATACCGGCTAACAGCACACACGTTCAAATTCATCACCACACTGAGTTGTCTTCCTCCCTCTCTCTCTTGCACTGTACTGGTTCATACGGCATAAGCAAACCCTAGGCGATGCAATACAAAAGCAAACCCTAGGTAATACACGGTGCAGCTAACGGTGCACAAGTTCAAATTCATCACCCAAGTGTTCAGAAATTAGGGCTTCTTGTGACCTGTCCCGGAGGACGGGTCTTTATATTCATGAATAAATGAAACAGATAGAGAGAGATGGGGATGTTGATTAACAGAGAGAGAGAGGAAGAGAGCTGGGTATTGTCTTTATAAGGGAGGTACCACGTGCAATGGCCCTGCTCCTCTTTCGTCGGTTTCTCCCTTCTACCAAAACTGGATTGGAAGGCTGCTTTAGAGCATCATCACTGTCCGATTCACCGTTGTCGTCAGCTTCTTCGGTGATGTACGGCCCAGTTATGGTGCTTTCGGTGATCTAACGAAGACGAAATACAAATACCGCAAAGTTCGATTAAACACCCTAGATAATAAATCTGGCAAATCTCTCTCTTTGTTGCTTGGAAAAGTTGCAAATCGTGTAACTGTGCTATGGGCCTAAAGGTAAATTTACAATGTAAGATTTTTTTGAATTCAAAATGCATTAAAATAATGACAGAAGAGTAATTTCGGCTTTCCGGTCACCGAATATGATCGCAAGTCACTTAGAGGGGAGGTAAGTGGGATTATTCAAACCAAAGGGGATGCAGGCAAAATTTGCCCTATTTGGAGGGAGGTTACGGTAATTAACCCAATTTAAAATGACAACTAGATGAGTCTTGCATATGATAAAGAGAGCTGACCATTCAGATACTTTGAAGACAAATTGATCAACATCAATCTTAAGCAATGAGTAAGAAAAATATATAAATTGAAGTAGACCATATGATCCAAACAGATACCACCATAACCTCTAACCGTAAACTAATTGTACAAAACTGCAATAGATCAATACATCCATTATCAACATTCGTACAAAAGTGCCACAGATCCATGATCAGCATGCGCAATCACAATGTAACTCACAGAAACCTGATTTTGCAGAATTCCAGTGTATACTCTATTGAATGATCGGGGTCATTTGAGACAAACAAGATTTCAAAGCCCCCCAAGCCAAAGAAACAAGTGATCCAGTGTATTTTCGGTAAACTGACCAAAATAAATCTAATGAAGTCTTCAAAGAAAATATGTGATATGATATCAAAGAAAATAAAAATGTCACATTTAAGGAAGGGCAAGGGCAAACAAAATTATATTAAGAAATAACAATAGTAACTGTAGTTCTCTTGCTGACTACATGGCTAATGTTAGATAAGGCTGTTTATGTTTAACTAACCACGTTCTACAATCTTCTAAGATTTCACAAAACTTCATGTTTGCAGCAGTTTCCTGGTAAATTGAACGGAGGTCAACATATTAAAGCCATTTACACAAAATGCAGCCTATGTAGACAAGTGAATGCAGTGAAAGATTGCCTTCATCCCACTATGTGACTTCGAAGTATTACATTGTCGAAGAATTTGTTATGTTCATATAAAATCAACCAGAATCTAGTAACAGAACTTACCCTCTAATTGACCCAAATAAACACAACTTCAGACCTCCATAAAACTAACAAGACTTTCCTTGGCCACTTTGCTAAATACTAATAGCTTATTCGGAGAACTAAATAATGTATACAGTAAAAAAAACCACATTATATATTCTCGTCCATTAACAAGAAGGTCGAAACCTACCATATCAGACAATATATGTCTCTTCACCAAATAAAAACAATGACATTTGACAACCTAGAAGCGCAGAATGGCATAGAAATTTTGTGTCACTAACCTTAAAATGTTGCTTAAGGCACTATGCTGATATTAACAAAAACAAATTAGAGGTTTCTCGGACTAATGCAGTAATTCATATACAATAATCTTAAACAATCAAATCAAGGTTTGAAAAAATCAAAATCAATAATAGAAAACTAACAAAGCATCATTAAAAGTCAAGCTCACTATCTATATGACATACACATTTATGTCATAAAATCGAGCTTTATTAAGTGGCTCAACTATGTAACGGATGCAATATGCCTATAGATGGAAAATATTGCCTCTAAGACAAGTAACATACTGATAGATAATGCTTGAATTCTTGAGATAACTTGTGTTAAATGCATAGTTCCAAAGCATTACAACAATGACTTAGTAATTGCTTTTGAGCATGCAAAGGCAGCCTGCATTAGCCACAATACAATGCATTGCATCATAAAGACAATCACAACTTTTTTTTCTCCATATTCAAATTGTTTTAACCTAAAAAACTCAGAGCAACAACTTTGAATGTCGTTCAAATTCCAAATCCCATTGAGTTTGAACAGTTGCACAAATATGGTTTAACATACAGCTCTAAATATTCATTAATGGAAATTGAGATGACATTGTTCTATCAAGCTTAACTGAGCAATTGAATTCAATAAGCATTAGACTAACCTTGTGAACAAAAAGAACATCAATGTTATTTGTTAACTATATCACAGTATTCCTTTGTAAAACTTTAGCTTTCTCCGCGTCAATAATGGACTCCACCAACTTCACTGAATTGTCTAACTCCCCTTCTGCATTCACAATGACATAATCGAAATTCTTGATATGCTTCAGCTCCTCACGAGCCATGCCAATCCTATGGAGAAGTGTCTCCATAGTCTCCGTCTTCCTATCAATCAAACGCTTCACAATCGCGGACTCACTGTCCGCCACCAGAAAAACATACACCGCCGAATTCTTAAGTATCCTCTTCAATATTGCAGCCCCCTGTATGTCCACTCTCAACACAATGTCACACCCTTTTTCCATGTATTCACGAATTTGCTCTTTGGGTATTCCCTTGTAATCTCCATACACCAATGAATACTCCAAGAGCTCATCTCTCTCAACCAATGATATGAACTCTTCTTTACTCACAAAAAAGTAGTCTTCTCCGTCCACCTCGCCGGGCCTTTTTGCCCGGCTCGTTGCCGTGACCACGAAGTGAATGCCCTCTCGAACTTCTCTCAATCTTTTGATCACTGCGTCTTTGCCAACCCCACTTGGCCCACTGATGACAATGATCAGAGATTTGGCTTTTGGCACCAATGGGTAGGTAGTGAAGGGCGAACCCAGTGAAGCTTCGAGTGCCCGATACAGTTTGGCCGTATCGGCCGTGTCGACTGACGGTATCGGAACGGCGGGCGGTCGCCGGGCATCGCCTACTTGGGAATTTGATGAGAGGAATCGATAGGTTACCGAATTCGAGACCTGAAATATCGAATTGAAGCCTTTTGGGTTCAGAAATTGGGGTTGGGAACTATAAACAGTACATGGGTTGGGCAATTATCTATGGATGGAAGATGGGTAAAGGTCGAATCGGTTGAAAGAGGTACAAAGTCTCCGAAAAATCATGGCTTATATTATGTGTGTATATAAGACGCAAGAATTTCTGAAGAACCCTAATTTATGTAAGAATCGGATTAAATCAACAAAATAAAGAAGAATGGAAGGTCGAGATTCTTGCCTGACAATCTGCAGCTCATTGTAATGGAATTTAGGTCATTCTGCATTTCTCCGGTTCACTGGTAAAAATGGAAATCGACCAGGGGTCCGAGACTAAACAATCTGTAGGATGGCAACGGGCAGATCTGAACCCGCCGTTCCGGTTTAAAATGAGAAGTTATTGCAGGGTCATAGTCCACCAGGTTAGATAGCTGATTTGGTGGACTAGACTATATAAGAGCATAGGGCATCTCCAATGCCCTTCTATTTGGACTCTCAAATTCAAAATATGGGAGGTGAGTTCAAAAAATCCTCTCCAATGGCCTCTCATTTCAGCCCTCAAATTTTGAGATTGCCAAATCCATTCTCAAATCTAGCGGTTGCCATTTTTTTTTTGGCAACTCTCTTATTGCTCGTATCGACTCTTTCCTCAATCTTATCCATCTCTCTTCTGTCCTTTTTGCATTCTATGCCCTATCCTCTCTCTCTCTCTCTCTCTCTCTCTCTCTCCTTTACAATGACCGGCGACTATCAACAGTGACCGGCGCTTAAAGGCGATGAACACCGACCGAGTAAATTCTCTCTTCTCTAGATCTGTATTTTCTCTTTCCGTCTCATCCTCATATATGTGTGTGTATATATATATATATATATATCTCTTCTCAGATCCATATGCTTCTTCTGTTTTGCTATACACACACACATATATATCTCTTCTCAGATCGATATGCTTCTTCTGTTTTGCTTTTGATAGGATTTCAATCAGCTTATTCGAAAACGAATTTGGTTAATTTGGAATGAACTGACTGGAGTTTATTTGCTTCTGTGACTGTTTCTAGCTGGCAGACAATATGCTTTGTTTCTTTTAATTAGGAATTTGCATAGGAATTGTTGAAAAATATTGGGGATAAATACTGTGTGTATGTATATATATAAATATATATATATATAGAGAGAGAGAGAGAGAGAGTGGGGGAGAGAGTTACATTGTCCATGAACCTTTCTAATTGAAAAAAAATGGTGAATGTGTTAAAAATAGCATTTTGGATGAAATATATCATTGGAGCAGAATTACTAAAATATAACATTTTGACACTGTAGCTACTCTCAAAATATAGATTTGGCAGTCCAAAATGGCATTTTGCATTGGAGTTGCTCTAAAGGGGCTGCTATTTAGGTTGCTAATTCAAAATTTAGCAGGTGAGCTTCAAAATGGGCTCTCCGATGCAATGTTATTTGGGCTACTACATTTTAACTTTCCTATTTATTATACCAATTGTAGCAAAATATATAACTATTGTTATATAGGCTGGGGCCACAGAAAAGAAGCAGACCGGCTCCTATTTCGCTCTTTTATTTGTCTTGGGCAAGAGAAAGAGAGAAGAGAACGACGGCACAGGGAAGAGACCGGCTGCAACATAAAGAGAGAAGAGACCGGCTGCACAAATACTGTAATCTTGCAATGACCCCAGGTACTCTTTCAGTTACTCTACTT
>JAOTQH010000040.1:1852766-1870928 GCA_025631255.1 Cornus kousa
TATTAAATGAGAATCTAGGTTGTTGAGATATGGTGGCTTAGTTTAGGGGTAAGTCGAGGTAGGTTTGGACCACTGGTTGTGTTCAGCGACCCTAATGGTTGGGGATCGATACATGCCACGGTCTTCACACCTTAACCAGGGTACCATGAGAAGGACCCGTGGTATGCTCAGTGCATCCATCCAATATTCAGGTTGGAGATCTCCTAATATGAGGATTCAAGTTGGCAAACATTAGCAGTTTTGCGCTGTCCTTTTTTTGATGTTCTGTCCTGTTTTCTGTGTCTCAACTTTCTAAGTGCCCCCTCTCAGCAAAGTTGTGAATCACTTCTCCCCTTCTTTAAAGCTCAGCAACACAAGCTCACACCAGGCTGGTTTCTGCGTTTCTTGTAAAACATGCTTTCAAGAGAAATTACTAATAATTAAATATTCTTATTAGTCAATTAGCAGTAGTGTGGTCTACCGTTATCCTTCATGGTTAAAATTGTCTATTTTGCCTTTTGTCTTTTTCTTCTCTTTCTTCTTTTTTATTTTTTTTATTTTTTATTTTTTTATTTTTCCTCGTATAATCTCCTCATAGTATTCTCTCTCTCCTTTTTTTTTTTTTTTTTGTGCGTGCGTGTGTGTCTTCGTGCAGGTTGCATTCAAAACAGGGGATTATAAACAGCAAGTCATTTTTATTGGGGGATTGACAGATGGATTTTTGGCTACTGAGTATGTTTAGTATATTGGTTTTAAATCAATAATTCATTGTGTGCTCTGCATGTGTACTTGGATTGCACCCCTTTGACACCTTTTAGTGCAATTTTTATTATCTAATTAAAAAAGTTGATCATATCTTAACCACACATTGTTTTCTGTTTACTTTCATTACAGTCAATGAATCTAAACTTTCTGTCCAAGTTCTTTTATGAGTTCAGTCTCCAAGAAAAAGGAAATTGAATGAGTGCCTGTCATTTATTTATTCAAAGGTTAAGAGGAAATAAGTTCACATATATTGATAACTAGGGATCTTTAATTGACTTTGACTTGTTTGGTGAGTCGGTGACAACATGAAATTCTCAGGGCTAACCCCTTTGAAGGGGAAAGTTGAAACAAAATCCGGCAACTTTTGAAAAAATTTAGGTTGTGATTGAAGGTGATGCTATTCTGGTTGAAATGTTGATCTGCCATCACATTGTAATGTAAAATTGTGTTTTAGTTTCTCAGTCTAACTAAAGATTTTTCGGGCTATTAAATATTGTCGCCTGGTTTTGAGGCTTTTATATGATTTAGGGTTTGAGTTTTTCACTTTAAAAAGTTTACAATGTTGGATATTATTTTCAACACTCATTTACAGTCATATTTGTGCACACTAGAAAAGATGTATAGAAAGAGATGGTTGAATCAAAATAATTTCGTTTAATGTTCTCTATCTGTCAGAGGGCAAAATGAATTTTCTATCATGTTCTATCAACATACTAAAAGGTTGAAGGATTTTGTGGGTCCATTGATCAGGGCTTGACAGGGTAACTTAAGTTCCCAAAAATTTACAGAACTGGACTTCAATGATTAGTTAGCTGTTAAGCATGATTTCGTTGTTCTTTATTTGAAAATTGATTCATCTATAATTTTTTTTTAGTTTCAAAGTAGATCTTATCCTAATATGCAGATATTTGGAGCCTCTTGCAATTGCTTTGGAGAAAGAGAAATGGTCACTAGTCCAATTTCTGCTTTCATCTTCTTATAGTGGCTATGGCATCTCGAGCTTGAAAGAGGTAAACATATCATCTTCCTGTCCAGTTCTGTTAATTTATGGCATGCCAAACCTGTCATTGATTGGTCCTTTGAGTTGGTTATTTTTAGGAAGTACTTTTTATTTTTTGTTTTTTTGATAAGTATTTTTAGGAAGTACTTCAGCGTTAAAGTATATTCATCCAATGCAATGCAGTTAGTTTACTCCACTTAAATCTTAATTAGAGTTCTACTCTTCTTCTGTTGAAATACTGTTACTATATGTTCTTGCGAAAATCCAAGTTAATAAAAGGCTAGCCCAGTTTACAAGGTTCCCGCCATTGCAAAATCTGGGAATGGTCAGATGGACGCACCGACGCAGACTTACCTCGATCTAGAGGGACTGTTTCCTGTTTTAAACTGGTTTTAGAACTTGTAGGTGAATAAATTCTTTTTTCAAAATGTTCTTTTGGTGTATTTCTTGCATTGCAGCGTGTGCACGTTTTAGGCAAGAGATATTGGAACAATTGGACATTCGTCATTTTATTTATTTATTTATTTATTTTTGCGTCTTTTTCAGTAAATGTAAAACAAATTAGAAACTTCTAAAGGCTCAATTCCTCATAAAAAGTTCACCTTTCTCATTCGAGCTTTCTTGACCAATTATCCAATTTCATGGGTTGGTGGCTATAACCGGTTGCTAAGACAATTCCAATTTCGTGGGTTGTCTTTGAGCAGTTACAGTTGTTAACCTAAATCCATCAGCGAGTCATTACCTCTTCTCTTTCTGCATTTATAGATGCCTTTTACTTATATTTTATCATTTAATTTAGCCAACATAATTACTATTGTAACTGTTGGGATTAAATGCCCTTCAAGCCAATATTTTGATTGTATTTGACATTTATTATTAATGAATTTTGTTCTATTTAAATGGCTTACATACATATGGTGAATGCTTGTATTGATTAATTTATGAGATGAATTCAGTTTTCGTTCGACTACGTAATATGATTTGTGTGCAATAAGTCTCATGCATAGAAGATATAAATCATTGGATTACATTATCATAAATTAGTTCACATCCAGTGATATAACTAGGACATTCTATCTGAAAGAATACAAACATGTTGGTTTATATGAGATAGCATGACTTATCTCAGTCATTTGAGTGAAGACTCAAAACCATGCGTGTTGATGTGTTGGACACATTGAACTGGACTGCGGATAAGTGGAAATAGTACGATAGTTGTCATAGTAATTTTTCAATTTTTAGTGTTACATCGAGTGGCTCTTAAACCTGAGAGAGTAATGGACTTTTCTCTTTGTTAGTGGTTGCTTTGATTTTTTTTTAGCGGGCCCTTGGGTTTAAAACCTGGGTATTTTAGGTAATCATCAATTATTGGCACTGGAAAATGTATTATCAAGATGGTATCTATGCTAGAATATTTATTTTGGCTTGATTAGTTTGATCACAGAAAACAGTGGTTGTAATGAAATTAATTTATTATATATATATTTATTAAATATATTATATATATTATTTTCACAAAATTAATTTTTATGTGATCAATCAAATTAATCAAGAAGACAAAAGGGTAAATTAGTAATTGGATTGATGATGTTATTTTATCCAATCACTAATTATGCATGGAGGGGGCTATTTCATAATTTAACATTGTGTGGCTTTACTACTCATTACTTGGAGTGCAATTATTTTAATTTAGTGAAATTGAAAATAATTAATGGGCTAATTATTGGGTCAAGAGTTGACTAGACATTTAATATGCCCATTGGAGCCAAGTGTTGGATAGGCCCAACTAGATCCCACTCCCTAGTCTAACTTGGAGAGCAAGCAAGGAAGTTGGAAGGTAACTAAGAGAGCTAGAGAGAGGGGCTGCCAACCCTAGGAGGGGTGGCCCAGCCCTCTCTATAAATTGCTGGGCTACTTCTCTTATAGTGTACACACTCGTACTCACTACCCAAGACATATTCTCTCTCTAGGGTTTCTATACTTCATCGGAGGCCACTCTTCCAAAGCCAGTAGATTCCATACAAGGTCTCAGGCCTGAAGATTTGGGGGTATTTGAAGCCATTAATTTGCAGCCTAAAGCTTAGAGAAAGCTTGAAAAATTGAAGGGTTCTCTAGTAGATGATCTACCAATTGTCCAAAGGTCGCATATTCTTCTTCTTCACTTATATTTGATTCACAAAAACAAATGGGATTGAATTTTGCTTCCGCTGAATAGACCTGTTTTGCAACAGTAACAAATATTCAGTTCTCATCGGTATGTCTCAAGGCACATAAATGAGCAATTATTTCTTGGACATTGATGTCTGTTTCCATTTGGATCGCATTAGAGGTCTTGATCCCAAAATAAACAGATGGCAACCTTGTGCATATTGTCGAATAATGTCATAAGAGATGGTTAATAGTGCTTTCCATTTAATGACTTTGGGGTATGCATGACTGAATTTTGAGCCTACATTATTGTGGAGCTTTCTGAAGTGTGTTATATTTTGGGCATGCTTTATCTTTGCTACAACTTCAGACAATGTAATATTGATTTCTTCCATGTTTATATGATCATCTATGTACTTTGGTGTATAATTCTTAGTATGTGCTGGATTATATCGATCAACAGTATTTTAGGAAACCTATGAAGGTTTTACTTCCTATATCAGAAGGATCTTGTGTATCTGGCAAGTTAATGGGAGCACCCTCTTGCCTCCATTCTAATTATTCATATGTGGCCTTTGTTTGGCACTAGAGTGCCTCTAAGAACACTTTTCCTGGTGTCAGTGAAATTTTCTTTTGATGTTCATGAAGGGACATTTTTTCAGTTCATTTTTTGGGACTTAAGACCATAATTTGATTTCCTAAGGTGTTCAAATCTATAGGCATTTAAAGGTTTTAGTGAGAATATCAACCAAATTTTGATCTGTATGCACTTTCTCGAATGACATCACATTTGTTTAACTAATTCTTGAATAAAATGATGTCAAATGTCTATGTTTTGTTTTAGAATGCAAAACTGGATTCTTAGTAATATCACTTAAGATACTTGCTCAATTCCATAATCCAGGAGCATCTGCTTCATCCAAAACATTTTTGTGCTGCAAGATGACAAGGAAACACAATTTTGTTTTTTATTTTTATATATTTGGTACCATAAAACAAGGTTAGTAACAATAGAAAAATAAGCAACTGAAGTACTCTTCCTATCATCCCTATTATGTGAAACCTCCAATGTCAGAGTTAAAGTCAGTAGATTAACGCAATCCATCATTCAGAGTACCATTGATGTAACGAATAATGTGTTTAACTGTAATCAAATGTTGTTCTCTTGTTGGATATTGATCGGTCTTGGTTTGACATGGTTTACGCGTTACTGGTTCCCGGAAGAGTTAATATCTCCATTAGCTAAACCCTATACTAAACATCACTTGCCACAGAGTAATGCAGAAGAAGATGATCATCTTCCCGTCATCCCTCTTGCACACACTACACCTTTGCCAAAAAAAATGGCGTCTCTTCCTCATGTTGTCAATAGTCAAGATCCTCCTAAGAGCAGTTGTCCATCCAAAAAAGCCACCTTAACAAGGGCTTTGGTATGCCATATTGCCTTCCTTGGAAAGGGAGGACTCGTATCATCCAGAATCTGATGATAGAAAGAGTGCACCTTAAACCTCCCAAGGTTGGAACTGACCCAATACAACTCATCATCACCCTCCTCGACCACCTTCTTATCATACAACAAAGCTAAGAAATCAGTGATGTCCTCCAATTCCCAATCCTGAAACTGCCTCTCAAATTGCACATCCCAAGTCACACTACTGCTATCAAGCTGATTACAGTCAGCAACCAAGATCTATTTTTTAATCGCAATCCTGAAAAGCCTCATAAAGGCACTAGCAAGCTTCCTGCCTTTACACCGAATATTAAGCCAAAAACGAATGTGCTGCCACGCTTCATCCTGAGCCAAATATGCTTGGAGAGTTTGTTCTATCCCTTCCAAATGAATCTCCGAACCCCCACGCTGACTGGGTCACTAACCTCCAGAGATGTCCAACCACCCCAATCCTCATCATATTTGCGCCGAATGACTCTCCTCTGTAATGTTAGTGTCTACCCAAAACCACAAAAGCAATTCGCCTAGCTGAGCTTTATTAAACATGTTGAACCTCCTGACCGCCAACCCCTCTAGGTGCATAGGACTACAGAAACCTTCTCTCAACGCACCAGGTCGTACATAAACTCCTCACCCATGCCACCCTACAGAAAATTTCTCTACAGAGGCTCAATCCTCCTTACAACAGCAATCAGAATCTAGAAAAGTGAGAGGAAATACATAGGAAGACTTGAAAGGGTATTCCTTATAAGGGTTATGCGCCCCCTTTTGATATGTAGTGCTTCTTCTAACCTGCCAACCTGCTCTCGAATCGCTCAACAACTGGGTTCCAAGTATATACTTGCCTCAATGACGCCCCCAACAACTTGCCCAGATAAGTTTCCTGGAAGGACCTAACTCCACACCCCAAAATACTAGCCTGGGCATCAATCCCTCCAACCTCTCACAGTGGAAAAATCTCGCTCTTTCGAGGATTTATGCTCAGATTGGACACAGCCTGGATGCACGCCAGTTTACATCTCAGATAATGCCACTGCTACTTGGCCGCCTTAGATAAAACGATAGTATTCTTGGCAAATAGAGATGCGACATTCCCAACTGGTCATGGGTGTCCTACCTATCATGAAGCTCCTATGTACCCCAACTCCACTGCCCTCCTCATCAATCTGTTGAACACCTTCATCACAATGATAAACAGGAAAGGGGACAAGGGATTCCCTTGCCAAAACCCAGATGAAACTCCATTCACCAACACTAAAAATGGAACTGTGGATATGCAAAACCAGATCGACCTCCTCCATTTGTCCCCAAAACCCAACCTGTCCAACATGTACATCAAGAACCTCTAGCTCAATGTTTGATTAATCCATCCGTCGGTTCAACTTATTGGTCAGTTAAATATTCAAGAGGTCAATTTTCTTTTTTACCCTTTTGGTCTATCTGAAGTAAATTTAACCCTTACTAACTAGACCAAATTTTGAAAAAGAAGTAAAAAGACAAAATTATAGCTTCGCATTCTGTTAGGAAATTTATCTACGCCAAATCCTAATGACCTAACAGTGCCGATTCGGCTGAGTGGGTATGGACTCCTGACAAGTTTGATGTGATTCTAATTCCTTGATGTATTGGCAGACTTGATCAAGTCCCGTACGATGAGGGCGATATGCAGAGACTCAGCCTGACTCTCAAGACCATGATTTTTAGTGTAACGGTTGACACACTTGATTTAATTTTTTTCTCATACCTAAAGAGAAATCAGTACTATCAACTCTCCAAACTCTAGCAGCTTGAGAGAGAGAATTGCTGCGGCCACCACCTCACCGGTCACCACTTCATTGTTGCCAATCCTACCATTCACCTCTTCAAACTGTAGTGTATCATCTCAGATTCTTGATCACTGCTCAAAACGACCACACCTCGCCTCTCATTGTTGGCCACTATCCACTCACCACGTAGCCGGTTACCACCTCATTGCTTCAAAGTTTGCCATTCACCTCAGTCTCGGTCGGAGCAACTTTATAGTACTCAAAACCTTGAAACTTGGTGCGTTCTCTTTTTTTGTGCTTTTAATTTTTACAATTTGTTGATGACATTATGCGGAATTTAATCTGTGTATTGTGAGGTTTTGGTTTTTGATGTTAGTTTAATTTGGTTATTTAACTTTTAAGGTCTGACCAAATACTTTAAATAGTTTTGGTTGACTGTAATGTTGAATTTGTCAATGTAAGGTTGGAAGGAACTAATGTTTGTGATCATATCATTTTGGCAGTGTATTGAGGTTTTTTTTGTTGTTGTTTGGGATCTTAAATCTACAATGTGATGTTTCTGATGTTTGGTTTTACTCAATGAGAGTTATTCTTAACTCATCTAATGATAAGATATCTTTTTTTCTCAAAGACTCAACCTGACAGTCCAGGCTGCTCGGGTTGAATTCGAGTTAGGCACATTGGGTTAGAGCTCGCTTGGGCGTGGGCTTGGGCTTGGGTTGAAGCTCTTAAACCTTGGGTTGACTCTTCAACCCCTCTAGCGTGCCTGAGTTGCAGCCCTATGGTACAATTATACGTGATAGTTGGTATTATATTATTGCCATTATATGTGATAACTGGTGACATATCATTGGAATTATATTAGTACTCATGAGATGATCTTATTTTTTTGCTCTTGAATTTTTTCTGTTAAATTTTATATTACAGGATGCCATGGAGCTTGATCAATTGATTAGTTACTTAATAAACAAGGAAGAGTCTGAGGGTGTGGTACTGCTTGGGCATAGTACTGGCTGTCAGGTGAGTGCTTTTTTCTTTTGAAATTGCCGGCGACCCAATTTAAATGTAACACTGATGACCACACTTTATGAGGATATAAGATTGACTAACTCTGGTTGTTAATACATTTAGGATATTGTTCATTACATGCGTACAAATGCTGCATGCTCTAGAGCAGTTCGTGCAGCTATTTTTCAGGTATTCCCCTATCGAAATTCAGTTTTTCATTGTGCTCCTTTTTTAAAAAATTATGTTGCTTCCTCACATTATATGTACTTTTACATTGTTGAAGAGTTGTTGCATTGTTGTGTGTGTGTGTGGGTGGGTGTATGTGTTCTCTTTTTTCTTTTTCTAATCATTATTTGCTAATCTCATTTGACATTATTTTTATAACAAAACATTACACCATTAACGAATTGGTTTTCAGATTGTATATCCAATTAATAACAAGTTGGATGTAGATTCATTCATAAATAAACATGTCAGGTTATCTGATCGGTTATAAGATTCAGATTAGATCGAACCTGATTCGATCCATGTACAGGCTTCAAGTTTTTTTTTTTGGGATAATTTTACAGGCTTTAAGTTTGTACAAGAAACAATCTATTCAGGTTTGTTTTTAGGTCTTTGTCAGTTTTCACAGGAAGAAGTATAAGTAGCAGTGAGACAGTGTTCTATAATTAATTATGATATATAGAATGGGAGAAAAAAAAAAAAAAAAAAAATGGAACAATCCCATGGATTTATTCGTGCAAAGCTGACAGGTTGAGAGTCTATTATCTCAAACTCTGAGAATTTAAAAATTTAGGAAAGGATTCAGTGTATCCCTAGAACTGCAAAATACCTTTAGAATAAGCTAGAACATTTTTCTTATAGACCATAAGCGCTCAGTTATTGTGACCCTCTTGGAACCAAATATGGGTCTTAGGAAGCTTGGCTTATTTGAATAACAAGCTTACGAGATGATTTCCTCATCAAAATGATCTTGAGCTGCTAGTTCGTATCACAGGCCTATCCTGAGTTATTCCTCCTCATTTGCAGAATATAGTTTCCCTTCTACTCATATCAGGAGTTTCTGGGTTTTTTTATTTTTTATTTTTTATTTTTTTATTATTATTATTTTTTTTGATAAGTAAAATTGTATAAAAGAAGCGTTCAAAAGGGGAACACATCCCTCGGAAGATACACAAGGCCTAATAAGGCCTCTAAACTCCTAGGGAGTCCAAAAAATGAACTATTTCCTCCATGGAATTACAATTTCTCCCTAGAACCCTTACAAAAAGGAGTGCTAATAATGGGGAACTTCAACACCCCAATTGGATTCTCCTTTCCTTTGTAGATATCCTATTTCTTTCAAGCTATAAAAACCAGCAGACGCACAAAGGCGCAACCCACCCGAAATCACAAACTTGGGCCCCCACTATACAACCTCTCCAAGCCTCAACCAAGATTCTGGAGGACCTAGGCATAACCCACCGAACCCCAAACAAACCCAACAACAAAACCCAACAATCCCGAGCCACTAGACAATGCAAAAGAAGGTGGTCAACCGTTTCCTCATCTCTCTTACACATGTAACAACAGTTCACCACCACTTGTCTCCTTCATCTTAAGTTATCTTGGGTCAAGATCTTTCCCAACACGGATGACCACGCAAAGAAAGCCACTTTGAGAGGGCCTTAGAGTGTCAAATAGCCTTCCACCGGAAAGGATGCCCTTGGACATTCGAAGGACTCCCTTAGAAAGACCGAACATCAAAGCAACCCTGGGAAGAAGGAATCCACAACAATCTCCTGGCGATACAGAAATTCCAAAAGACCAATGCCGTCTTCAATCTCCCAATCCTGAAAATGCCTCGTAAAATGCACATTCCAAAATGTTCTCCCACTATGAAGACAATAGCAGTCAGAACACCAAAGCTTGTTTATTCGCGGCAATCTTGAAGAGTCTGGGGAAAGTAAAGAGCAAGAGGGCAATCACCACACCAAAAGTCCTCTGAAAAACGGATCCCCTTCCCATCCTTGACTAATGTGTTTGGAGAATTCATCCCACCCCTTCCGAATGGATTTCCAAACCCCAACACCACTTGGGAATCTCACCTCAATGGAACACCATCCACCTCTCACCTCTCCAAATCTGCTCGCTTCCACCCTCCTCCAAAGTCTGTCTCTCCACCCCAAATCTCTGTAACCACTTCCCCAAAAGGGCATTATTGAAAGGCACCAATCTTCTAATGCCTGAACCTCCTATCCGAATTGGGCTACACACCTGATCCCAACGAACCAAATGATACTTGAATTTCTCCCCCATCCTATCCCAAAGGAAATTCCACTGCAACCTCTCAATCCTCTCGGCCACGGAAGATGGAATCTGAAAAAGAGATAGGAAATAAGTTGGAAGGCTTGAAAGAGTACTCTTCATCAAAGTACCCTTCCGCCTTTTGAAAGATACTGTTTCTTCCACCCTGCCAATGCCTTGAACCTCTCCACCACAGGATCCCAACTTCCCACTCTCCTAGACGGCATCCCAAGAGGCAACCCCAAATATGATAAAGGAAAAGAGCCAATACTGCAACCAAGAGTGTCAGCTAAAGTGTTTCTTTAATGTTAAGTTCTAAAATATTACTTTTTGTACTGTTATGAAGTGTTCTAGTGCTGTAGAATTTTTTCATTTTTTTGCATCTGATGGCTAGTTCATTTTTTATACATTATTAATACGGGCTTGTATTCCACGTTGTGATTGTGAGGGGAAATCGCAAATATATTGTCGGGATGGGAGAGAGGTGAAGGGATCCCCCCCCACGCGCACACACAAACACAAAGATATGTGAATCTGAATGTGTGTAAGAAGTCTAGAAGTGAACTACCTGGTTTGATCTGGTATTCTAGATTTCAAATGAGTTTGTGACTGTATATTGAAATTCTCCGCTCATAATGTCTGTTCCTATTACTTGAAGTCGACTACATGAACCTTTTTCCAGAATCTCCTTTATATAGGGTTATAAATTCAGTTAAACATTATGCTACAATATCATTCAACACTAATTTTTTTTTTTAAATTTTTTTTATAAGTAATATCGTTCAACACTAATTAATGCACATTCATTTTGGTGGTCTTGTTCTTCAACCATTACCCTCAATGTTTACCTTGTGAGTCATCCTCATTGTACAATTCATCATCATCCTTGCCTTTATCCCATATGGATGGGAGGTTGGCCACGTGAATATTTTCTTTCTTTCCTTCCTTCCTTCCTATTATACATTAAGTCTTCTCTTAATTTTAATTTTTGAAATCATTTTTAATTACTTCATCCCACATAAGTTTTGGTTGACCTCTTTGTTGTTTACCTTCTAGGCAAACAACTCTTCCTCTTTGTTATTTACCCAGCTTAACTTAGAAAGATCTTATCTTTAAATATAGCGACTTGTAGCTGACTACAAATTGATTTGTAGCCATGTAAAACTAAAATTCCTGTAGACCGGTATATTTATGAATCATAAGCTGTCTACTATGCAAAAACCAATACCTTGTGCTATAAGCTGAATTCTTAGTAGCTTGCTACAAATGAAGGTTTAGCCTTCTAAAAATAGGTTTTCGAAAAAAGCAAATCTAGGAGCAGCGGTCTAAAACTCTATTGTAGCCAATTTCAAGTTCTTAAGTTTTCAAATTTGGAAAGATCCAATGACCACCTACTTGCTCTTTAAATGGTCCATCAACTATAAGTGACTATATCTTCAAATGGGCTATAAATATCCATTGTCTTGAACATTTACAGGAGATAGAAGAGGGGAAGAAATAGAGAGAAGTGTGAAAGAAATATTCACCTTCAACAAGCTTGAAATTGAGTTCAAGTCTTGAAAGATCTATCATGAGCTTAAATCTCTGCATATCATTCATCGATAGGAACCACCATTGAGACGGGGATGGTGGTGCTGCGGCTGCCGGTTGTGGTGGTGGGGGTGCTGCGGTCATTGGAATCCATGGTCGTCGGTGACTTGGTTTTATTATGTAGATGTCCAAGGAAAAATGGATGATGAAGTGAAGATGCAAATAAATAAATAAATAAATATAAAAGGACAGAAGTAACCTTCACATGAAAAGTTTTTCACTGTATCATACACCTCTTTTTTATGTCGATTTTGAGAATTTGG
This sequence comes from Cornus kousa, assembly GCA_025631255.1. Lineage (NCBI taxonomy): Eukaryota > Viridiplantae > Streptophyta > Magnoliopsida > Cornales > Cornaceae > Cornus > Cornus kousa. Next base: position 1,865,025 of record JAOTQH010000040.1, read on the forward strand.
GAGCGGAGTTGTCTTTTTGATACCCCTTCAATGTCTAAACAACAAAAATGGGGGACTTTTATTGTCTAAAAAAATGGGGACAAGCTTTAACCTCCAATGAGGTTGGGAAGTTAGCTTTCCTCAAACATATATACATGGGACTTTTTTTATAGCTAGCAAAAGCTCATAATGTTTCAAATGATATCTGATAGTTTACATTCATAATTTTTTTCTTTCTGTAGAAACATTTTATTCCTTTAAATTTTTTAATGCCTGGATATTATGTTACAATATGCAGTTTTGATCATGATTTTAATTGAATTGTTTAGGCACCAGTTAGTGATCGGGAATACCATGCAACTCTTCCTGAAACAGCTGCAATGATTGATTTGGCTTCAAATTTGATGAAGGAAGGGCGGGGATCGGAATTAATGCCTAGGGAAGCAGATCCAAGTGCCCCAATAACTGCCTATAGGTGAGGATACAATTTTCTCTTGTTTTACCTAGAACTAGCAATCTTTTTTATGTTTATGGATGCTTTCAATTTTAACTACTTTCATTGCCACATTTTTTTGAATATTTTAAAAACATTCCTTGCCTCATTAAGTTTTGCCTGGTTAACTTATGTTTCCTCAGTTTTCCCTTTTTACTGAACATAAAATATTATTGGATAGACTCACTTTTAAATGCATACAGAACTTCTGCTGGTCTGAATTCATTCCCCTTTATTATAGCTCTAAGAATCTAAATAACAAAAGTTTTTTTGAATTAAGATTATCCAAAAAAAAGGAAATCAAAATATATCTTTTATTGTTATGATGGGCATTCTAACTTATACTCCTTCTAATATGATTCTAATATGATTGGTCAAAAAATAGAAAGAAAAAATGTGTGAAAAATTTCAGGCTGCTTCTAGAATTAAGACTTAGAATGTGTTCTGTTAAGTTGTAGATTGTCAACGGGTAGCCTGATTTTCTATTATTTGAAATTTATTGTTTTGCCAAAGACATGATTATCACACAAATTAGCATAATTAAGGAAGTCAAAAGTGAAGAGCACAACCTCGCACATCTTATTTAAATGGCGCACATGATTTTAGAATGCCTTGTGCATTGACTAATTGCATTGTGCATCAACTCCCTCTTTCTCAAAAGAACAAAAAAAAGAAAATTAAAAAGAGGGAACCCATTTTAATGGCTAATTGCATTCTGCTTCTTATAAACTACCTTAAAATTTTATTATATTTATAAAACATATATAGATGAGAACCTAGATAATTATGTATATCACTTAATAAATAATCAATTTACTTAAAAAAACTTTATAAATAATCAATTTCTCATTAATGTAATATTCCTCTCTCGTGTACTTTTTAAATTAAGTTTCCGGGGCCTGAGTTGGCGAGTTGAGATTATGATTGTTTTCATTTGCTCTCTGACTGAAATACAAAGCACCTTGCAGATATCACTCCCTTTGTGCATATATGGGGGATGATGACATGTTTAGTTCTGACCTTAGCGATGACCAGCTGAGAATGAAACTTGGGCACATGACGAACACACCATGCCAGGTAGGCTTTTGTATATTTCATGTATATTGCTTGTTGAAAACAGATTCTTGTGTGATAACCACGATTAATGGACATGATAACCCAGATACCAATTTAAATTGGGTAATTAATTTTTTCTTCATTTTCTTTTAAGATAAATGCTTCTATATTTTTTTCATTAGTCAATTAAATGAAGGGCAAAATGCCAAAAGCCCCCCGAACTTTCTCGCAGTAGCTATCAATTTGTCAAATAATCCCTTATACTTTCCTAAAACCCTATGAAATACCCCATGCTGTCTTATTTCCATTTGAAAATGGATGGAAAATAAATTAAATAATCATGTTCAATGCTCATGCTATAACTGTCATACTGTGACAAAAATGTCCTTTTCTATTGACTAAATTACCTTTTGGGCAAAAACATGTGGGGGGATCCATTTCCAGAGGCCTTAATCTCAAAATTGTTTCTTTAAGCTATGTTACACGGATTTGGGTATGTGTGTTGGGTACCATTATGTATCATATGAGACGTGTCAAATCCCAAATAAAAAGACACATGGACACTGCTAAAAGTATTTTTATTTTATTCATTAAAGTAAAATAATGTTTTATGTAACAGAGTGAGCAAAATAGACATTCCGCTCATTTAGAAGTAATAATATAATAATATTGAATATATATATTTTGGTGCATGTCCAACCAAAAGTGTCACACACATATCTGAATAATGTGTGTCAGAAACGGCATTTCACCTACTTTGGAATAGTCCATTTAACATAGTTTTTAAGTTAATTTTTTCATTTAGTAAGGGCAGTATGTAATTTTATCAGGCTAGTAATTACTTAAGTAATGGGAATTGTTTATAGTTCTTTTTCCCCAGTTCAAATCTGGGGATTTCCGCCGTAGTTCATGTCTAGATGAGGGAGCGGTCATATGATCCAGTTCCAGACAGACTTGTATCATTTAATGATGCCATGTGGGAGGGGAGAGAAGGGGAAGTTACACTAACCTCTCCCTCGTTAAGTGAAAATGTGACCCCACATATGTTTTGTTTAATTGTCCTCCGTTAGGGTTTATAATTTGGTAGCAGATTCCTCTTCCGTTTGTGGTCAATGTCAATTGAGATGCCATCTAAAGACAAACTGACATGGGGGATGCCACTATAGTTTTTGAAAACATTGGGGAGCTCGCTATATTTCTCAAGCAAGCAAATCTGCCATGACAGGCAATAAAATCACCCAATAACACTGGCCTCAATATTCCTCATTTCTTGAGTTTTATTTTGTTTTTGTTTGATACATGTGTTTTGTCCGCAGGTTATCTTTTCGATGGCAGATGAATATGTACCAGATTACGTTGACAAGAAAGCATTGGTTGACAGGCAAGGGCATGAACTATCATTTAACTTTTGCATGTTACAACAGGAAGTTTATAGTTTGTATGCATTAGATGTATGCTTTTAGTTGTTTCTGTGAGATAGTGATTTGACCAAAAACTTGGTTTTCTGGTTTCAACTCCGGCAGATTATGTAGAGCAATGGGTGGCGCGGAGAAAGTTGAAATTGAATGGGGAAATCATTCCCTGTCAAACAGAGTTGAAGAAGCTGTCCAGGCCATAATAGACTTTGTTAAACGAGAGGGACCTAGTGGGTGGGATGATCCATGGAGCTAAACACTGCCTCCTTGTGTTCTTTCAACCTTGAGCTAAGACTGTGCCTCCTTGTATTCTTTTGACCTTTTCATATTCTTCTTTTGCGATTTTTGTTTGTTTCCATTTCTCCATTCAGGTTCTCCTTTCATATTCTCCTTTCAGGTATCTTTTTTATTTATTTTTTTATTTTTTGGCTTGTCCATGTATTATTAGGTTTACACACTCTGAGGTATGGAATTTTGTTTGTATGGGTTAATTTTGTGTAATAGATAAAACATAGATTTTTGTGTTGTATTGTTAAGAGTAAGGTTCTTGCCTCTTTACTTTACGCCTCCTGCAATGGGTTACAGTACTTTAAGTTGAGTTTTTGTTTCTATGGCCGCCCATCCCTAACTTGCTGTGTCTTGGGTGGTTTGTGAACCCTCGTCGCTTTTTAACCCTAAAAACACGCCGTTGTACCTAGCATGTAATCCTATCTTCTCTACCCCACTTCTAGTTGTGCCATTATTAGTTTCTGCCTTCTGGTATCCCCTCTTCTGATTGTACCATTACCAATTGTGGATAACCCTCGTCTGGCCAGTGTGGTTGGTAATTTCTTTCACTCACATATACCACTCTGTGTATTCGACTTACAGTAAGATGCAACTTTGTTAATGATGAGTGTTGCTGCAACGCCCTCTCAGTGAGTTTGCCTACGCGTCACCATTGAATCGTGTGATTAACGTCCTCACAGTGATGGGAGGGCGATAGCTTTTTGAGGATGCCCTAATCACTGTATTTTCCGTTGATGAGATTATTGGAGTTTCAGTGACCAGGCTTGTTAACATGATCCGAGTTTATGCATTGAAGTAGCCAGAGTTGTTGACAAGACCGTAGGTTTTACACGTGAGGTACAGTTCAAAGCATATACAGTTCTGTTTCATCTTCTTTTAGGGTTTGAACCAAATTCATAAATTTGATTGTTTTCAATGTTGGGCATGATTGGTTAGAATTTATCATGATTGTTGATATAAATGAGATTTTATCTGCTCACCATTACATACCAAAAAGAAAAAGACTATTTTCTCCCACTATAGTATCTACATACGGTAGAGTGTGTTAGAGAGATGATGAATTTCAGTTTTTAATGTTTCATTTGGTATGAAGGAAGGAAAGATGCGGAAGATAGGAAGGAATAAATAAACTTTTCTTGATAAGACTCTTTTCTCTCAGTATATCATCCACACAGAGTTAGAGAGGACATGAATTCGTTTGGTTGTAGGGAAGGGAAGAGGTGTGAAATGAAGAATTCTTTTGGTTGTAGGGAAGGGAAGAGGTGTGAAATGAAGATAGGAAGAAAGAAATAAACTTCTTTCCTTTGGAATAGAGAGTAGGAGAAGGGAAAGGTCATCCTTCTTTTTTGCCAAATTTGAAGAGAGGAAGGAAGAGAAACCATGTTTGAGTGATGGGGGCAGCTTCCTTCGAGAAAGAATATCCATGCCTAGACTTCGGATGGTCATAACTTCTTTGTCCGGAATCCAAATAGAGTCATTCTTGAGCCCATTTTTAAGGATTTTAAGTTAGCTTTCCAATAATACCAACTTCATCTTCAAATTCACTCATGGTGAGAGTTATGGTCATTTTAGGGGCTCAAAGCCAACTACGAACTTTGCATCACCTGGACTTTCTAATAATATGACTTTCTAATAAGATTGGGGGTAGTTTAATTTGCCATCGGATTCATTTTTTACATTCTATTCCATCCTTTCACTTTACGAGATAGCATTTGAAAAAAGATAGAATGAATTGAAAAGACTCAGGTGGGTAAAAAAGGGCTGCCAATTTCAACAATTTGGGGCATATGTGTATGAGGCCGTGGAATGCTTGTGTGGTCTTAGGATCTTTGTGAGCATATTTTGTGGTGACTTTGTTTGTTGCCTATCTTATATCTTTGGGTGTAGGGTTTGTTTTGTTTGGTTGTGCTGTGTAAATGCCATATGGTTTTTTTCTTTTGTTTAGAATAATAAATAAATAAATAAATAATTTGTTTGCTGCTCTATCTTTGCTGTGTTATATATTCATATATTATATATATATACACGCGAATGAAAGAAAAATCTAATACACTGATTCTTTTATTTTCTAAATGAAATAAAAAATTGTCACACTCAACAATTATTTGAAAAATATTCAATATAATTGTGTTAATAAAAAATGTAAAATGAAATAGAAGAGTAATTTCGCAGATTACAATATCACATTGTTTGGATGTAGAACTAACTAACCTAACACAAAAATTATTATATTTTTGAAGAATAAAGTTTCCAATTTACATAGAATTAGGTGCAATAACTTCCCTTCTCTTGGTATTTTGTAAGAAGACACTCTTTACAGAGGAAAAGAAAAAAGGTGCAAAAATAATGAAAATTGTAAGAAGACACTCTTTATTTAGTGATAAGGATTAACTACTCTATCCATATTATCGTAAACTGAATCAGTGAGAGTTTAACACATGTACCACAACATCTAATTAAAAAAAAAAAAAAAAAATTGTAAAAGTGATTGCTTTTTTTCCTTTCAAGTCTTTTTATTACTCAGGAATCTCTCTCTTTTTATTACTATGAGTGTGCAAAACAAAATGGGCCTGTACACACAAATTTTATTATCTGCAAATAAAGACAAAATATGGAGCAAAATAGAATATTTTATTAAGAAATAAAGTTGGGGTACAATCTCTGTCTCTTATA
>JAOTQH010000040.1:1932809-1946973 GCA_025631255.1 Cornus kousa
CATTTTTTTGAGATGCCATCTACAGTGTCAAATATTAATTTGTTAGAAACTCAATATTAAAATTATAAAAAGAAATACTGAGAGACATAAAAAGTTTTTAGAGGTAAGAATAATTGGAACCTAAATATTAAATTTATTTAAAAAGTATAGTGCACTTACAATGTTGGTGAAAAAGTTTTTGTAGAGAAAAAAAAAAGTTTAAAAAATCGATTATATATAAAATATTTCCTTAAAAGGGTTTAAAGTAAGGATGTGCTTTAGTTGGGGTTGGATGGTTAAAAATTAGAAGGTAAAATAGATTTCTAGTTTTTAAATATTGCGTTGACATTTTCAGTGTTTTTACTTAAACGTGATTCGTACTGAAAGTTGTATAATTATAGTATAACTCGTTTTCTTAAATAAAATGATTGGTTTTCATCTAAACCGATATAATTCAAATAAAAAAGTTGTATTAGTTATTTTAAAAGACACGACGTTTAATGAATACATGATTACCTAAAATTATTAATTGAAATGTTAATTATCTTATAAGATATGGCTTTAAAAAAATCGATTAACCATTAAAGAAGGGGAAAAAAATATCCATGTATGAGTCCTATTGAAACGTATTTTTTTCTATTTAAAAAGAACATTTTAGAATAATTGGGATGGAGTGAATCAATTATGGAAAGCTTCGAATGACAGGAATTTCAATTACTAACAATAACAAAGGAAAAAAAATAATCATTGTATGAATCCTACTGGAATGTAATTTTTTCAATTTAAACAATTAAAATGGGAGAAAAAAAGAGAGAAACCATAGTATAAATTTTCTAATTACAGTAATAATACAAAAAGTGTATATATAAAAAATAAAAATAGAATATACAAAAAGTGTTTTTACTTAATTAAGAAATATAATAGGAAAATAAAATTCAAACATTGTATCTTCAAAAACAAAAATATAAATATAAATAATACAAAATACCGATTGAAACATACCTTAAGCCAAAATAGGCCTTGAGTTATGCACTTCAACCAAATACAGACTTTTGAAGTAGGGTTAGATAGTAAATTATAAGTGGGATGTTAGGCAGTAGGTGGGTAATATATATAGTGGTGGGAAAATTTTGAATTGGTAGTTATTTACGGTTAACTGTTTCTGTATCCCAAAGTATATCACGTATTTGAAAAGTTGTGTCCCTTTATTTTGAACCCTACGCGTGGACAGGTGATGCAAATGTACAGTTCTGATAGGATAGATCAGTACAGTTCTGATAGGATAGATCAGTGAGAGATGATAATACAAAAAGGCAAAACGTTTTAACCGTTTCTGTATCCCAAAATATATCACGTATTTGAAAAGTTGCGTCCCTTTATTTTGAACCCTACACGTGGATAGGTGATACAAATGTACAGTTCTGATAGGATAGATCAGTGAGAAATGATAATACAAAAAGGCAAAACGTCGCTTGTAATAATAACACAAAAAGTGTATATAAAAAATAAAAATAGAATATACTTTTATAGGGTAAATAGATATACACATTAAACACCATACACCCACATAATTAAACATGTATCCACATAATTGTACATCATTGTACATCAAATAATAATGCATGAAATGCAATGGACCTGAAACACAACTCCCGTACACAACGACCCAGGTAGCCGGTCCCACCTTGGACCTCCCGGCTCGAAAAAGGAAAAAATGTTGAAATGAAAACCAATGCATTTCTAAGAGTCCTGCACTCAAGGAAATGTCCCAATCAACACTCTGACACACCTGGCACACCCCACGGTGTCCGGCACGTAAAATGAGAAAAGACGAAAATAACTTCGAAAAAAATCAGAAAATTCCAGAAAATGAAAAATGGCAAAAATCGAAAATATTACATGTAGATTCAAATTTCAACAAATAATATAGAATTTAAACAAGAAAAAAAATAATAGATCAAGCGAATTTCATAAATTTGTTTCAACCTAACGTGCATTCTGAAGTTAATATGGCATTTTGTTTCAAACTTTTTTTAGCAAATACAGATAAAATTAGCTTAAAAAAATCCTAAAGGTTTGTTTGATTAGATGGAAATAAATACTGGAAAGTGAAAGTGAAAGAAAGTAAAATTTCTAGAATTTATTTGGTTAGCATGAAATATTTTCAAAAAATTTGTGAGGAAAACTCATTTCATAGCTTGGATAGCAAAAATATTAGTATAAATTGTCTATTTTTTTTATATATTAAATATGACAATAAGTCTATATACACTTATATTTAATAATTTTTTTATTATTAAGAATGTTATTTTCTTTTAAAAAATGGGTGGTCGGCTCATTTTCATTTTGTGTTGAACAATTCATTTTGATCCAGCTCATGTACACAACATTAGAAAAGACATACCCTACGAGGTTTACATGCAAAAAGCCAAAAATGTAGTGGGCACAATTTTAAATGCATATTTTCATTTCCTGATTTATTTATTTTTGAAAAACGATCCCAACCCTTTTCCCTCCTGCAACTCTCTGTCTCTCCCTCTCTCTCTTCACTGTCACAGGACATGGAACTCACAGAACCCTAATTTTTTTTTCTTTTCTGGCAGACCAAATCTTTCTCAGAATCACATCCAAGCCCCAACAAGAACAGCATTCACATCGCAAATGCAAGACTTCATCGGCTCAGTTCGTCGGTCGCTTGTTTTCAAACCGACCGGCGGTGATGATGGTGGTGGCTTCGGAGGCTTCGTCGAGAAGATCGGTTCCAGCATCCGTAGATCAAGAGTTGGACTATTCTCAAGGCCACCGCTCCCGGCGCTGCCGTCGACTGTGAAAGCCGATGCCGTTAAAATTAAGAAAGATGATGCACCTCCGATCCGATGGAGAAAAGGTGAATTGATCGGTTGTGGCGCTTTTGGGAGGGTTTATATGGGAATGAATCTTGATTCAGGAGAACTCCTCGCAGTCAAGCAGGTTAATTTTTCATTTTTGTGTTTGTTTTGTTGAATTGATTCAGGTGTTTATTTTATGTATTTTTTTGGGTTTTTGGTACATTTGATTTTGATATTGCTGATTCTTATTTGTGCAGGTTTCAATTGCAGCAAACAGTGCTTCGAAGGAGAAAACACAGGTAAAACATTGAGATTCAGTTAGTGTGTGTAAAATTAGTATATTTAGTTCAATTCATTGCAGAAACCATGCTTTATTGTGGTAATAGTTTGATCGATTTTAACATTTTCTTACAGTTTATAGTTTTGTAATTTTAGGTCCCAACTTACAAGGTAGTTGTTTTGGTTGATTTGTAGAAATAATTGATTGAGATCGCTTGTTTTTTGCTTTGATAGGCTCACATTAAAGAGCTCGAGGAAGAAGTGAAGCTTTTAAAGAATCTCTCACATCCAAACATAGTTGTGAGTTCGATAATTTGTTATAGGTGGAAGCAGTGACTGTTTTTTTGTTTTAAGGCTTTTTTAAAGTTTTTGTTTTGGTTCTCAGAGATATTTGGGAACAGCCAGAGAGGACGAATCATTGAATATATTATTGGAATTTGTTCCTGGTGGATCCATCTCTTCACTTCTTGGAAAATTTGGATCGTTCCCAGAGTCTGTAAGTGATTTCCACATGTTGGTATTGTTCATTTGAAAATCTGTAGTTTCTTCACTGATCTTAACATTTATTAGATCTACATGAATTAGCCCGTTATAAGGATGCGAAGCATGCGAAACAGCTACTATTAACATTTTTGTTTCCTGATCGATGAGCAGGTTATAAGAATGTACACAAAACAGTTGTTGTTGGGACTGGAGTACCTTCATAAAAATGGAATTATGCACAGGGACATCAAGGTGCCTTCACTATCATGCAGATAATTCTTATAATATAGAAAGCTCAATCTCTCTCTGTCTCTGTCTCTGTCTCTCATGTAATGGGCACTTCATGCAGGGGGCAAACATTCTTGTTGATAACAAGGGGTGCATTAAACTTGCAGACTTTGGTGCATCCAAGAAAGTTGTCGAACTCGTACGCATATTCACTGCTCTGTGTGCTTTCAATTAATGATTTGCGTTGCTATTTTCTTCTTTCATTTAATGCTTTATTTTCTTTTCCAAAATCAAATCCTGTAAAAGTTTTGGATCATATTTGAAGTTTGTATGTTGGTACAGGCTACTATGACTGGTGCCAAGTCAATGAAGGGTACTCCATATTGGATGGCTCCTGAAGTTATTCTCCAGACTGGGCACAGCTTGTGAGTACAATTAATACAACATTTTCTTGAAGCGTTCCAACTTCTTTCTCAATGTGGTACTTATAATTTTATTTAATTTTTTTAGACAGATACTTTCTCTAGAACTCTTTTAAAATGACTGAAATGGCTCTGCTTTCATAACTCTATTAGGTTACAGGGGGCTATCATTTAAGAAATTTTATGAAGCTTTAGGATACTACAAAAGTATAAATCATCAGTAAATATCTACAAGTAATCAAGCCTTGTTTCACTACACAGTATGACCTGAGGATAGCTAGAAAAATCCTTTTTTCGCCATCTAACTCTGCTCTGGTTCACATCTTTCCTTAAATCATAGTCCCTGCTCTTATGTCCTGTAGCATATATTTCATGTAAAATTGAGATGACCATAAAACCTTTACAAGGGTTTCTAACACTAGCAGCATATTTGCATTGTGTGAATAGGTTTTGCATCTTCTAGAAAAGACTGAACCCATTCATATGTGGTTGATTGGAGTCACTATTGTTTTAACTGATGTCAAACTCAAAATAAACCTTTAAAAAGGGCTCATAAGTACTTGGAATTATTATTTACTGATGCTGGTTACACAAAGTCTTGAACCTATCTTGCTTCTTTTCGTGGAAATTAACCTTTGTGGTTCATTTGCTGATGTCAAACTCAAAATAAACTGTTAAAAGGGCTTACAAGTCACAAGTACTTGGAATAATTTATCTTTAACAACTGACTGCGAACAAAGAAATATATAGTTACATTTAAGAAGTTGACATATAATTTTCATACGTAAAAGTTCAAACATTTAGTGGATGTTGTTCGAAGTATTGCAAGGTGATTTTTGTTATGACCTTGAAAAATATTGATATTGTGTTGTGAATGTGTATGATATCATCTACTGTTGCTAAGGAATGAATAGACAGATAGAAGAAAATGAGTTAGTTGCAAAATTGTCTCATCTTGGCTCCTAAATTGATGTTCTTTCTGGTAGAATATATATGAACAGGCAAAAGGATTTGCTACTCGAGTAGACTCTTTATGAATAAAAATGGATATCAACAACAACAACAAAAAAGAAGCAGGGTCTAGTTTGTAGATTGTTTTATCTTTTGATTAGAGTTGGAACAAACACTTCTATGAGGGTGCCGTGTCCGTGTTGGACACTGACACTTCATGGACACTCCTGGACACGTGTTCAACCCTTCATGGCCCACACTGCGCCAATTTCAACTCCGGTCGTTTTGAAGAAAAACCACGTCCATATTCGTCCACTTAAAACTTTTGAAAACCCTCTCTTCTCTTCCTTAAACCCTGTCTCTCTCACGTGTGTACGCACACACACACACACATACATACATATGTATACAAACAGACATGCGCATATACAGCCAAAGAATCAAAATTGGAGGGCCAATGAATGTAAATTTGCTGCGATGAGACCCACTAGACTTGTGTCTCTTTCCTTCGAACTCACATGGACCCCATTTAGATGCAAACATCAGTTTATAATCTCAGTGATTTCATGAATCATCCTTCCTTGTCCTCTAGTTATATCAATTATTGTATTGTAATTTTCCCTTGTAGAATTAGTGTTTTTTGTTGACCTTTGACTTTTTGCTTATACGATGGAAATAACTGATATAATTTGAGTATCGTAGTACTGATATGTTCTTCTATACCCAACTTCAATAGTTGTTTGCCCGTTATTCTGTTGATAGCAATGGACCTAAGACCTTGCCCTTACCCAGAGCATCAGAGTACTTCCTCCGTCACCGCAATTTCAACAGTTGCCGGAACACACACTCAAAGCCGAAGAATCTGTCCCACGCAACCCTTGTGCTGCCTAACTCATTGTCGTCGCAGCTGAAACCTGCACAATTGAGCCAACTTGTACGTGATCTTGCAAGTCAATCGATACTCAATTGACTCACAGCTCATCAAGAACCACCTCAAAGACTTAATTTTACTCCTAATCCCTAAAAGAAACAAGTTTAATTTCGCCTTTGAGGCCTTTGAGCTCGTTCAAGTTGAAGATTTCGCAGGGCTATGGTCGGGTTTATGAGAAGAAGAAGATGACCCAAGTGAAATTTGGCACATGACAACCACTTGTGTTCTTTCATGGTAAACTAATGGTAATGGGGTAAGTTGATGAATTTTGGAAAATGTTAAGGTGTTTAATGAGATTTAAGTAGTATAAGGGGGTTATATGATAAAAATTTATAGTATAGGGGGCCTTTTGTGATTTTACCCCACAATCTTATGGAAATTATCTCCCTTTCACAATCATTACTAGATGTAATATCAAATAAATTAGAATTAGTGTGATGCATCAAACTATCAAAGAAAGCATAATTATTAGAATAAGTAAAATCAACTTTGTCTAATTTTTTAATTTCCATGATTCTCTCCAAAGTAACTCTCTATGTTGACTAGACCTATCAATAGATCAGATTTTGATTTGAATCCGATCCGATAACTCATATATGGATTGAAGATTAAATCCAATGACCCATTAACAGTCCGAACCCAACAATTTGTTAGTTAAACAAATTATGGATTATGGCCAGTCCGCTCCTACATAATATATTATATAATAATTTAAACATATACTATGTAATGCTATATTACAATATTTACATATTATCAAAATATTTTAAATTTTTTCTCTTCTTTCTCTTTCCTCTCTCTTTGTTTTTTTACTTAACAAAGAGTAAATGATCTAATTTTCTTCCATATTTTAGTTTTCTTATGTTTTCGCTCCTTTTTATTCTAATCATTGTTTGTCCTTTTCTTGTAACATTAATTTCTTTTACAAAAAAAAAAAAAAAAAAAAAAAAAAAAAAAAAAAAAAAAAAAAAACCCACTTTGGTTAGACCTTTGCAAGCCAATATAATCTAGACTTACAATATATATATATATATATAAAATCTCAAAACCAACATGTCTTACTTTTTTGAGTCATATATGTTAGTAGTGTCATGATTGTCGTATTTTGGCCGTTGAATGCAATACATTCACCAACAAGCTCGTGGCTTGGGATGGCAATTTGACCCGCCCCGTGGTTATCTGCCCCGTTCTATTTTTGGCGATTTTGGGGGACTGTTTAGCTTATTTGGGCGGAGTGATGTAATAAAAACCCGTGCGGGTTTGGTGTAGGGGCGGGGGGAGGTCGTCTCGCCCCGCCCCATTTAGATAGACAAATTACTTAAGTACTTTTATTTCATTAGTATTTATATATTTCCTAGTATATATATTAAGTATCCTATATAACAATATTAAAGTAACAAATGAATTTGATTAGAAGGAAAGTTGCAATGGTTAAAAACTGAAGATGAAGGGAAAAAAAAAAAAAAAAAAAAAAAAAAGCAAATCTATTTCAACAATAAATAAATTATGATCTTAAACGGGGTGGGACGGGTGCCCATGGGGTAAAATGTTAAACGGTTAAGCGGATAGGGTGAAAAGTCCCCCCGTTTTTGCAGTTTTGGGTGGGGACGAGGGCAGAGATTTTGCGGGGGCGGGGGAGGGTACACCCGTCTAGACCTGCCCTCGTTGCCATCCTTACCAATGGCCTAGCGGTACTAGGCTCTTATTTTTCAAAAGGAAGTCAGGGGTTCGAGCCTCGGTGGAGGCATGTGTGTGTAAGTACCAACTAAGAAAAAAAAACAAAGAAAGAATGTAGTACGTCCACTTGAGTCTACCTCATCCAAAGGTAGTATAACTGCGCTCTCAAATTTTAAATTATTCCAATGATTTTTAACAAATTTTTGCTGACAAAACGATATCTACAAAAATATTTTGACATATTAGTTCAAGGTAGGGATTAAATTAGAAAAGAGATTATGACGAACATGATCATATACACAAAACATGACACAACTCACTATTTTAAAAATACATTTTGAAGTTAGAGATATAAAACTATCACTCCCATGCATTATATAGGTAAGGATTCAGGCTCAATTATGGTGACGGACAAAAACTTATCACTCAGTATAAATATCAAGCGAACTTTATATGAGTTTATGTAGCGGAATATAATGTGGAAAGTTTAAGTTTTTATGTAGAAAGGATTTACTCAGTGTCTTTCTATTTAATCTTTACTTAATTTATCAAATAATTAAACAATCACATGCAAACTAAAAGTAAGTAAAATAAATAGAATTTAAGAGATGACATCAGGACTTTTAGTGAAAAAACCCTAATTGGCATAATAGACCAATTGTTATGGAAAAAACCTCGTGGATTGTGCAGTCCAGAGCAAAACGAACCACTATGTTTGAAAAAAGTACAATGGACTTTGACTCAGGCTTACACCCTATCGTTCTGCCAAAAACCAATTGTTGACAATCCTCTACCTTTGCGATATCCCTCCTAACAACTCTTGACTCCAGGCTTACTATAGATATCTGTAGAAGGATTACTGGTAGATTAAATAACACTTCTTGAATGATTTGACCTTTCCAAAGTATGATCACTTCACTCATTTTCTTCAAGATCTAAATTTGATGTAGAAGAAATAGATCAGCTTTCTCTGATCATTGTAGATGCAGTATTCAATAAACTTTGAACATGAACAGGAATTGAACAACAGCATAAAATCACTCTTGTGTCTATGTGTGCGTTCAAGAAATAAAAACAAAAAAACCAGATTTGATTTATTGTAAAATTTCTATCAAATAGGCTTTTAAAGAATCAGAAGTTTTAAAGCAAAAGCTGTCTCAACCTAGATGTAAAATAAGGTTTATATAGACTTTTAAAAACCTAGATATGCATAAAAAAGAAGTAAATTTCGTGCATAGGTCTTTTAGAAAGAAATTTATACCAAGTAGAAAGATTATACAGAACATGAAACTAATTACCTACTCTGCAAAAGACTCATGAACTGGTAGCCACTCTTGGAACTAGTTCAGAGTGTCAAGTGATAAATAGGATTCAAAGTAATGATTTTGAATCGGTAAGAGATCTTGGAACCGGTTCCTAATGGACAAATTTGAAAGGAATGACTAAACACTTAGGAAAAATTCTTGATTTGGAAAATCTGAAAAACATACCATATATGAAAAGTGTCCTATGCTTTAACTCAACTTTCTAAAATGTTGGTCATACCTATTTTCATAGATCTAAGTATATCAAATATGAACAACTCTTTAATTTCACAAACGATCTCAATCTTGAATTTGAAACTCGAAAATACAACTCGATCGGGCTTGTTTGACACCAAAATTAGCCATACACAAAATATATATATCTCATAATCTCCCCCTTTGGCAATTTTGTGACACTAAAAACAAATATAATCTACCCTAGCAGAAAAAGCAGATTACAACTTGTCAGTAACACGAAATTTTTTCTCTTTTCTTCTCTTCTCTGGATAACATTTCACCTGATTTCTTGCACAATTATCAAGCAAAACTACCAATGAAAGTTTAATAAAAAAATATTATATAAAATCCCTTTGAATTAATTATTCATGTGTCTCCATATTTCTCCCCCTTTTTGGAACAAATTGATAAAGATCAATAAATATAGAGAAGAAGAAGAAGCAGTGCATTAAGATTAAACAAGTTATTAAAATAAAAAAGAATATCCAAAATAATGACCATGTGATCTTAACAAAAACATGATGCATGATGCATGAAAAAAAATGATAGTCAATATAGATAGATCATTCAGCATCATCTCCATCAAAAGGAATAGTAGAGGTCAGCACATCATCAGCGCCATCATCACTACCATCCTCATCATCCTCATCAACACCCATAGATGAATCTGGAGGAAAAGGTCTGTAGACATCCTCAGTAGAACCACTTGCCTATTATGCCCTAATAATCATCATCATCTCGGCCCTGAGATCTCGTATCTCTTCTGTGACTCTCTCAAACATGGTGTTTTGATTATGAAGAAGGAGTGAGTACATTGGATTTGCATATTCTCTCGAGAAATTCCCTTTTGAGGAAAATAACCTGTCAGTATCAGGAATTTGAGATAAAGTAACATCTGATCTTCTCTGTGCCTTCCTTGCTTTCTCTTTAGCAGTCTTGGACTTGTTGAGTGCACGGAGATCTAGTTCAGACACAATTTATTGATGATAAGCCCTGGGAGGAAGCAAAATCCTATTATTCCTGTAGAACCCCATAATGATCATAGGAAAAGGAGAAGATTTCCTTCTAGAATTATTCTTGTAGTGAACAATCATTAATTGCACAATAGATGATGCAATATGAATCTGTGCCCCAATAGCAAAAAGATAGAGAACTTGAGCTCATTCTAAGGCAATTTCATCCTTCTTCCCAAAATGACCTAGATTGGCTATGTCAAATAGATTTAAGAATACCGCTTTATCAGTAAGATAATGAGAAAGGATGTAATCGGCATATCTAGGAGACCCCGGTACCTATACATCATCATAAATCTCTAGCCATTTTGGACCCAAACTTTTAATAGGTAATACATATCTAGTGCTACTTATTCTCTTCGGAACATCCAGAATATCACAAAGTTAATCTTCAATAACTAGATAGTTGATGCCAAAAATTGATACTTCAAAGTATCCATCATCATTGTGAATATTAGAGTAGAAGTAGTGAACCATGTCAGGTGAGAAATTGCCTTCCATCCTAGTGAAGAAGAGCTAACTGTTCTTCTCAATGTACTCTACAAGTTTCTTTCCAGCACTATCTCAAAGCTTGTTCAAATTCACATTTTACTCTATCTTGATCGGTCTATCCTTGTAAACTTTGTTATAAACTTTCTATGCATATTCATTATAGAAGTGTTCTTCAATGAACTCGATCTTCCTTGTGACAAAGACAGATGGATACCCAGCTGGTATCTTATGAGGAGGAGAGCTAGCTTCCATAGGAGAAGATGATGCACCCAAAGGTGTGTGTGACTCGTCGTGAGGCTCACGGATGACTATGCTGGTTCTAGCATGCTTTGGAGCCTTAGGAGCTACAATTACCTTGCCTTTATCTTCCTTAAACAGTCTTAGAGCCATTTAATCTTTAAAAATTTTTGGTTTAAAGCTTCAAAACACTTTTTGAACACTTGGTGTGCAACCCCAAAAGTGTTCTTGAGAAATATAGATTTTAATCTTCAAAGACCCTAAAACAATCAATAAATCAATACAAGCTCTTTAACAATGCCAAACCCCAAGTCTTCAATCACACACAAGAAGTTCTTTAACAAAATCTCAACCAATCTTCAAAGTTTTCTTTCAAAACCCAATTTCCAAATTTAATCCCAATCTTCAATTTAAAATACCAATTTGAAGTCTTGATTTCACAATCCCAATTATGCAATGGAACACATTGTAATGATGACTATGAAGTGATATTATGGTATATTGATGTATATGTATGATGGGAGCAAGTTAGAGAGAGAAAATAGGCAAAAATATGAAGCCAACGGTGTGCAATATAGTTGAACATCACACACATGTGGGTATTTAAGTGCCCAATTGCGCTGCCAAGAACCGATAGACAGACTTGGAATCGACTCCCAATAGGCAGTACCTTTTTGTACCTATACCTGCAATCTCGAACTAGTAGAGAGAAGTGGTACTGGTGGCCAATGGACAAAAGGTTTTCTAACTAACCTTGCATATTCGAATCGGTAGGGGATAGTGGTACCGGTAGCCAATGGATAGAATTGAAATCCCAAAACAAAGAAAATGTTCAATGTTCTTAAAAAAATTTCCATTATCAATTTTTGAACACAAAATCAACCAAAACTTTAAAAAATCTAAGGAAAAATCTTTTTGGATTTTTGAAATTTTTTCAAACATATTTTTTTTTAAACAACTGAGAACTTTAATCACTTAGATTTCAAGTCAACACAAGATCCAAATTTTTCAGAGTATTTGATGAATATTCATGAACACAAATGCATGACACCACAAAATTATTAATACATCTCAAATCTCAGAAAGCAATCACAACATGAAATCCAACTAGCAATTTTTAAAGAAAAATTTAGAAATTCATCTAACAAGTTCATATGTGTGCGTGAAATCCAATCTCATTAATTTTTAATCAAATTTCGTCAAATTATCGTCTAAATCATATGATCGAAAAACATCAAGATAAAATTGTTTTGAACAAATTTTTTAAGTAGGGTGGCTTTCACTCTAAATAGCAGACAACAATTCCTTATTTCAACTTGTCTCCATCTTTATTTTTACTCAAATAACTCCACTTCAAAGTCTAATAGAGCCTTTCGACCCAAAACTCAATAGATACCCTTTTCCTCAACAAAGAATTCAGTAAATTTTTAATTTTTCTTTTCTTTTTGTTGAAAGAGAGAGAGAGAGAGAGAGGGAGAGAGAGGGAATAAATGTGAACGTATATCTTATTGAGTAAGTAATACAATAATACAATGTGTTTTTATATAGGAGAAGTTACGAGATTAGGTGAGTGGAGAACAAGTAAACCCCAAACATAGCAATTCTATATATGGTAATGAAGGGTAGGTGACAACTCATATAATACTAATTGTACACATGTGACAACTCATACAATACTGTACAAAGTGACAACTCATACAATATTGTATAACACACCCCCTTAAGTTGGAGAGTAAATGTCAATAACTCCCAGCTTACTATATATGGAATCAATAGAGTTCTTGGGAAGTGCCTTAGTAAAGATGTCTGCCAGCTGTCTACCAGAAGGAACAAAAGGTGTAACAATCTCATTCGAGTCAACTTTAGATCGAATAAAATGGTAATCGACTGCAACATGTTTAGTCTTCTCATGGAAGACTGGATTATTAGCAATATGAATAGCTGCTTGATTGTCATAATGGAGGTGCAGTAACCCGTGGTAGACCGTCGATCAAAAGGAGATCCCTCAATCTGAAGATGTCCAAAAGATCGATAAAGCAGACCATATCCCAAAGCACCCTTGAGATACTTCTAGATGCGTACAACTGCTTCCATGTGAGGTACCTGAAGATTGGTCATGAATTGGCTCACAACATTGACAGCATAGGAGATGTCTGGACGAGTGATTGTGAGGTAAATAAGTTTACCTAAAAGTCTCTGATACATCTCTAGATCATCAAGTGGGTAACCATCATCCACCTTAAGTTTTATGATAAGCAATGAAAAATGTTCATTTAAACCCCTAATCTTGGGTATAATAGAACTTTTATCTGTCTTTATTTTTTTGTTTTAGTTTTAATATGTTTTATTTTCAATTTTAAGTTCATAAGGCATAAACGAGCTAATTCCAATGTCTTAAATCCTTTAGGAAGTCAAACTAAGTCTTGGCAAGGAGTGGGAGCAAAAGGAGGCTGAAGCTGAAAATTTCCTGTTGGATCGATCGACCCTGATGTGTGATTAGTCCAACTTGGATCAATCCAACCAGATATGTGATCGATCCAACTTGGATCAATCAAACCTTAAATGTGATCGATCACACTTAAGGTTGGATCGATCGAACTGTTCGCAGAAGCTATACAAAACAAATCTAAAGCTCATTTTGAAAAAAACTCTTAGCTGCGGGATCGGACCTTTTGAAGGCTTATTTTCTGACCTATTTGGGTTCAAAAGGTCTTGTATAAAAGAGGAATTGAACCATTTTTGTAGGGGGGTTATATTTTTTTTACATTATAATTTTTATATTTTTATTAGTTTTTTTCTCTAGAAAAGTTAGAGATTAGGGTTTGAAAAAATGAGGAGAGAGGAGGCACCAAGAACACATCTCAAGATCTACACACTATCTCTCTCTAGAATTCAACAAAGAAGAAGAGGAATAAGATTGTGAAGACTTGCATTTTTATCATTTTCCGGACAAGTTGGGATTTATGCATTTTTATTTTATTGTCGGGATTATGATTAAATGCAAATGTGGTTATTTTATTTAAATGTCATTTAATTATTTTATGAGGGGAATTATTGACTTTTATTGTCTAAATGAAATTTATTTATTTTGTGAGGGGTATTA
>JAOTQH010000040.1:1951272-1978118 GCA_025631255.1 Cornus kousa
GTTTGTGATGGTGGATACAATGATTGGCAGAAAATTGGAAAATCCCCTTATGGGAAACCAAACATTTTGATAAAATATTGCTTTAAGTTATGTTGTTGCCAGGGAAAGGTAATTATAATGAAATGCAATTCTTACCTGGGATCAGGTTTTCTAACCTGTTGTTTCATCTTTCCTAGAAAAAGAAATTCTGTATTTTCATATAAAATTTTTTTCAATGCCATCTGAGGACATGCATAAATCCTCTCAGTTGTAGAATAGTTAACGTCAAGCTACAAAAAAAAGAGTTTACCTATTTCTCCCTCAAACCTTTTCCTGTCTTGGAAAATTACCGGTATTTTCTTGCAAGGTCCTTTATTTTATGGATTTGAACTCATTCTGTTTCTCACTGTTTGTCTTCCTTATGCAAGAATCTTAAGAGCAGACAAATTTTGCAAATAGCTTGAGATTTTCTTTCTGTAGTTTCAGAGAGAATTTTTTGGCTATTCGTAGTTGGTTTTGTCTACATCTGGCAGAAGAAAAGAGAAAGAGGATGGGAGGGAGAATGAAGGAATATGAGGCAGACTTCTTCTTCTTTTTCTTCTTCCCCCCTCTCTCTCTCCCTCTCTCTCTCAAAAAAATAAATAAATAAATAAAAGTGCTGCTTATGTTGCTTGGATCCATTTTAATAATTTATATTAAACAGGCTTGGCATGGACGGCAAAGACAACGGGCTACACGGGCAGAGAAGTTAAGGTTCCAAGCTCTGAAAGCTGATGATCAGGAAGCTTACATGAGAATGGTAGAGGAGAGCAAAAATGAACGATTAACAATGCTTCTAGGAAAAACTAATGACCTCCTTGTTCGTTTGGGAGCTGCTGTTCAACGTCAAAAAGATGCTGAACATGATGGCATTGAACCATTGAAAGGGGCAGAAGCTGAGTTGCCTGATTTGTCTACTTCAAAGATTGGAACCCCTGGGGATTTACTTCATGAGGAAGATGCGGATGTAGTGGATACCGAATCTGATCCTGGTAGTAAGACGGGTGATCTACTTGCAGGCCAGCGGCAGTATAATTCAGTTATTCATTCAATTCAGGAAAAGGTACGCAATGAGATCTTAAATGCTTAGTTACCTCCCCCATACCTTCATCTTACTTTTTAGTGTTTCAGTTTAGTTGGCTCTTATTATGCAGTCGAATTCGTTTTACCGCTATGAGATTTATCTCTAAATGGGTTTCATTTGCTGTAACAAATGGGTTAATGCAGAAGTTTAACATTTAGACTGTGGAACATTCCTTGGTAGAAATTGGGCTCCTTTTGAGAGGAATCCCATTAAAATAATGGCCTGAATATTGATCCTAACTTGTGTAGTTCGTTTGAATCTATTTTGAACTTTTTTCTTTACCGTGCAAAGATGTTATAGATTTGATGGCTGGTTATTCTAACTTAGCTATTTTCTATCGTAAGGATCATGCAGTCTTAGGGTTGTGCCATACAAAATGTGGCTTCTATGCCTGCATGCCCTTGTATGTTGTCACATTGTAATTCCTTAAAAGTCAAGCGCAAGAGGCAGTCTCTCAGCTGCTCAACAATTTAGCATTTGTACTCATAGTATCATGCCTGTATTTAATATCGTAGTGAATTTATATTTGGGTGAAGTTTGAAAAACACCCTTGTGGTATGCATATAGTGCATATAAGCCCCTCTTTTTTAAAAAAGCACCCTTAATGTTCACTTTCGGTGCACTTGAGGGCCTAACGTCAGTTTACTGTCAACAAAGATCTGAAAAGACTTAAATACTCCACTCACAGATGAAAAAAGAAATAAACAAAAAATAGAAATTGCAAAATGACAAAAAAAGGACAAGTCAAAAGATGTGATCTGACTTGCCCTAAAAACCCCAATCCCTGATAAATGAGAGGTACAATATATACATACATATATATATATATATATTAGATGAACATTAGGGTTACAGAGGAGAGAAAATGAACCACGCCTCCTCCTTCTTCTCCATTGTTAAGGTTACAAAGCAAAGAGAAAAGGATGTCCTTACAGTAGCGCCCTCTGTACATGAGAGAGAGAGAATTGAAGAGAAAGATAGTAAATAACTGGGGAAATCTGTCAAATCCACTATAAAATTCCATGGATTACCAATTATTCACTCAAAATTATCACATTGCTTGAAGATTGAATTTCAATATCATTGACAAAGAATTTAAAGATTGAAGACTATGAAGACTTGAAAATACCACCACCATTCACTACTTTGCCAGAATAGAAAAAGGAAGGCTGGAATGCACTTGGGTCTTGGGCAAAATCAATAGGTTTCTTGATCAACTGATTCGGTGTATAGCTTCAACTTTATAATGAATTATGCATTCAGTATATAAAGTTTCTCTGTAAATGTATTTATGTATGTCCTTTCCTCTGCTATTTGTTGTATATATACATATGTATATCACTTGCTGATGCAACCTTCTGTGAGTATTTGATTACATACCATGCATGCAATTGAATCCAAAACCAAGTTCAATCACAACAGTATCTTCAATTTGGAAGCTGTAATTCGTCCTAGAGATGGTGTCAGAAGTGGCGATGGCGGATGGGTTTGAAAGGAAGTGGAGAGAGAAGATATAGAAAGAGCATGAGGAGAGAGGAGATAGAAGTTGGGTATAATTGAAATTTGTTGAAAAAGGAAAAAGATTGCCTGTGAAGTTTTGAATTGCCTTTAGTTGTTTTGGTTTTTAAAAAATAAAACCTCACATCAATGAGAGAAAATAGTTGTATTGAATTCAGATTGATTGGAAAATTTCTCTGTGTGAGTGAGATTGAGAATGGGCAGAGAGAGAGAGAGAGAGAGAGAGAGAGATTGCACAGAGGGGATGGATGGAGAGAGAGCTGAGACTTAAGAGTGAAGGAACACGGAGGGAGGGAGGGAGGGAGGGAGGGAGGGAGAATATGCTTAAGGGCATTTTCGAAAAAGAAAGGGTATTCTCGGGTTTTCAGACGTTAAAAATATTATGTGCAACACACGACTGTTTAGCTGTCATCTGTTAACGACTCACAGACGACAAGACCTTGTTTGCAACATATACAAGATGGATTTATATACACAATATAAACTATATGGGTGTTCCGTGCACAAAATGTGATCCATAGGGATGATTTTTGTACTCTCCCTTTTATATTTTATGCAATTTTTAATTGTTCATTCTGAAAGCCTTAGTTCTGTTTAAAGCGTTGGATCTAACCAAGTTGTAAGCTCTACAGGTAACTGAGCAACCAACCATGCTTCAAGGTGGAGAACTAAGGACCTACCAGTTAGAAGGGCTTCAATGGATGCTATCTTTGTTCAATAACAATCTAAATGGAATTTTAGCAGATGAGATGGGGTTGGGGAAGACAATCCAAACCATTTCCTTGATTGCATATCTCATGGAAAACAAGGGTGTGACTGGGCCCCACTTGATAGTGGCCCCGAAGGCTGTACTTCCAAATTGGGTTACTGAATTCTCAGCGTGGGCCCCTAGGTACGCATAGAAATTTCATTGAAACCTGTTCCTTTTGCTTGCTCAGTATGCCTGGTTATGCAACAGCACTCAAAGTTCACGTTCAAATTATGTATGGATTTTCTTCTTGTTCCAGTATTGTGGCTGTCCTTTATGACGGGCGTTTAGATGAGAGAAAAGCGATGAGGGAAGAGTATGCAGGAGAGGGGAAATTCAATGTGTTGATCACCCACTATGATCTTATCATGAGAGACAAAGCGTTTTTGAAGAAAATTCACTGGTACTACATGATTGTTGACGAGGGACATCGGTTAAAAAATCATGAATGTGCTCTTGCACGGACTCTTGTCACAGGGTAAGCCACATGCATATTTTACATTTCCTATCTCTCTCTCTCTCTCTCTCTTCTCGGTGAATGCATTTTTTTAACTTGAAACTTGTCCTCTCTACAATCCATTTTTTCATCTGATTCCTGAAATACCCATTGTGGTAGGGGAAAAGGCAATGTTTAGTAGTTTCATTACCGTATAATTTTGAACCCATTTATATCACAGGCTTGACCTAGCTTGGCCTTTACTAATCTCTGGGTTGTGAAATTCCATTACAGTAATCAATTTCTTTTCAACACTATATTATGGACTAGTTTGTGGGGGCATATAGTATATAAAATTTCCAAGGTTTTTAGTTTGTAGCCTTTGCCTTTCAGAATACATTAGGACACTTAATACTCCAGTCAATACTGGCATCCTGAGCATTGATCAGGTGACGGCGATGTTTAATCTATGTATGAAACTTCTCATATCTAGTTCTGTTTATTATTGTTATTATTTTAAAATTTATGGCAGTATCTTTTGTAATTCTTTCTAGTGCAGTTTCAGAAGCCTAATTTTTTTTTTTTTTTTTTGATAAGTAAAATTTTATAAAAGAGCGCTCAAAGGGGGAGCGAATCTGAAGCCTAATTTTGACAGGGTTCTTATATCTTTGATGGAGCTTATATATGGAGTTGTAATTGTATTCCTATATACGTGAAGTGGTCCAAACTGAATATGAATTCCTAGCATTTGAAGCCATTTCCTTTATTATAACTAATTGCATTTTTGGTAGATAGAGTTTATGTTCCATGGTCTCAGGTATTTGTATCAGGTGTCGGTGTGTGTATAATTGTCAGACCTCTCCCTGAGTCCCAAATCTTAGAATCTGTTTAACATAAATCAAATGGGATGTGGTGATGAAAAGGGGTTCCCATTTATTCTAGAAGTTCGAAACCTTTCTCTGGGATCAAATTTGAGATTCTTCTTCTTGCATCACATGTAGAAATTCTCCATTTTGGGTTTGTGTGTCAAACAGTTGTTCTGTACCCAATACCCATACCATACCATCTCATCTCGACATGATGTTGTGGGAATAGGAGAGTCCATGTAAAATGATATAAGGTCATATCATGTATGAACATGACTATCACCATCATCATGTCATTGGCTAGAGAAATTTAAGCTTGCGTGGATGTCACAATCATAAAAGAACTGTGATGGTATTTGGCTTTAATTTTTCACTTTGTTATCTTTCAACTATCTAAGATTAGAAAATTTTATGTGAAATTGGATTAAGATATTCTGGACCAGTATAAAAATGCAATGGAGCAAGGGAATATAATAGCATAACTCTAACAATGAAGCAACCACAATGGGGAATCTGGAAAGCTGGAGACTGTGAATGAGAAATCTAGAGTTGATTTAGGGATCCTTTGTAGGTTTTATATTTTATTTTGTGCTTTCTTTATTCCTGTTTTTCATGTTGATCTACCTTTGCTTTTGCCTTTTGATTTTTCATAGAAGTACTAATTAGTTACAGTTTTTGACAATCAATTGCCTCAAAAGGCAAAAAAACAAAGGTGAAAGAAAGACTTAAGTAATTCAAAGTGAAAATCATGACAGAAATGACCATTTCATCAATTTAAACAGAATAAAGTTGCAATTGAACTTCCATGCAAATTTTACCATGGTAGATAGCCACTTGCCCAAAAAGCTTTGAGTTGTTGGGGAATGAGTCGGACAATGTATATCAAGGTTTGACTCCCTCTTTCGCATGCAACCCGTTTCCTGAACATGGACAGGTAGGCAACAAACAGAATAGGAGAACTCTTTCGCGTGCGACCCATTTGCTGAGCATGGAGAGGTAGGCAACAAATAGAATAGGAGAACAAGTGTGGACGGAAAGATTTGCACTCAAGACCTTCCCTAAATAAAATTTCTATACCATGTTAGAAGCATAATTGTGCATATCTTCAGTTCTTGGAAGTTAGTAACCACCAAGCCTCTAGCTCAAGCGGTATCTCCTCTTCCTCTCACCTGGTAGTTTAAGGGTTCAAGTTCCCATGGGCATGGGTGTGTCTGTATCTTTCCTAAAAAACTAAAAAAAAAAAAGAAAGAAAAAAAGAAAAGAAAATACTGTACAGTTGAATCAATGACGCGCCCTTTCAGTCTGAAATAGAATAAAACCTCTACAGAACAAGAAGAAGAGCCTCAAGTCTCTACCATTACAATCCCTCATTGATTTTAATCGAAGGAAGCAGCAAGGAGAAGCGTGCTTGTATAGCCTACTGAACCTCCTTTAGTTGAAGAAAATGCCCTATTCAATGTGCATTGGTCCATCCTTTTGAGGACGACTGGTTAAAATGAAATATATATCACTATAGAAGAATGTTAAGCTTAGTTGACATTTTGTGGACTGGATAGACTAATGCAATTCTTTTTAGTTTCAAGTGTAATATGCAACTGTTAAGACAATATGGTAATAATGTGGTGGAAGTGGCTTCCATAAGTGAATAGGAGATAGCAAATAGATGCAAACCTGATTTGAGAGATACAGAAACATTGGCTTCAACTCTAATATATTATGGATCATGCAATTTCTGCAATCACGCCTAGAGGAAACAGAGATGATTATTTTTTTAATTTTTGATCTTCTATATTGGCTTTTGTAGGACTTATAAAAGTTCTGTAGATGCTGCAAAACCTGTATATTAAATGTAGATGGAGTTTGTTTTTTTATTCTTTTCCCAAAACCAAAAAAGTAAGAAAAAAGAAATTCGTTGTTTTTTATTGTGTCCTATTATCTAATTTCTGTCACCTATATTATATAATATTCTTGCAATATTGATTGTCGTGTCTACAATCCTGCATGTTCTTTCAGATTAATTTCCTCAGGCGTTCTAATCTAAGTTGGATATGTTTTTAAAAGAAAATAAGAGGGGCTCTCTAACTCAATTTACTCTGTATGCAGCTATCGGATTCGACGTAGACTTCTGTTAACTGGTACCCCGATACAGAATAGTTTACAGGAATTATGGTCCCTGCTTAATTTTCTCCTTCCTAACATTTTTAATTCCGTTGAGAACTTCGAGGAGTGGTTTAATGCACCCTTTGCAGATCGATGTGATGTTTCTCTGACAGATGAGGAAGAGTTATTGATCATTCGTCGTTTGCATCATGTATGTGTTCACTCCTAATGCATCTTTCTTTTTCTTCTCCTGCACTTCCTTTTGAATCCATTTTATTTATTCTCAGGTTATAAGGCCATTTATATTAAGGAGGAAGAAAGATGAGGTGGAGAAGTTCCTTCCTGGGAAAACGCAGGTCATACTGAAATGTGACATGTCATCATGGCAGAAAGTGTATTACCAGCAAGTCACAGATGTAGGGAGAGTTGGACTGGATACGGGTCAGTAGTTTCTGCCCTTAAACTATGTTCTCTGTTTGGTGATTATTATAAATCTAACATATAAAGAAACTAAATGTTTGTGTAAGTGATGATAAAAATCTTAAATTATTCATCTTCAGTCAAGTGCCTTATATATTTCTAACATGGCATCTCTCTCTCTATCTATCTCTCTTGTGATGTTGTCAACTGAATTTTATGTCGGGTTGCATTGCGACCCGTTGGATGAGCTTTGTGTGGGCCCAAGCCCACCAAAGCTTTGGGGGCAAGGCCCGAGGAAAATTTTTGACCCGTTTTGGCTTGTGGGTCGTGGACCCTAATTAGTACTCTTGTAGCCAGATATATAAGGGCACTTAGGGTTTGGAGTATATGATCAAGAGACACTCAAAACCGTACACAGAGAGAGAGTAAGGGGCTGAAACTTGTAATTTTCAATTTTACACATAGTGAAGACTTTCGCCGGATCTCCACCATGGACGTAGGCTTTGCCGAACCACGTATAAATCGTTGTGTGGTGTGTTTATTTTTCTGTCATGTTTCGTAATTGTTGCTTGGTTCGCTGCGCTTGTCGTAACATCTCTCTATCTCGCACAACACACTCACAAAGTTCCATGATACATTCTAAACAAAGTTCCATGATTCATTCCAAGGGGTGTGGGCGTGTGTCAGCCTTTAGAGATTGGATATTGCTTAGAAATTTCAGAGTAAACACTTCCAGTTGATAAATGATTGTTAGACTAAATGTATAACAGTGTTCATAAATTTGTTGTAAAGTGGGAGCTCCATTCATTTTGTTCGCAGTTTGTACAATGGTAGAATAAAGTTCATTGTCAAAGCTCATAGTGATTACTGGGTTGTCATTTCCATTTTTTGAAGATGTCATTAACCTCATCACTGTATTTTAGCTTTGGTAAAACTATCATTCTGATTGTTATTACGTGCTGATGATTTTTCTCATGCTTATTAACTTCTATTCATCATTTTGGAATTAAATAGTCTGCTGAAAAAAATGCTAATAACTTCTATTCATCAATTCAGGATATGGGAAGTCAAAATCTCTTCAAAACTTATCAATGCAGCTCAGGAAGTGTTGTAACCACCCATACCTGTTCGTTGGTGAATATAATATGTGGCGCAAGGAGGAGATTATCAGGGCATCAGGGAAATTTGAGCTACTTGATCGTTTACTCCCCAAACTTCAGAGAGCGGGCCACAGAGTCCTCCTTTTCTCACAAATGACCCGACTCATGGACATCCTTGAAATTTATTTGCAACTTCATGATTTTAAATATCTTAGACTTGATGGCTCGACAAAAACTGAGGAAAGAGGGACGTTATTGAAGCAATTTAATGCTCCGGACTCTCCTTTCTTCATGTTTCTTCTGAGCACCCGTGCTGGAGGCCTTGGCCTGAACTTACAAACAGCAGACACGGTGATAATTTTTGACAGTGACTGGAACCCCCAAATGGACCAACAGGCAGAGGATCGGGCACATCGTATCGGGCAAAATAAGGAAGTGAGGGTTTTTGTGTTGGTTAGCGTTGGATCAATTGAGGAGGTAATCTTGGAGCGTGCAAAACAGAAGATGGGCATTGATGCCAAGGTCATCCAGGCAGGACTATTCAATACAACTTCCACAGGTTTGTCCTTGCAGATGATTTTTTTTTGCTATTACTTGGTTATGTTTGTTGCATGTTAAACTTTTTTACAAATCGAGGACATTTAAGTAGTAGATGAAGTAGAAAGAATGTTATGGCAAACACCTGCCGTGATTCTCTGGACCTTGTTGCCAACATATAATAGGATAGACTTTAGATTGCTTGTACTGTGGTTCTCTCTCTTTTTGCCCTTTAGGATTCCCTTTTAGAGACTATTTTTTCATCATACATATATCTAACCTTTGTTGGGTCTTTGCCTGCGTTAAGGCAACTTTTTTCTCTTCCAACATGACAAGCTGATATTGAACAATCTCTCTTCTACCCGTCCTCCTTTCGGATTAATCGACAACAGAGTTAAGTAGTTCATCTTTGTTAATGCAGCACAGGACAGAAGAGAGATGCTGGAGGAGATAATGCGTAGAGGTACGAGTTCACTTGGAACAGATGTGCCAAGCGAGAGAGAGATCAACCGTCTTGCAGCCCGATCAGATGAGGAGTTCTGGCAGTTTGAGAAAATGGATGAGGAGAGGAGGCGAAAGGAGAATTATAGATCTCGTCTCATGGAAGAACATGAGGTACCGGATTGGGCATATCCTGCACCTGATAGTAAGGAGAGTAAGGGCAAAGGATTTGACTATGAGAGTGCCAACATCAGTGGAAAGCGACGAAGAAACAGGGTTGTTTATGCTGATACGCTTAGCGATTTACAGTGGATGAAGGCTGTGGAAAATGGACAAGATTTTTCAAGGCATTCGGTCAAAGGAAAGAGGAGGGAACATCTTCCTGTCACGGGAAGTGAATTGACTAATAATAATGCTGGAGAGAAGAAAGTAATGGAGTTGAAGAGTGAAAATGTATCGATCGTGAGTGAGGGAACAAGTGAAGATACCTTTGGTTTGACCCCAGAAAGATTCAAGTCCGAGGCAGTAAATTCCCAAAAAAGTGAAGATAAGGATGTTGGAGAGGGCAGTTGGAATGGACACATCTTGACGTGGAAGCCCCATAAAAGGAGGAGATCAAGCTTAGCATCCTGAGTTCATAAAAAAGTAGAGGTTAGAATACTAACAGCGGACGTGATTGAACAGTCAAAATACTGTAGCAGTGAAGGGATTTGATTATCTGATCCCCTTGGAGCGCCTTCAGATTGAAACTTCAGATGCTCATTTGCTTGTATGTGAAGCTCTGCGTTTGGTTGTGGTGGCCGATTAACCTGCTCCTCTTTGGTGTGGCAAATCATGAAGTGACCCTCTCGCGTAAAAGTGCGGCAATGCCTTACCATCCTCAACCATTTCCATTAGCTCAGATTAACTTAGAAGTTGTAAAATGTCTTTCGCACATCAGTGGCCATGTAAAATTATCCAATTACAAATTGATATATATATTTTTTTCATTTTCCCTGTTTTCATGGTTTGCGTGAACCGGATTTTTGTGTTCTGGTTTCAAGCCACACGGGAAAGTGGCGACTAACCCTAGAACAAGAGAACATGGATCATGGTTAAACAGCTTGCAATGGTTGCATAAACAGAACATGCTTTAAGGTGATCTCAACCTTTAAAGATTTTCCAAACTCGATTGCTACCATTGAGAGTTGGTAGCTGTAATAATTGTTAACTGTGTTTTTGACATATGCTTGAGAGAGACCTGGTGAGACTATAGGGTTTAATCTCAATAATGTTTTTGGGAGACCTTTTCTTTTCTATATTACCATGGCCAACCTCTAAAATGGATCCATAACAAGCATAGAAATGGTCACGATGAACAGTTTGCTTCTAATGCAAACCTAAAAATTTGATTTGTTTCTTCGAGTTGGGTGTAATTGGATTAAACATGGAAAGTATTTGATGAAATGCCTCAAAAAAATGCTGCAACTTACCAATGGTGAAGCCTCACATTTGTTTGTTTGATGATGCTTAAATTATTAATGTTAAAAACTTTTCTGGTACTAAACATACTTTCGATTATAATTTAAAATACTATATAACAAAATACTGCTTTTGGTGTATGGTTTGGGCCGGCCGTTGTATTTTATTTTCTTGTTCTTCTTCGGCCTCCTTGTACATATTTATCCAAAATGTATAAAATTATTTGACTTTTCAAAAAGAGAAAAAAAAAGAACTTGAATATATTTGGGTACGTAAATCACATTAAGTATTAATATTTAATATAAATCAATAGCTTTTTTTTTTTTTTTTGGGATTAAAATACAATTCACAATATTAACTTTTTCTTCGATAGATGATGAACATATATATATTTTTATTTAAAACAAAATTATAATTTTATATGAATAAGTAAGTGAAGTCTGTGCATTAAGCATTATGTTTACTTGAAGACGAATTATAAGGCGTGCACAGGCGCATGGAACTTCTTAGTTCAAAGGAAAATCACATACTTAACGACAATGTTATTTATGTTGATGTTTATTGTCTATAATAGTGTGTAATTTATTTATATATGTATACATGTATAGCGTGTTTAGTGTCATATAGTTGGTTTAAATTTAAAATTTCTTATAATATTATAAGATTTTAATCACGTTCGGTACTGCCCGCGTCTTTTTTGCTAATATATATGTATATATATATGCATGACTTAAATTAAAAAAATTTATAATATATTTTTTTTCCTAGTTGATACTCACACACATGTCTTTTCTGAAACTTGAACTTCTAACATCTCTTTGAAAAGTAAAAAGCTAACATCGCTAGACCACTAACCGGTTAGTAATTTCTTATGATATTAATTATATGATTTTTTTTTAACGATAATTATACGAATTTAATCACCTGCATTGTAGGTGTACGTGTTTTTTAATTTTTTTTTGCTAATATAATATATATATATATAAGCTGGCGCATGACCATATGAAATGTTAATTTCTTTTCCCGCTTAAGATGGTTTATCCCTAATCACATGAAATGTTGAACCATCATGATAAACTCTGATCTCACCTCATCCACAAATCTTTTAGGTCAAAAACATGATACACATGTCTTGTTCGTGAACCATTGCCTGACCAATTCATCTACACCCTTTTGATTCTCAAACAAGCCATTGCTTGACCACTTCATTACCATGCGAAATTAAATAAATACATGCAATATATACTAATAATACATATATTTAGCTGAAAAAAGAAAAGAGAAAACACTAACAATAGGGAAGAGATGTAACTGCTTTATACCAAAAATAGGTCAAATGAACCCTATAAATCCACCCCTCAACCGCCATTGTATCTCCACAAGACTACACTGTAAACAATTGATCCTAGGTGTGATTTGTGATAATTGTTATCGTATATACGAAGTCACACCTTGATCAATTCATATTCATCATGGACATGAAGATGATGATCTACTGGGTAGTCCTCGTCGTTGCCTTGTGCGTGAGCGAGGCCATGGCCGGCGACAAGGACAAGAAGAAGAAGAGCGATGCCACCACCGCCTTGCCGGTTCTCGGTCTTGTCGCCGCCTCCCTTTTGTCCTACATTGCCTTCTTCCTGCAGTAAATTAGCTGCAGATCATACAGAAGTCACCATTGCAGCCAGATTCCAACAGATGGGGAGTGAATTAATATTTTATGTAATCACCATTTTTTGGTATTAGGAGCTCCCATGAGTTCCTTTTCTCTATGGTATAATTGGAATAATATACATATGTTGCAATGAAATAAAATGATTTATTTCTTAGTACATGGTTTTGCTTCATGCATGATATACATTTTTTTTTTGATAACCTGGTGTTCAAGGCTTCGTCCTGACTAATCTACGGAATTCATGTAAAGCGACCTCACACGAATTGAGTAAAATTCAAACTATTTCCGCGATCGTGATTTCAAGAAATTACTTATACCTAAGGAGAATTAAACTTAAGACTTAAAGATTTCATTCATGTTATTTTCCTTCTTCTCTTTTCATATATATACATCTTACACGTAATACACACATGGAGAGAGCAATACACACACATGGTCCACATGGAGAGAGCCGTAATTGGTAAATACTCTAGCAAAATTGGAGCGATGGTTTTCTTCTTCAAACAGGTTTTTCTTTTTCTTTTTTTATTATAAAAAATAATGTTTTCAACACAAAAAAACGAAGAAGAATAATCAATGTTAAAAGAAAATCATTAATAAACCTACACGAGATAATATCATGTAGACATGTATATTTTTCCCTTTTTTCTAATCTTGTCTTCTTCAATCTCAACAAACAGTTGAGTCCAAACTTAAATGGATTGATCATCTGATAAATAATTAGGTATTGTTAGGTACACAAACATCAAGAGGTACTATGAATAATGGTTGTAATTTTTGTCAAAGGTAAAGAATCGATCATATTAAAAAAAAAAAAAATTAAATAAATAAAAAAAAATTACAATTGATTATCATAATTTTTTTTTTTTTTTTTAAATTAAAGCCAATGTTCGCAATCATATATTGGTTTAGCGGAACTTAAACTCTCAAATTCTCTTTCGAATTATAGAGATTATTCTATCATATTTTATAGTTTCAAATACACCTAAGATGATATTATTGTACTTTACTATCATTCAGTACTATGCCAAAGAATCTTCAATTTACTTGCGATTGTTTTTCTAATTCTATCAGGTTTAATTATAAATGCAATGTTGATGCATATGTATATATCGGAAGAGAGGAGGAGAAAATGAGTAGTAAACTATAGACATCAATTGAAAGAAACAACTGTCTGGGTGGTGTAGTCGGTTATCACGCTAGTCTCACACACTAGAGGTCCCCGGTTCGAACCCGGGCTCAGACATTTTGTGTATCTTTATTTTTCATATATATATTATGAATCGTGAAATATTTTTTTATCTTTTTCTCCAATATTATTATATTCAAAGAATTGGAAGCAGATAGAAGTGTTTTTGCTTAGGAAAGAATGTACGTATAATATTAGCATATCGAAGTGTTTTTGCTTAGGAAAGAATATGTATACATAATACACGAACACGTATATGAATTAAACCAAATACACAAATTGACTAGATCAGACATTTTTTTTTTTTGGGTAATTAGATCAGACTGTTTTTATTCTCTCCCAAAACATCTACCAAATAGAACACACAATAAGAAAATAGAAAGATAATCATGATTGGTGAAAATATTCACAAGATTTTGCATCTTGATTCTTGAATGAAGAGTTCGAAGATTAAGGTTTTTAGGAAAGTGGTTTTTTCTTCTTCTCTATATTCAAGCAGCCCATTTGTCAATGGATATACAAGTATGAGCTCTTTATTTATTAATCAATATATTAAAATAATTTTTAAAATTTGTGAAAATGTAATGAAAAGGCTAAATCTCCCAATCAACAACTATCCATTCAGAGAACTCGTGATTTTTATAATGAAAAGGCTCTTGATTTTAATTTCAAATCTAAAATTCTAATGCACAAAGCATATGCTAAAAGCTAAAAACTTGTGAGATTGTAGTCCACCATCATCCAACAAGCCGCCTCTGATGAAATCAGGTTGCATTGATAAAATATTTCAAGATGCATGTCATGAAATATATATATATATATATGAAAAGTATTAGGAAAAAAACAGACACACTCCCTCAAGTTGTTTTTTTTTTTTTTTTTGACCCAGAACTCTCCTAAACAGGACCCTTCGGACCCCACCCAGAGGCACCAAACTAGGGGCACTGCAGCCGGCCCCAAAGCCACAACACCAGGATAAGTCGAAGATTGAGCAGGAGGGAAGAGTCGAACCCGGGCACTAGAGCTCCCGAGACCAACGCCTTACTATCACTGCTAGGCCCCCGGGGCTCAAGTTTTTATTTTGTTATCGAAGAAAACTGTATTTAATGTGACAACACCCCAAAGTTAACCTGTAAAATGTCCAACAATGACCATGGCTTCCGTCTTTTGCAGATGGCCTTCCTGGCTTAGTGAAGTCTTGTGCTCTGATCGTACTTCTGCTGCTTCTTAATTAAGGTTCTCCCGATTAAAAAAAAGAAGCCCAAAGACACAAATTGAAAATAGAACAGGCACATGTAAGATATTCTGAAGCGCACGCACACTAATTTAACTGGAGAAAAGATGCCAAGCGCTTTATCATATTTTTTGCAATCTCAGTTTCTGGATTGCGGATATGAAACCCATGGTCTCCTCCTTCCACTTCATACAGCTCCACTTCTCCTCCCCATCCGCTCTCTCTCACTGTATCATAATAATGAATTCCTCTGTCTTTCGAAATGTCTTTATCAGCTACACACACCAGAAGCCGAAAACACCCAAGCCCGGACAAGCTCGGTGCTCCAGGAGCAAACGGATTAATCATCGGATTGTCTATACCATCGAGAGCTGATGGATACACAAATTTCCAAACACGGCAAATCATATTCTGCTGATGCCCCGTGCTCGACTCCGACCCTATAGGTTTTGATCCCCAGAAGAAAGGAAGAGAAATAAAAGTGCCCAAAACTTTCACTTCACCGTGCAGGCGTTCAACACCTGCACGCATGGCTATATTATGTGCAATGTTAGCCCCTGTAGCATCGCCGCCTATGAAGATTCGATCAAAATCGCCATGGTCAACTAGCCATTGCTCTTTACCTATGTTCTCTCCACACTTGTGAGAAGAGACCCATTTGAGAGTAGCCCAGGAGTCTTCATAAGCTGCGGGAAGAAGGTGTTCTGGGGCTGACCTAAATTCAACTGATACTGCAACAACTTTGGCTTGGGAGACTAAAAGATTGATGTAACGGTGGTGAAGGAAAGAGAAGGCAGATTCAACCAAAAAGCCACCGCCGTGGAAGTAGACCAATATGGGAAGTTTTTCGTGGTGGCTGTCTGTAAGCTTTGGGAGGAAAAGCCGAGCTGAGACATCCGGGGAGATGGAGATGTCTTTGGATGAGACACCGGTGCCCGGGTCATCAAGTGTTGGTGGGACATATGGAGAACCTACAAGTCGCTCAACGGTGCCATCTGTGTAGACTCGGAAGAACGGAAGAAACTCAGTGACCACCTCCTTTGTGTTTGAAGCCATTAAACACACACACACACACACACACGGGGAGATATATATACACATATATATATATATATATATAGAGAGAGAGAGAGAGAGAGAGAGAGAGAGAGAGAGAGAGAGAGATCAGAATACTCTCAACCAAAGCAAAAGAATGGGTATGAAGCTTGCTAGGATTATTCCTCATCAAAGATTCCAGACATACAATTTTCTTTGAGCTTGTCTTCTATTGCTGTTGCATCAGCTCTTCACCTTGTGACAACAGCTTCAGACAAGCCCCATTCACAAGTTGCACAACATAATCACCTTACAAGAACATTATTGAACCACTCCTTATAAAAAAAATAATCAACCTCTAGATGCAACAAAATTCCTTATCATCATCATCAAATATTTTAATAGGCAGCGTCATTGTTAGATAACCTTTTATTATTTACCATATTTTAACAGTCGATATTCCTAAGCAATGTGATATAATATATATGCGCATGTATCTCTTCTAAGGTGTTGATTAAAATCATGGCCAATCAACAATAGATCTTTGTATATGTCATCTCAAACCAAGTGTAATGGAAACCTTGGAAGACTGGACCAGCAGAATTTATGAGCTAAATGCAAAGGTGAACGAGGAAAAGGCAGACTAATGCAATATTGAACCACCACAATAGTAAACCTACACCGCAAACTTCTCACAGAGCCTCCAGAGGTGAGAGTTTGAGTCATCCAGCATAATGTTTGGGTCATCGAACGTTATGGGGACGTGAGCATAAGATGTTCTACTGAGTATCTCTGCAGACTCATATGACAAGCTCAATGGCGACTACCGTTTTAGAAGACATCTAGATAAAACTGCATACTGGATGGGGTAGAAATATCGAAAATCTAATACAAGTAGCTCATTCACAGCAGCAAGGGGTAATGGTGTTCATGCCCTGGACATCCCCCACCCAAGACAATATGCCCCTATGATTAAAGCAATAAACGTAACGGTCCTGTATTAACCTTGTACTACAATTCAGTTTAATGGTGATGAATGAGTCTTTCTATCCTAATAGGAATTTCAAAAATAATTATAATGGAACTCACTACAATGACTTCCTGTGGTACTTCAGACAAAATTTAAAATGAATCTATCTACTGCAAGTACTCAACTATGAGGAACATATGACAACAGCAACAACAATCCTACCTGACCTTGCGTGTGAATACCTGAGATCCACCAAGATAGACCAACAAATAACCTGCTAGTGAGGCCTACTTCAGGACTCTCATAAAGGCCTACTTACGAACTCTCACATATCTGTACATGGAAAATGCAGCAAAATTAAGAAAAATCAATATCGAAGAGCTGCCTTGCAAATTTCCAACCCAATTTCAAATCAAGTACTATGATAACTAGACAAATAGCAAGTAGCAACTACTTCATTAACAGTCATCTTAACATGTTAGGAAACTATAGCCCACACCTTACCAATATGCATTCCAGGTTTATTTAAATCACTAATAGCATTCAAAAGGTTCGACTCTGAAATCATGTCATAACAAGCTATCCAGGACTCTTCATACTTTACATAGCAAACAAGTTGCAACTTTATTTTTCATCCTATATGAAGTTCCTCCTACCAGTTTCAGACATCCAGGATGACTCTTGCATCACCTTCTGACAAAACTAAGCATCATGCAATCATCAAAGTACATATCATGACAAGTTGTCTCACATTCTCTACCAGGAATAGGTCTCCACCCCTCAGCACGCTGTACACTGCATAATACTAGCACAACTTGCAACTTACAACCACCTTCTAGGGCTCAGGACGGGATGTTCTGACACCATTGAAACCTTATCCACTTATCTAAAAATCCACAAAAGTAACAACAATGAAAATGGGCTTTACTACTTTTACTTGGATATCAACAAAGACATAATTAAGGCAATTTATAAACCTTTAATACTCAATCGATGCAAAATCTCGTGCACCCAATCCATAAAGCAGTAAACTATTTAACATGTAATTAAATCAACATATGTGATAGGAGATACACCTGCCCAGCCAAGAAAAATAGCATTGAAATTTGACTGACCCAAGTCACATGATTCTCCAACTCCATGAAAGTCATTGGTTAAGATTGAATGGATAAATTAGAGTTATACACTAACTTATACCCTTAGCAATAGAATTTCTTTTTATTTATTTATTTTATAAACAAGCCACAAAACCTGCTAATAAAAGGCTTCGTAATTGTTCTCTTCGTAATAAACATGTCTTTAGCAATGAAAACTAAGGTATAAAAAAAGGAATGGAGAGTAAGCCTTAGGAGTATATATTTTAGGTATAAATTTTGACACACACTAAGTTTTTCTTTTTGCCTTTTATTTTCTTTCTTTTTATTTATATATATATTGGTGGGGGGGATTAAGCAAATAAGTTGCAAAAAAGAAAAACTAAAAGAAAAGGTGGCCCAGATAATAATTACGTGTTTTGCTTAAAGCGTAATTTCTTTTTAAAACCATGTTTTTCCATACCAAAGAATAAATCGCTGCAAAACAATCAATATGAAGACATGTCAACGCAAAACAACAAAAAGATGTGTTTTCAGTTAACAACATTTATTTTGAACCCATAATACATTTGATCACTATAATAGTCACAATGAGTAAAAATTACAATGGATGGTCATAGCAGCCAGCGATATCTAAAAATATGAAACTACAGGAGGAACTCACAGTGTTTACTAGCAACAGAACTCTAGCTTAAGAAGAAAATTTAGATCCTTCACTTGCTTGACAACAGCGAGATCTACCACTTTATGTACATCGTACTCCGTTAGAAATCAAGAATCAAAGAGCAGCAATCTACAGCCGCAAGTTATATGGGTTAGACCTAGTAAGTGCTTTAATGAAGTAATTGCGGATCTCTGGAATTATGCGCTGGACCAGTTGAAAGTACCTGCAAAATTTTAATGTAGATAAAATTTTAGCAAGCAAAGTAAACAAAATTCTAATCCATAGTCCATGTCACTATCAATATTAAGTTTTATATTCTAAAATCTAAGACTATCAAAAATGATTCCAAAATTGATGGTAATAATGCAAGATGGTCATTCTCATGGTGTTTGACATAACAAAAGTCAAGAGAGGTCCCTTTGTTGATTCATTTTAATTTTTAACAATATTAAGCTTGCATTATCACTGCTCATGAGATTTAGAGCAAATTATGGAACGCAAAATCCAAACTATAGATCATTACTTATTTGGTACTTACTCAATCTGATTGCCATGAAAGAAACTCAAAAAGTATTTTCTTTGCTTTTTCCAAGAACCATTTTCATATATTGTCAGATCATATTTCATACATATAATATAACAAAAACAATAATAGATGATACAAGTTCATCACTTGACCATGAAGCAATATCATGTCCATATCAAGTGTTTTGACAAGACAAATCACTCCAACGCGGAGGGAATATGAATATAGGGAAATATGGTCACAACATCGACAAAATAGGGGAGCTACAGACCTACGGTCATAATATCTACAAAATAGGGACAATACGGTCACTAATAACACTTTCAATCTTCTCTTCTTTTTTTTTCAAATGGAAGAAACAGAGAGAGTGAGATAAGCTCCAATACAGGCAAGTTAGAGAGGGAGCACACACCCGGGCCTAGCACTTAGTTTATCAAACTGCTCCAAAATATACAGGATGCATGTGTGCCTCAATGAAATAGCGTGGAAGGCTTCTGAAAGCTCGTACATGCTTGAAACATTTTCCAACGATATATCCTGAATAGAAAAGTAAAAGCATAATCAGAAATCCATAGATTAAAAAAACCTATAGAGGTACTTGAAACATATAAGTGTGCACGCGCACCACTTCTTAGCTCACCTGTGCAATGGTATACTCACAAAGACGCTTCAGTCCCTCCAAGAGATACTGATCAGCAGCTCTGAGGAGATCTTGCGCAACATCCAATGTAACATCTACGGATCCTGTGTATATGAATCTGCAATAAACAAATGGCAAGTAAAATACCAGAGCTCATTGGACATATTTTAGTTAAACTGAAATTGTAAAGGCTTTTCAACCTCATCATCAGTTCAAAGACTTCCCATCTTATGTTTGGAATCTCTATGTCTCTTGCATCCTTCTCCTGCAATTCATGTAACCAGAAAACAGAAAATGAATGTCAACATAAAAAATTTACATCTTTTCCTACTAGTATCTGTACTTAATAGTTTTTCAAACATATTCAACAAATAGTTTCAATACTCTGTGTATTAACAGTCATGTTTCTAATTGGGAGTTAACAAGAAAAATAAAAACAGATAACAGAAACTCCAAATTCATTAGACGTAAAAAAAACAAAAACAAAAAATAATTCTGTTCTCAACTGTGAACAAAGGGATAACTCAATCATACGGTAGCGTGCCTCAGTGAGAGAGAGAGAGAGAGAGAGAGAGAGAGAGAGGTTGCTACTAAAAACCTTCAGATGCATAGACTCACCCGATAACCACCATCAAACATTGCACGGAATGCATCTGAAGAAGCAAGTAGGCAAATTCGATGGGCATAGAAACGTTTACCTAATATGAGGAACATGAAGGCAATTCAGTGACCAAAAAGGAAAAATGATAGATAACTTGTACATTACTGTTAAATAAGTTACATATTTTGAAGTACATATATGACAGATTTACACAACCAAAAATTGAAAAGGAGAAATTATGATTCACAACCTTCAACTAGAAAGATAACATCAGACAACGTAGCATTGTTTACGAATTGTTCCCCCAAATACACCTGCAGTAAAAAATGTCTGTCATGATAGGCACCTAATTATTGTACTACATGTCACATTTAGATAATAATTTATTCATATATAAGTACAATTTAGGAGAGACAACATAATGGTAGGAAACAAAAAGTAGTCATTTTAAGAAAATATATTTTGATTCAAGTAAGCTGTGTAAAACATCAACCATTCAGGGGAGCATTGGACTAGACATCCTATAAACAACACCTAATGATAAAACAATGCTTCCATCAAGTATTTAGCTTTTTGTTTCACCTATTAAAAGTGAATGATGCTATGAAATTCCAAACACTCAGCTACGGGGAGTCACTATAAAGAGTAGACTAGGCAACAGGCGTAACAATTGGCATGGTTCATAAAAAAAATAATAATAATAATAAATAAATAAATAAACAGCTGTCCTCAAACCGACAGCATGTTTTCTCACACTTGACAGTCCAAACATCTACAACTGCATCAAGCAGTGGCCCCTAAAGTTAGCTTAACTTTATGCATGTTAAACAGTTGAATCAACTCCAAATCATGCTAGAATACATTAAATTTTTAAAAATATACAACATAAAAAATTTCAAAACTTCTTGTTTTTCTCAGGTATCGACCAGGAAGAAAAGATGAAGATCCTTTAAACTAATGGTAATTGGCAATGACATGTTACACATCGATTGATTTAGAGAAGGAAATGCCTCCAAACTTAAACCAAATGGGGATAGTAGTGACAGAATTGTTTTCCTTTCTTTCAGAGGCAATTTGAGTGTTCAATCCACACTTGCAAAAAAGTGAAATTAAAATTTAAAAAAAAAAAAAAGGTATTCAATCCATCTGGGATACTCTCAGGCCTAGAAAGAGCCTAATATGCTGGTTTCATTCCATTTGGTTCCTGTCCAGCATCCCTAGACATATTCCATGCTCTGGTACTGGTTCTTGCATTTTCTTTTGGGGGTTTGGGCTTATTCTTTTAATGTTGTCACAACTTCCAGTTCTCTCTGGGGATTTCCAAAAAGACTTGTTGCTTGCTGTTGGGTGGTTTGACTCCTTTCTTGTAATCTTTGTTCCATAATATACTTCCACAGTAACCGTAGAAAATATGTATATATATATATATACAAGACGAATGCCCACCTGTGGTGTTGGAGATGGAGGAGCTGCGTCGATAGGAGAGAGAGTCATGGCTTTGTTAGCCAATTTGAAAAGAGCTACAGAACCATCAAGTTGCTGCTTCAGGCTCGTAGAACTAAGAAGGCCAAGGAGTAACTCCAATCCTACACAAATATTGTATATAATAGCTTAATAATCAAATTCAGGCTAGATGAAGAAGCAAGCAAGATAAAGAAGTAAGCAAATGATGTCATATGGTGAAAATGGCATGCCATTGTTATCAATGAATATAGTTCTCTGATCTTCTGGGGAACAAAGATGGGCAAGAGCCAAGGCAACTCGTCTTTGATCAGCCTTCTCTGATACACGCATCAAATATAACAAATGGTTCAAAACCTACAAGACGGAAGATAAAGGAATTGTAACTTCCAGAATAAATATAAAAAACAGGAGAACAAAATGGTATCCACATAACGGGTACTTGGCATGCTGCCAGCATCAAAAGGAGAAAATTATAGGAAGTAAATACGCACTCGTCCATGAATCTTCTCTTCTAATCTTTTCAATGTTTTGGCTACACAATCTTTCGTTGCCTGCAAGTACAATTATTATTTCTATATGGGTAAACTGCAGGAGCACAAAACAATTCTGACCAGGAAACTCTTGAAGGCTAAAGCAACCACAGTATATACTCAAGCATATGTGATATGATATTAACTTCAACAGTACAAGAAAATCACAAAGTAATAAGTACTGTTTGAAATAAATGAAAACAAACATACTTGAACAATAAATTCTCCATCCTGCAGCTTCTGAATACCTCCCACCTTGATAAAATCGGACACATTATCCTATAAAGGCGAAAAATAAATTTAGTGATTATAAATATTTTTAACCAAAAAGAAAAAAATGAATCCAACTGATTGAAGATTTAGTTGATTCACCTAAGTTGATGCCCAACCTATTAGAATATATGTTTTACTTTTTATGATAATAATTTCCGAAGCCTTTTAGGTACTATTATTGTATTTTGATTTTTAGGTTATAATTGCTGGGTAGCATTATTTTAGAAGGTTTCTTAAGAGTTTTTTCAAGTTTTTATGAAGCCTGCAAATATACCCTATTTGTATAGAAACGGATTTTCCTTAGAGATGAACAAATTTGAAGGATAAAAATATCAGAAGAGCTTTGAGCCCCTTCTTTTGCTCTCCAGTCTCCCGCTTATCCTCTTCTCAACTCTATCCATACATTTTTGTATTTGAGAGGCATGAAAGTCTCCGTTATGCATCCCTTTATTCTTATATTCTCTTAATCCCCCTATTCTTCACTTGTGAAGGGGAGGTTTGTAAGAAATGATGATCCTCTCCCCTCTTCTCATTCTCTCTTATCTCCCACTTGAAAGATTCCTCTTTTTTACCGAATCCCCAAAAACAAGGACACAGTGACACGACAAAAATTCATATCTTCAATATTTTTCTTTAATTTTCTGCCGGAAAGATGTATTAATGTAGCACAGAGTATTCAGCATGAAACTGTTTCATTCATTTTGAAGTAAAATGTAACAAAAAGAACATAAAAGGATAAATTTATCAACAATTACATAATAATTTTGAAGAATCATATATTCTTCCTATGCATACCCAACCAAATGTGTTAGACACATCAATTACTTCATGTGTCCGACACAGGTACTTCACAAATTTAGAAGAGTCCAAGTAAAACATGGAACCCAACCCACCAATTGGAACCTTAAAAGAGCCCAAGTGGAAGCTTAATCACTAATACCATTTACATGGGTTGCTTAATTTTAGATTAAAAAAATATGTTAAATAAAATTCAATTAAATAAAAGCAAGAAACTGAACCTGACCCTGAACCTGATTAAAGCTCCTTGTAGATTCATCAAACTATACCTCATTATCCGCAAGGCCATAAAGAGCAAATGCAGCATTATGTTGCAGAGACCCATTTTTGGAATCAAGAAGCTTTAATAATGGCGCCAAACCACCATTATGAGCAATACCAGCTTGGTTATGTGTGTCCTGAACAACAGAAAATCTTTTCAAGCCAAAGAAAACAACTATAACAATCTAATCAACATGCAGAACATTTGCGCTGAAATATGAGTAATTGGCAAGATAAGATAAAATGAATCAAAATTATATAGGAATTTATTACATAGAAATAATAAAATATATATGTATGTGTATATATTTGGATCTCTTTGGTATAGTAATTCTAAAGAAACAATACACATAGTTGACGGAAAGGAAATGTATATTGATACGTTCAATCAAATCCCGATCTCTATTCTGCGTTGGTTGCTACCTGACAGGAATAATATACATTGGGAATTTGATTAGCCCGTTACTAAGTTTTAAAACTTCATCATCTCCTCAATTATATAAGCTAATACTCATACTCCAAGTGAGTGCGGAAATACATTCAATATAGAAGTGCAAATTATCAGTGGACATCTAGCAAAGTAGCAATTATAAGTACGAGGATAGAATACATTTGCCGGTCTGATTGTTATTTTAATAAAAAACGCAAAGAAAAAAGAAACACTAACCTGTGCCAACCTCCCAAGTGCAAAGGCTGACATTTCTCTAAGTTGTACATCTAGGGATTGAAGCATCTCGATTAAAGGCAGGACAGCACCTCTTTGAACAATATGCACCTGCAATAATCTCTCTGTTCAAAAAAAGAAACCAGAAAACAGAAAAGACAACTAAAAAAAGACGGAGGCAATTAAAATATTATTCAAAAAAGTCGAGAGGACAGAAGCAAAGAAGCAGAGCCTGCGACATACTCGTCCTTAACAAGTTAACATAAAAATACACCAGTTCAATTTAGCTGCCAAAAGGATGGAGCGAAAGAGAGGAAAACTAAAATTAGACAAAAGTTTCCAAAAAGTTCTAACAGGCAATGCTATCTCTTTGTTCCCTCCATCTTTTAGGAAACCACAAGTGACATT
Source organism: Cornus kousa (assembly GCA_025631255.1). Lineage (NCBI taxonomy): Eukaryota > Viridiplantae > Streptophyta > Magnoliopsida > Cornales > Cornaceae > Cornus > Cornus kousa. Next base: position 1,976,025 of record JAOTQH010000040.1, read on the forward strand.
AGCAAAGAGGAGAAGATCCATTTACCAATCAGTGACAACAAAAATAATAATAATAAATAAATAAAATAAAGTGTCTTAATCTACCTTGCAATCTGAATCAGTAGCAGCAAATTGTCCGAGTAACAAGGCTGCCTCCCTTTGGCTCTCAGAACAGCAAGAACTGTCATCCAAAACAATAAACTTGAGCAATTGCAACCTTATAAAGCAACATGGAACAAGTAAAGAGAAGACTCTATCATGCTAATAACAAAACTCGCAAGGATGAAAACTTTCGATGATCAGCAATACCTGAGCAATCCAATAACAGGTTGCAAAGCCCCAGCAAGGAGAACTTCCTTCTTGATGTTTGGAGATGAGTGTACCAAATTTCCAATTACTCCAACCTGAAACCCATAAAAATATTATATGAAGCTTACTAACATGAAGTATAAATCTCAGATTCCACACATTCAAAGTAAAAGCATGTAAATAGAAAAGAAAATCTACCGCTTCGTAATGTATAGCTGCATCCTCGGATCGGAGCATAAGAATCAGGGTAGGAAGAGCATTGCATTCCACGATCTGAAAAGTCGTAACAGCTCTATCAAAAACTGAAGCTGAAAATAGCTTTAGAAATAAGATCATCTTTCCACAGAAGGCAGATCACCTGGTTCTTATTTTCATCATTCTTGAATGCCAGAGTTCGCAGCGCTCCAGCAGCTGCTCTTTGTACTTTTGGATCAAGGAATTTAAGTAACTCAACAAGAGGAGGAATCCCACCTTCCAATCTGAATATGCAGTCCAGACAATTAGAAAATAAAATGGTACTAAAGGTGCAACATGTAGTTAAATACTGAAAAGCTAAGCTTACCGGACACGGGTTTTAATGCTGCTATTCTCATGAGCAAGGTTAGTAATTGCATCAGCTGCCCTCCGAATAACACTGCTGATAGCCCGAGAACTGGAACCATCCCTGTGCCTCTTTAATAGATCCACGAGATGAGGCAAGGCACCAGAGTCGACTATGAGTTCTTGATGCTCTGGCTATAAACAGAAGCAACACCAAAAGATCAGCAACTATTTGTAGAGTATAATTGGTCCATGAGAGAGGGGGTGGAGGAAGAGGAGAGAGAGGGGGCGAGATTTGAATCTAGTGCTTCATAGTCATGCAAGCATAACAAGAGAAGTCAAACAAGGGCAGAATAAATAAAATTTAAATAGATTGGTTACAATAGTTGCAAGTTCTTCTGCATGCACAACTTAGTCGACAGTAGACAATTAGAAGGAAGTGCACAGAAGCCATCCAGCTCCTGCCAAATTGGACTCAATTTAATGAGTCTCAAAGTACCCTTACCCGTACACAAGTGCCAAACACAAGAAGGTTAAGTGCATCCAAACGGCCAACATAGAGGAGGGTAGAAAACCAATCATGATAAGCCCTTTCACTTATCATCCATCAACGATATTAATAAGGCTTCAGATAGGGCATGATTTATCAAATTCTCACATTCAAAGTGAAAAAATAGAAACACGCCCATAGTTAAACCTTTACCTTATTCACTTCTGCCACTGTTAGCACAATGTCACAAATGGCAAGCTCGCATGAATCCTCCATATCATGGGCCAGTACATGAAAAAAACCTTCATCCTTCTGTAACTTTCACAATTGGCACGAAACTACAATGGCAAAGTCCTTGAATTCTAGGTTCTGAACAAGTACATGAAATAAATGGCGGCACTGCTCTAATGCCTACTTTCTATTTATGAGATCAGTTTATCAAAATTGTACTTATACTACTATACATTAGAATATTCCTTTTCCTTTTATTTCCAATATATCTTCTTCAGTTGATTACAAATATATATCTTACTCTTGTGTAAAATAGGTAGTTTCAACTCTTCTCCAGTTTTTACTCTAAACATGACCATATGTTCTCCTATTTCCTTCTGAGGACTGTCAAACAAACTTGACATTAGTTGCAGATTTGAAAATTAAGCCAAACAAGTTCTAACATGTTCATAATAACTTCTCTTTGCATACTGGTTGGTGCTTCACAAATTCTTGAAAAAAGAACTGTGTGAGATTTTTTTTTTTTTTTTTTTTTTTTTGGGGGG
>JAOTQH010000040.1:1978218-1989387 GCA_025631255.1 Cornus kousa
CTTCTTATGTATCTAATGATAAATTATAGCTTTTAGGCTTTGTTCGTTTGGACGTAAAAGATTTTTCAGAAAATATTTTTTTTATTTTCTGGTATTTGGTTATCGTAAAATATTTACGAAGAAAAAAAAATATTAAAATTTAACAAAAATTACTTATCCATTAATTTTCGCAAGTTATTTTACATGCCCCGCCGGATTATCCATTAATTTTCGCAAGTTATTTTACATGCCCCGCCGGATGGACTCGATCTTAACCTCCACATAAACCTTTGCCAAATACCGACAAAGTAAAAATAAAATAATTTTTTACTTGAAAAAAAAAAAAAATTTTAAGAAAAAAATATTTTAATTTGAAACAAACGGAAAAAATTTGGATACAGAAATTAGTATTACATTGATTGGGGCGAATCATCAATTCACATGTAAGCTAAAAAGGTGAAATAAAGTAAAACTTAAAATTTACGCCTTTGTTTACTTGTTAATGGGTGATTTCGTTCAGCATCATTTCGTTCAGCATCAATAGTCCCTGACCATATGTAAAAAACATAGAAAAACAAAAGTGAATTTTTTTATGTAGAGCTTAGCTGTACCGGATCATAACTCAATCGCAACCTAATTACTCCACCAAGGAAATGGTAATTATAGTCCTTAATCGGGAGGAGCTTAGATACAAATGACAGATTAGAGGGATAGAGAAAGTGAAGAGAGAGAAAGGGAAGAGTTTTCTTCACGAAGCTACGGAATAGTCAGACCCACCTCCCAATTCTCTCACTAAACGTATCGTATCTCTCTTCTTCTCAAAGTAAATTCTCTTATCGAATATTTGTTCTGTGAATTGTTTGAATCTCGTAGGCTGATCTGCAATAGAGCACCAACCGCGAAGCTTCCTTCAAAAAGCTTGCTTGAAATCGTTCACGAGGAGGATTTAAGTTCTGGGTTTTCTTAATAGCAAAATTTAGGGTTTAGGATTGGATTAGAATTTTGAGCTTAAAGGTTACAATTCTTATATACATATATATATATATATATGTATATGTATATATAGAGAGGTTTGAAAATCATGTTATCTAATCATCTTCAGAACGGTATAGAGAGTGCCAAACTGGCCTGGTCTCGGCTGCCGAATTCGGAGGATGGTGCGGCGGATGAGGTCGGCATATCGAAGAAAATTGATGGAAACAGTGTAGAGAGTCTTGACTATGAAGTGATTGAGAATTGGGCGTATAGGGAAGATCAGGTTGTGTTTTTGAGTTCAGTTTCTGATAATAACTACGTTTTTTTAGTTCGACCTATATGTGCATATATATATATATAAACGTTTTGATTTGTAATTTGATATCTGCAGGCACAGAGAGGAAAGCTTTACGTTGGATATTATGTGGCAGTGAAATGGTTCTTTGCGCTGCTCATTGGCATTGGTGAGTATATAGCTTCTGCCCTTGGTTTATGACTATTGCCATGTATTCCTGAACATCAAAATCTCAATCTATCTTTTAACATGTCGCTTAGATTGTTTAATGTTCTTTCGACGATCTTCTCTGTTTTTTTTTTTTTTTTTTTAATTTTATTAAATGCATTTCTTTCATATGTTTTTGTTTCTACGAAGTATAAAGCCATAAAAAGCACTGAAATATGCTTGATTTTATACAGATCTTCGAAAAAATGAAAAAATACAAGAGGTTCAGGAAACATGTATCCCAAAATAAATTGGAAAAAGGAGCTTTTAGACATAAGAAAAAAGATAAAAGCAGAAAAATCTACAAACTGTTCCTAATGTCTTATTGCTCCATTCCAAGTTCATTACTTGAATTCCCCTGGTTATAGGTAATAGTTACAATAGGTAAAATGGTAATCATTGCAACAGGCAACGAAGCTTTATTGTGATATCAATGTAGTTATTGGTATTGTGATAGCAACGTGATAGAATGAATCACATTGAACGATTTGTATGCTTCCGTGAAGTCGGAGGAGCAACTAGCTAATTTATTCGCTAAACACCTTAGTAGCGAGTCTTTTTCTTTTTCATCCCACTTTATGCAAGGTGGAAATGAGGTATATCTGTGCACCACCTTGAGGAGCAGCTTAGAACTTATAATATTTGGGATATTGCTTGAGCATTTGAGGATATTGTTTGAATAAACAGGATATCTTAAAATATTCTAGAGTTAACATAAGCATGTTTAGATGGAAGAGTGAAAAAGAAGAGAGCATAAAACTACAGGGGAAAAAAATGCATTCTTAAAAATATCGATTTTTTACTGTTGACAAGATGCATAAAAACTAGCTAAGGTAATAATACGGCTATTTCAAACAAAAAAAATAACTATTCGAGATAGGAATTAGGACGGGCAGTATAACTTGAAGGCACCAAGTGAAAGGGTAAACTAAAGAGACATAGTAAAATGGAGTTATATATGACTTCCGGCACATCGTTGAAGCAAAAATGACAAATGGATATCATTAGGCACCAAAACAAGAATTCCAAAACCAAACTCATTTGGCTGGAGTAAGCCTAAGGTAAGTTTAAATAACCACATAATGGGGAGAAATAGAGGAAGTGGATACATATACGACCAGAATCACCAGATATGTTTATTAAAAAAATGAAGAAGAATAAGAAGGAAAGAAAGAAAAGAAAAGGTTACCATACTATGACATTGAGAGGAGATGAGTACAAAACATGTTTCCATAAGTATATCTAATGGTATCACAATCCACATGCAACAATTCATGACCAAATGTGGCAGCTATGTCCATTTCACTCTATCAAATTACCATTGTGCCTATGTAAAGCTTTACATAGTTGGATCATGCTTTTATTTATTTTGATGTAACTTTAATATACTTAGACTAGGTAATACGGTTTGAATATTATCATTAGAACTAGTTTATACAACTTGCTCAAAGATGGAAGTATTATTTTCCTCAAACATGCCTTTGTTTCTTAATAAGTATGCTTGTCCATGTCTTTGAATTCTTCTTACTTGAATTCCCCTGGTTATAGGTAAAATTCTTGCATAAAGTGGGATGAAAAAGAAAAAGACTTGCTAAAGTTTGTTTTTTCATATCTTTGAATTCTTAGAATTCCCCTGGTCATAGGTAAAACTCTTGCATAAAGTGGGATGAAAAACAAAAAGACTTGCTACTAAGGTCTTTAGTGAATACATTAGCTAAGGTCTTTAGCGAATACATTAGCTAATTGTTCCTCCGACTTCACAGAAGCATACAAATCGTTCAGTGTGATTTATTCTATCACGTTGATCTGGATATGCGCAATACTGATAACTACCTTGCTATCACAATAAAGCTTCTTTGCCTCTTGCCAATGATTCCCAAGTCCATCAAAGTTTGAAGGCAGATAAGCTCACATACTCTATGAGCCATTGCGTTGTATTTAGCTTCCACGTTGGATTTGGTCACAACTGTTTTTTTCTTTAGCAAGTGACTAAATTTCCTCCTAGGAAGGTGCAATGATCAGAACTAGTTTTTCTTATCAATCGAGCCTGCCGAATCTGCATCAGTGAATGCCTCTAGGTTAATATGATACATTTGCAAAAGAACAATAAAGAATTGAGAAATGAAATGGCATAAACTATGAAACAGATAGAAAAAAATTGGATTATAAATTTTCTTCTTCTGTGCATTGCTTAAACCTTCTTGGCATGTGCTGCAAGGATGTTGCAGTAACTGACTAGCAACTTCTATTGCATATGCTATGTCTGGATGAGTATGAGATAGAAATATAAGTTTATCCTCCAATCTTTGATATCTTACCTTATCTATTTGGCTACCCTGACCACTTCTAAGGCGCTGATTAGCTTCAATAGGAGAATCTGTTGGTCCACATCCTAGCATACCTGTTTCTTCTATCATATCATGACTTATGATGAGAAATGAAGAAGCCATTGTCAGATCTTGCAACTTCAATCAAGGAAGTAGCATAAATTTCCCAAGGCCTTAGTTTCAAACTCCTTGAGGTTAATTCACACTTTTTTTCTTTTAATCGGTGTATATTGGCTGTAGTATGCCACGGAATTGAGTTGATTTCCTAATTAGATTTGAACTCTTTCATAGTACTGTATAATACTTCATGGATTTGTATTATTGTTGTGTGAATAGTCTGCCATTTGTTTGGTAGGTTGCTCCTTTAGTATGGGAATTTCGGTATTGTTTAATGCTGTGTTGATATGAAGTTAATTACCACTGTATATCTGTTGCGTACCTGTTATGTATGTGGGATTGTTTTATGATTATCGCTATTATAAACTGTCTGATAGATGACAGATGCAATGACTTTAAGATATCATAATAATTACACTGGAATTGTGTAAGCAGGTTTCCTACTGGGATTCTTGCTCACCTCCTCCACTATTTCCCTTCAGAGATTCAACCAGGTGGCAGTGAGGGCTCCCAGCAGGGGAAAACTTGGGAGCAGTTCATAGATGGAATACTTTTGAAAAATTTCTGTATCATTGTATATAGCAGCTTAGGTAGCATCTAGGATGTACCTGGGTTCATGGTGTTTGTGTAAATAAATCAATATTCAGGGATGATGTTGTAAACTATTTAAAGAACTCCTGCTTATGATATAGAATGTTTGGATAGCTGGCAAAATGCTGTTTGACAGAGAATATATTATGATTATACTTGCTCGGGGGGCATATAGAGATAGCTATTCTTAATAACACTCATAACATCTCATTCTCCCAAATTTTGATGCGGGACTCGAACTCTTATTTTGACTCTTTAATGTTTCTATCTTTTGAATTTGCTAAATAACTACCCTTGCTTGCTCATTTATCTGACTTCCTTTTGGCTTGCTTTCAGGTACTGGATTAGCTGCTGTTTTCATTAATATTTCGGTTGAGAACTTTGCTGGATGGAAGTTCTCATTGACTTTTTCTATAATACAAAAGTCCTACGTGGCTGGATTTGTAGTATATATATTAATCAACTTGGTTTTAGTCTTCTCTTCTGTATATATTGTCACACAATTCGCACCAGCAGCTGCAGGATCAGGTATTCCTGAAATCAAGGGTTATTTGAATGGTAAGTTGTCTTTGTCAATCAGCCATTTTTAATGAGTAGTCAATTATCCATTCAAAGTTATCACATATTTTGAGAGGGCGTTGATTATCATTCAAATGTCCAGGCGTTGATTCACATGGCATCCTTCTTTTCAGAACTTTGATTGGAAAGGTCAGATGGTATTTCTTGGAATTCTGCTTTATTTACTATGATTTATGATAATTGTTTCATATGTGATATGTTCTCTGTCTAAAGATATTTGGAAGCATTGGTTCTGTGGGAGGTGGTCTAGCCCTTGGCAAAGAAGGTCCTCTTGTTCATACTGGTGCATGCATTGCTTCTTTGTTGGGACAAGTAAGCACACGATGCTTGAATATATATTATATAAAGAAAATAGGCATTTAGTTGATTTTTTTACCATGCTGTGCACTTCAACAATAACAAATTTGGAAATAACTATGCTTGAGGAGGAACTGGTTGGTCTAAGGTTCAGTCAATGATTGTTATGGACTGCAATGCTACAAAAGTTATAAATTTTTTGTCCATATAAATATTTAACTCAGGCCTTACTATTTTTTTTGGGATATGGTCTTTATGTTGTGGACTGAGGGAGAGCACACGTGCAGGATTCATTTTGAACTTTTGAAAGGGGAGTGTTAAATATGAACTATTAAATATGTTTTATTCAATTTCAATACATTCAGTAGTACATAATACCAAAAGTTGTATTATAAGAACAATTGAAAATGAAATACGCATTAGATAGGGTTCTTGTTTTCTAGAATGTGTTAGACATGGTTATTGTGTCCTCAGGAAGTGGCATTTTAGTATTTGATTGTGTTGCTTAGTTATGGTGCATGTTGGTTTTCCATTTTGCCATTTTCCTATTGAGTTTTTTACACTTGTCTTTCACATATCAAACTTTCAAACCATAGTTAACTGTGATCATTATGCTATTAGAACTTCACATTTCATACATTTTTAGTCCGATGTCTGCCTTTATACTAATTTTTTTGTCCATTTTATGAATAAAAATCAGGGTGGATCCACAAAATATCATCTAAGTTTGAGGTGGCTACAAGTTTTTAAAAGTGATCGAGATCGCCGTGATCTTGTGAGTGACTTTCTATGAAGCCATGACCCTGAAGCTTTTATTTGTGTCGAATTTTGAAGATTGTCGTACCTGGTTTTGTTTGTATGTTATTTGTCTCTTTTAAGTTTTGTTTTTATTGTGTTCGTTTTTTTTTTTTTTAGTTACTGAATATTGTTGGAAGTAATATACGGTGATGTGCTTCAACCCATCTCTTTGTACGAAAGGTGTTATAACGATCATTACTCAGTGTGATCCCCATTAATTTAGGGTGTTGGGAGTGGGAGAGGTAGACTGGATACAGCCCAAGCCTTTGATATTAAACGTTGGAGAGGTGTAAACCGTGCAATGTGTTCTTAAATTAAGAGCCTCTGTGCACTGCTCTGGTCTTTCCATTTATCAATTTTAATGGTAAATTACACTTGACCTCTCTTAGGTTTGATCTAATTACAAAAGCGTGCTAAGAAAGGCTGATGTTAGTTTGTCGTCTAATGGAAGTTTCTCAGGTTGGTGCAAAATGACTTTGTTACCCCTGGGCTTATTAAACACTTATTCCATAACATAATTAACAAAAATCAGCACAAGTTTAAAGATGATTATGCCCTCTTAAAAAAGCTAATGGATTCCTTTTGACTACTAGATGCAGTTTCTGAATCATTTCACACCTTTAAGCTTAAATTCCAATGTTCAAATCCCTAGCAAGCATATATATGCAAGTAACTGGAATTTATGAGATGGAATGATAATATACACTCAAAATTAAATAGACTGCTGGTAATGCACATCATAATATAATTCAAGACATTAGGGCAGGGGGCTTGGTTGGTGGTGTTGGAGTAGTAGTTATGAATGTTTGAGAGGGAGTGAGCTTGGTTGGTATTGTTGGAGTAGTAGTTAGGAATGTTTGAGAGGGAGTGGAAAAGAAAAGAGAGATTGAGAAACGAGAGAATGAGAAATGGTTTTTTATTTTTTTTATTTATTTTTTATTATCACATTGTTTTAGAGCTCTTCCTCCTCTAACCCCCCCCCCCCCCCCTCTCATATTCATTTTCTTCATTCTTGTTTAAATCCAACACATAACAAGCAACCTAAAATAAGTAGATGAGGAAGAAGAAGAAAGGAAGGGGGATGAGATCAGAGGTGGGAATGGGAAGAAAATTCATATTAAGTAATAGGATTTAGATGAAATGGGTTACATTCTGGGTAATTCACCAAGGTTATATTCTTTAACATCCTTGATAATAACTTGAAATTTCAGAATGAAATCTAGGGTTATTTCTATTTTATGTCCTTTTAACGATCTTAGGGCATATTTGGTATTACAAAATATATAACTTATTATGGGAGGGGGTCAAATAGATCACACTAGGGGTGCACAAGAAACCGTTGGAACTGGCAAACCCATACGAAGGTTCTTTTACGGTTCGGTTCCAGTTTCTAAATTAAGGAATCATGAGTCAACTGTTCAGTTCTGGTTCCAGGTCCATTATGACTGAGCTGAACCGTAACTAAATACATATGTATATCATAATATTAATAATATAGCAATATAGCTAACAACGCTACAGTCTGTCTTACAAAATACTAAACCATATTACAAGTGCGTGTATATCACATAGGTCCACATGACACCTCCATTTCTAATGTGTTTCAAAGGCAAAGCTTTAAACACTCATCAATGGCAACCAGACAAGACCCATCCACCAAGACAACACCCAATAATGCCACCACCACTGCCGCCATGACAACGCCAATATTCATCGGCACACCCACTCTCCGCTCACTCCATTCCTACAAAACCCTGATCCACCACCTCCAAACCTCTCTCCCCTGAGCCTCATCCACCATCCAATCCCCATTCGCTAAACCCACCAAACAACCCACAATTCCTCTCTCCAGGGACAGGAAACTAGTGATATAAAATTAAAAATAGAATAATTGGAACCATGGTTCTAACAAGTTTATAAATGATATAAATGATATAAATAGAGTTCTAACAAGTTTTAACAATGGTTACAATAGTATTTTTTCTTGGAAAATACTTTCATTAACCATAAATATGTAGCCATGATAAGATTTTTTTTTTTTTTTTTAAATTTGGGGGGCCAGCTTTAATATCTCTATGCAAAATTACTATTGCTAACCATAAATACATAGCATAAATGAGGGTTAAGAAAAATTTGGGGGGGCCATGGTCCTCCCTCCGCCCCTGCTTAGGTGGAGTTTCTAAATGTGTCAAAAAGTGATTTCTGCAGTTATTTTTACAAAAGAGGTGACATTGCCTCTGATGTTCTCATTTTTTATTGGTCTAATGTTTTGAAAAGGTAACCTGTGGATGTGCAGCTGGAGTCGCTGCTGCTTTCAGAGCTCCAGTTGGTGGTGTGCTATTTGCATTAGAAGAGGTTACATCTTGGTATTCTTTTTCCTTCTTGATTACATCTGCCTTTTTACATATCATTTGTAAATGAAAATTTATCTTTTTATGTATGTGCTTTTATATGTATCTTAGTGCATGCAGACACTTTCATGTAAGTACCCATTTTAGCATATGCACACAATTGAATGTATGTATATGCAAACATTATTGCTTATAAATTTAAGTCGGTTCATGGCTCATCTATATGAAAGTATATTTAGATAAATTAGCTGGGCATATTCTTATCTGAATATTCAAGTGTTAAATGCTTTTTTAATTTATATGGATTCACATTTTGTTGTTGAAGGTGGAGGAGTCAACTTATGTGGCGTGTCTTCTTCACTTCTGCTATTGTGGCTGTTGTGGTCCGTACTGCAATGGGATGGTGTAAGAGTGGAAAGTGTGGACATTTTGGCTCTGGCGGCTTCATAATATGGGACACCTCTGAGTTAGACCCGAACTTTCTTTTGATCTTCTAAATAATCACCCTATTGAACATTTATAGCTTGCTAACTACTTTTCTTTTCAGTGGTCAAGAGGATTACTCATTTGAGGAGTTATTGCCAATGGCAATTATTGGTGTTATAGGAGGTCTTCTCGGTGGGTGGTAGTGCACTGAAATATTCTTAATTTCTTACCCAAAATATAGTAAATATAAAAAGCTTCTATCATATGTTTTGTATTCAATCTTTTCTTTATTTTATTTATTTATAAATTTTTTGCAGGAGCCTTATTCAATCAGCTTACTCTTTACATAACACTCTGGCGTCGAAATTATCTACATTTGAAAGGAAATCGAGTCAAAGTAAGCTTCCTATTGTAGTCTTGGAAACTGCAATTGGCTGTGTTGGCTTATGTTTGTCTTTCCACTGATACGATGTTATTTCTTAAGGCTGACCTTTTTGCTCCTCCTTGATATTACAGATTATTGAAGTGTGTCTTATTTCCGTGATTACTTCAATTATTTCCTTTGGATTGCCACTTTTTAGAAAATGCAGTTCCTGCCCTGAACCAGATCTTAGTTCTGGTATTGAATGCCCTCGCCCGCCGGGAATGTATGGGAATTATGTGGATGTAAGATCTGCTGTTGTTCTTTACTGTTCATTTTGGATTATTCCATGGCTATATTTAGTTTCTATTTCGTACTTGCTTTTTATTTGGCTTATACTGTAATGTACTCTGGGCGTAAACTGATAATGCTTGTGGAAATGCTTATTGGGTGGGGGGGGAGATGGTATCCTTTTGGAAGTTTCAATCTTTAGACTGGTTGCATAAACTCTTTGATCTAGCTTGATTGGATGATAATGATCTTGAAACTCCAATTGGGATTGATGTTCTATTTTGCTCAGAGTTTTTCTTGCTTTTAAGTTGCGTAACTTTCTTCACATCTGTATGTGAGTATTGAATGTTAGTTATATTTATTATTAGGTGCATGAAAGAAAGAGTTACCATAAGCAACTTAGATCAACTGGCCTAATGGTACTGTTAAAGGGAGAATTGGTGTACAACTTTAATCTTTTAACTAAATGCTATATCCAATGCTTTTAATCATGGATGCTGCCTTAGATGTGAACGTGGTCATTTTGTTACAGTCCTGGAGCATATCCGATGTTCTGTAACAGTAGCAGTAACTGTGGTCCTGAAGTTTTCAACCCTCACAAAGTGGGGGCCCAAGTCCGTGATTTTTGGATGCGTTCCCCTTTTGAACGCTTCTTTATACAATCTTTACTTATATAAAAAAAAAAAAAATGACCTAAACAAGCTGATATAAAGTTTACTCTGGAATAAATATGTGTTTGTCATGATGTTTAGTGGATTAGGATGAATATTTAGGAGTTGATTTGATATGAGATTTGACTTTACATTATATTATAATTTTCCAAGTTTTTCTATTAATTTTTATAATTTTCTTATTTTTTCCAAAATATTTAACAAAATTAAAATTGTGTAAAATAATTTATATGAGTATTATGTAGAAAGTATAAGTTAGAACACATACTTTATATAGTATATAATAATGCATACATACAAATTTTTTAATTTTTTTTTTGAAATAACTAAATATAAAATTCAAACCAGCAAACAAAATATACAGAAAATAATAAAAACCATCTAAAAAATTGAAAACTAAAATCTACAACTTTTGTATGATCTATAATACAATGAAGTCAAAGGGTCAAGTGTTTAACACTCATATTTTCATATGGTCATTGTGTTATAAATCACGTACTAACTTCATCATATAATGTATGTACGTGATCTATAACACAATGTTCATATGAAAATATGAGTCTTAAACACTTGACCCCTTAAAGAAATTTGACAATAATTGAAAAACTTGTAGATCCGGATATTCTATGCCGTATCCAAAAGTTAGAATCTATAGATCTAGAATCAAACAATTTTTTCATGTTAGATCTAAATGAAAAAATAAAAAATAAAAAATATAAATGTTTGAAAAGATACCAATTGGTTGAAAGGTTGGAGTGCTATGATCCAAATCTTGTACTTTTTAGGGTTTGATTCACAGATTTAAGTTTTTGATTGAGTTTAGAATTGATAGAGGGCCGTTTTTTCCTGTAGGTAACTGATAGAGGGCTGTTTCTGAGAAAAATTTGAAGGATGATACTGTAGC
>JAOTQH010000040.1:2008077-2026049 GCA_025631255.1 Cornus kousa
GAACCGGTACGAAAATCTGAGCTTTCCCTGTGAAACTTGTGATCCTTTTTTCAGTTTGTAATCCACATAAGGTCTAGACGCTCTATCTTTGAGCTCCTTCAGCGACACATGAAGCTTAATCAAGGTCTTCTAAGAGCCGGCTCAACACATCTGTGAACCGGCTCAATGCTTGGTACTACTCTTGGTAATATTTGGTCAACTGTTAGCCCATTTGCAAGATTCACTTGATTCCATTCCAGAAAGCATTCATCTAGGCATCCTTTCATCTTCCATTTGAAGGTGAAGATATTTATAAATGGTGGTGATGTTACTTTTTAGACTATTTGATATTACTTTTAAACTTCTGTGATATTACTTATAAATGGACAAGAATTACCTAAACACGCCCTCACGCTAGTGTGAGGCTCATCATAGCCTTGTCCCACATCGAAAAAAGACAAGAAGAAATGAGTAGATATGTATATACTCAAACATGTAAGCCGTAGACGAAACTTGAGTTTCGGATCATTTTCAATTCACAAGATTTTATTTTGTTAGACTCTGAAGATTGTTTTATTTGAGGATGAAAGGTTTCATCCGACAGAGTGTGTCACCATGGGGTGCATCGGTCTTGTTTGCTAAGAAGAAAGATGGTTCTTTGAGATTTTTTATTTTTATTTCCCCAGAAAGAAAAAATCTATGCTTCTTCTCCAAAACAACAAACAACTTCCAATTGGGACTTGAGATTATGAAACAGCCAAAAAAAAAAAGAAAAAAAGAAAAAGAAAAAAAAAGAGTAACTTGGTACTATCCCTCAAATTAGTAACTTTTTTTTCTTTCATTCATTATTACAATCATTTGGTGGGACTAACAAAAACAGAACTTGAGGTGAAAAATTATTTCATTTTGAATAAAAAATGGGATGTTGAAGAGCAGACTGCTTAATTAGACAGTATAAAACATCAATAATATTTAATACATATGTATATATTTTTGTGTGTTATATATATAGAGCACGTCAATCAACAAACATAGATGGCGTGTGAGAGATTTTAAAACAGAAGACTTACCCATATGTTACGAGAGAGATTTGGAAAAGTTGAAGCAGTCGATGAATCTTGCAGCAAAACCTGCGAATTTAATCATCCTCACGATGTCATTACCAAATACATTCTCTCTCTCTCACAATGAAATATTTTTCAATAACATTAATCCGAAAAGCCATTCATGGAGTGTGGTCTTCTCTTCTGTGTGTTCATTTGTGCGAGGTGTCTTTCTCCTCATTGCAAACGACCGCGTTTGCTTATGGGGCTCGACAAAAGTATTTCACATCTTTCCCAAATGTGCTTATGGGTTTTTGAATCCATTGGTGTTAGGTTGAAATTTTTGGCTGAAGGGCTAACGAAGTTTTTTTATATTATTATTTTGTCATTCAATTTGTGGATGTAGAATATTATTACGTATTTACTCTTATTTGAATTGTGAGGTAAATAGTAAATTAAAATCTGTTCATTTTTTAATTTTTATTCGCAAACAGGACTTGAATATAACTCACTAAGGTACGTCCAATCATTTAATTGAACACAAGTTGGGATAAGCAAATAAACACTTCAAAAAACAAAAGTTGTTTGAATTACAATATTATAAATATTATTGAATATAATAGTAAAAATAATTTAATTTAATTTTTTTTTTTAGATTATTCCTTACTTCCATCCAAAAAAAAAAAAAAAAACCAACATATGTTTCATACATCCATTATTCTATCATTCCATGCAGGACGAAGTGAATGAAGGGCCATGGGGGCACATGCCCGGGCCGCCCTCCATATATATTTTTTCTTTGAAAAATTTTATATAGTGACCTTTAAATTTTGTAATTTCTAAAATTATTTCTTTATTTTCTCATTTAGTCTTCAAAATCCTTAAATTTTTCTTCCTCAATTAAAACATTTAACTTTTTCTTTTTAAAATTCTTTTTTTTTTTCCTTTTTCTATTTTTATTTCTTAAAATTATTCTTTTTAACGTACATATTTGAATAATTTTATTCTTTTTTTTTTTATATTTTATATTTGTTAAGTTTATATATATATATATATATTTATTTATTTCGCACGGTGCCCCGACTTGAAATCTGCTGCTTCCATCTAATTTTTTTTCTTTCTTACCGGTCCTAATGATTTTTAGCATACATAATTTCAATAAAAATATAAAGTGCAAATTTTGTGTTTTTTTTTTTTTTTTTGTTCCCTAGAAGCAGCAATACAAGCTCTCACCAGATTGCATACAGTTTTTCGAATAAAAAAAAAATTGATAATTGCCAAAAAGAAAATGAACATTGACCAAAAAGGACTTGGCAAAACAAGAAAAAGAAGGTTGAGGTGTGGGTAAGAAGACTACCCTATCAGGCTATCAGATAACACATTTCAATTGGTTCCAGCCCTATCACCTTATCCCAATCAATACCCACATTCCCACCACCACCACCCATCTAAGATCTCACTACACAATGACATTGTCCATATACACACACACACTCATAAACCAATTACCACCATCACTAACAACCTCCTCTCTCCATCCCTCCCATGGCCATGGCAACCCAAGCATCCCTCTTCACCCCAACTCTCTCCACCCAAAAATCCGGTGACCGTGTCGTCGCTCCATGGAAACAATCATCCCTCGTCCCATTCACCACCACCAAACCACTCAAATTCACCGTGGCACAACGGACCGTTAAGGTCGCCGCCGTGGAGGGAAAGACCGAGGCACCACCAAAAGCGGCACCAGTTGGGTTCACCCCACCTGAATTGGACCCAAACACCCCCTCACCAATCTTTGGTGGCAGTACTGGTGGGCTACTAAGGAAGGCCCAAGTGGAGGAATTCTATGTCATCACTTGGGACTCACCCAAGGAACAAATATTTGAAATGGTCACTGGTGGTGCAGCCATAATGAGACAGGGTCCTAACTTGCTCAAATTGGCTAGGAAAGAGCAGTGTCTGGCACTTGGCACTAGACTAAGGTCTAAGTACAAGATCAATTACCAATTTTACAGGGTGTTTCCTAATGGGGAGGTCCAATATTTGCACCCCAAGGATGGAGTCTACCCGGAGAAGGTGAACCCGGGACGTCAAGGGGTCGGGGTCAATTTGCGATCAATTGGGAAGAATGTGAACCCCATTGAGGTCAAGTTCACCGGCAAGCAAGTGTATGACTTGTGAGGTTAGAGGTGATTAATTATTGGTGACATGTTTGTATGTGTGTGACTATGTGATTATTTTAGTGTTTGTTTGTTGTACTTGTATTTTATTTCTCCATGAAGCTACATTACAAACATAACATGGATAGTATATTGTGTGTCATCAATAACCGTGATATATTGAGAATTACTTGCACAGGCTCTTTCACAAGGAGGCTAGGCATAGGGTGGGTTATTCTTTCCTATCATTTTCAAAATTCGGATTTGGTGATTGAAAGCCTTTAATTGCGTTCTATTTTCTTGTTGACATTCGTAATCACTTCTTGTATTGGAAGTGTTACTATTTGCCATTACGCTTAATTAAATCAGTTATCTATAATATATGTAAAAACTAAAAGCACATATATTAATATTGTTCATGAACTGGGTGATGGATTGTGTTTTCATATTCTTCTATCAAATTTGTGTTTTACATAGCTACAAATAAATAAATAAAATTATCCATCCCATTTTTTGAAAAAAAAAAAACTCTTAAGTTTCTTTTTTTGTGTGTTAGTGTATAAGAATTAAGAATTAAGAATTAAGAATGAAGATGAACAATGGGGCGATGGATACACTTTCATATTGTATGAAATTTGTGTTTTACATAACTATCAAATAAAAAAATTATCCATCACATATTGTATGGAATATGGATAAGGACGAATTACAAATAACCAAGTAAATCATATCCAAAGAAAAGGGAATGAAATTGAGCCTGATGGTTTTCACTGCTTTATAACGGTAGATATATGGAGGTATGAGAAATGCCAACTATGTCCAACTAGCTATCTTTACTGTCATAATGAGTAAGAAAGAATTTGTGTGAATGTAGTTTTTATTGTTTGAAGAATGCTGGACAAGACTTGCTTGCTTGATGAAGAGCAAATGAGCTCCCTCCCCCTATTTATAGGCCAAGAGCCTTACAACGAATGGTTATGATCTATCTAACTGTCCACAATCCAACTGAAGTATTCTAGAATTGGGTTAGACTCTCAGCTAATCTAGAGTCTAGAGTGTTATGTACTACTCTATATAACTCTGGTAACTCTGGTGAATTCCATACAAGTCCACACTTGTGTACATAAGAATGTTACTGCCATGCAGGCTACCCATGTCAATCATCCTATTGTGCGTGTGGCTTAACCTTTCAAGGCGGAGTGTGACATAAGGCCTTGTTTGGCTCCTTATGTATGGTTTGTTAGGTTTTTGCAAGTTTGAACCTACTTCAAAGAGCTTAGTGCTCCTTCTGTATGGTTTGTTAGGTTTTTGCAAGTTCGAACCTGCTTTGCATAGCTTAGTGCATGCCGAGACTTGTAGTCTCTGATATTAGAGTGCTCTACTAGTAGACAATTTTCTTCAAAACAGAGCATCAACCCTAAAGACAGGGTTTCCAGAAATGTCTCTGAAAATCTGGACTGCCTGCACCTAGGTAGTGTCTTACTATATAGTACCATATATAAACATCCTAATATTAAAACCCAAACATATAAAAACATCAGTCTGCATTAATAATTGAGGAGTCTAGTAACTTTAAATAATTTGTTTATACTTCATAATATTCTCGATATGCTCTGCCTTTGCAACACCCTAGTTTTTTAGGGTGGGACAGGACCACAGATTTAGTGGGCTAATGTGTAATTATCAAACACTAATGATATGCTATAACGTGGAGCGAACACTTAAACTTGACATGTTCCCTCTTTGAATGACCACAGCTCTTTAGGGTGGCACATGATAATAGGATTCAGTGGGCCAATTTTTAATTTTATATGATCATCCTTTTTTTAGCTTAATTGTATCTGTTTCTATGGGTTATGTTTTGAAAGTAATTTATATAATATGTTGTATCGTTCAAGTACTTTTGTTTGATTCATATATATATATCTAAGTTTTCAGATTCTAAACCCAAGAATATGGAGATATGGCAAAATATATGTATTATTCAATGTTCTTATTTTCATTTTAAAAACATAATGACACTTTTATTAAACAGAAACACTTAACAAAATTATTTCAATTGTTTTGCAAAAATAATGTGAGAAAGTTAATACAATAAGAGAGTTTTATACATATATAAATCTTGAATTGTTGGATATGCTTGAATCTCACTCCTTTTTGAAGGGTCCATTTAACATATCTTGGATCTCAGATTCAGGTTCAAACAATATAGTTCCATAACACATCTTTCTAATGAAACAAACAAGGATCCATTACCATTATATCATTCCTTTCAAGTAACTACATAAGCAAATGGAAAACAAAGGTGGGATAAAGAAGAAGAAGAAGAAGAAGACACTTCTTTTTGAAACCAATAAAAAACATTAAAAAAAGGGCAAGTTTGCTTTCAACTTGCAGTCTTTCCGTGTCTCTGTGCTTTTGTTAGGGGCTCCCTTCTATTTCAACTCTCAAGCTTGATTGTGTTTGTAGGCGGTACCATGGCCATATATGAACCTTGCAGTTCCCTCTGTGTAGACATGAGTCTCGTTATCCAGTCTGTCAAACAATCTCAAATTATTAGTTAAATCATATAGACTTTAAAGAAAACTGTAAAGGCATAGAATGAGAATTAAATTGGATAGGCCTTACGATTTCCGAACAGCTTTGCTCAAGGTAGAGGCCGATGTGAATGTTTTGCCGTCAAGATATCTGTTCTCCCCTTTGATCCTCTGTTCCATTCTTTGGTCCAATTCATTGGCATTCAGCACAAATGGGGCATCCGATGCCTGTCAATTATTACATTTCATAGGCATTGTTGTTAATCGATACAAAAATCTGAGTAGGTTTATCAATGTTTCTACTAAAGCCCTGATGTATTGATTTTATGCTGCTACTATATCGGAAATCCTTGCCTCACATGTTTTACAAAAACAAGCACACATGCGCACACATCATCTAAAAGTTTAGAAGCTTATTTCTTCCATTTTGGAGATCCAAAGTAGCACAAATTTTCTTGTTCTTCAAACAGGATGATGGGAAAATTTTCAAAAAGATGAATAGAGTCCGAGTTATTATACCATGACCCATCCCCAAATGTCAGCATAGGAAGGAATATGAGCAGAATAAGGCACAACATCTGCAAGTGAAAAGAAGTGAAGTAAACAACCAGTTGGCTTTTCAATCTGATTTAAAAAAAAAATCAAACAGAAGAGTGTATTATGGCAGATATGCCTTATGTTTTCTAATGTCACTTACATTTGAAAACCTGCCTTAGAGTATTGTAAATGCAAGAGAAAACTTCTGTGTGACTGAACACTCCAGCTGGTCCTGCCTGTAACATGTGAAAAGAAAAACTATTTAATTTTCCCTTTCTTTTTCTGTGTACAAAAACACAGACATAGTATACATAAGCAGATCCATATACATGCCTGTGTCACAAAAATGCCACCCTGGTTAAGTTTAGGTTTAATAACGGATTCATAGAAGGATTTGGTGTAGAGTTGGTAACATGGGCCTCCTTCTATTGGGTCAGCAAGGTCTCCTATGATCACATCATAGCACTCTTCTCTGCTTTCAAGCTCAGCCCTGCAACACATATAATAATATGATTGCTTATATATATATAATATGATTGCTTATATATATATATATGTGTGTGTGTGTGAATGCTTAATAAAGTACTTAAGAGTTAGTCAACCATAAAAACAGTAACACCTAAATAGGCAGTGAATAATAGGAACCTGGCATCATTGATAATGAGCTCAAGTCTTGGATCACAAAAGGCTTCTCTGTTTACCACCAAGTATGACTTGCAAAAATCCACCACCTCCTGCACCATTGAATATGCAGTATTAATAAACTACTATAATCCCATTTTACCTTCTTTCGCTGTTGCTTTGTCGGAGTAATTTTTAGAAAAAGCGCGACATCAGCCAAAAAAATTTCTTTGTTCATACTAATTTTTGTGTTACATGTGATAAAGGCCACATCAAAGGCAGAATTTTCTTGCTTAACACTAATTGTGATCTTATCTATCGTGCTAAAAGTCATACAAGGGTACAAGACAAAAAGTAAATTAGTCATTTTCTTGTCTTGGAAAACCACAGAGTAAAACATACAAGATAAAGAGAAGGAATTAAAAGTTGAGCATACATGAAAAGAAGGAAAGAAAAGGGAGAGTAAAGGAAGGAAAAAAGAGGTACCTCATCAATGTCACACATGAGAACCTTCTCCACTGTCTTGTGTCTAAGTAATTCTCTTGCAGTGGAACCTTCACCTCCTCCCATGATGAAGATGGTTTTCGGACTGAAATTGCATAATGCATACATAATTAGATAATAGGAATCTACATAAACCAGACAATAAGCTAGAAGGGACTTGTAAAAATTGAAGTCGCTCGAAAACATTTACAGATTGAGAAAAAGTACTTTGAGTGATGAAGAAGTGCTGGATGAACAAGAGATTCATGGTAAATGAACTCATCTATCTCAGCACTTTGAAGCTTTCCATCAATAACTAGAGCCTGTTGTATAAAAACAGAGATGATTTAGCATAACCAAAGAAAGAAGAATATACTAAACTCTCTCATATACAAAAACATAATAAGTAATTAGGTGTGTATTATTGGGTATGTATATATATGTGTGGTTGTAATAATGTTTGAGAAATGTTAGTATAAATTGTGAACCTTTCCAAAGGGCTTTGTGTCCAAAAGTTGAATGTCCTGGAACTGAGTTGCTCCTGTATGCAAAATACTGCAGCAAAAAATATGAAATAATAGTAATAATTTTGATATTCAAAGGCAAGTTTAAATTTTAATAGCAATAGTCTTCTGACTTTTAAATCGTTAAATTTTGAGGAAAAAAGATACTATAGAAACTTCTCTGCTTTTAAGAATGCTACTTGTTGAGGCTACAAAAGCTTTGCTGATCAGAGAACTATAAGGTTATATAAAAAGATAATCCAAAATCTAGAAAAACACCTAGCAGACAATTGGAAGGAACTTTTGTTTTGTCTTACTCAGTGAAAAGATAGCTTCTTTTGCCTTCATATAGCCTCATTATTATTTTTGTTGAAATCTCACAGGGTTCCATATAAAATAAGATAATATATTCTTTTCCACACAACCTTCCTATATTTAATCCCAAAATAATAATAATAATAAATTTAAAAAATAAAGACAATACTATTTAGACCTCAAACTTTAACCAGAAACTTGACCAATGAATTTTGGGTAGAGTGAATAAACTTCATCTTTAAGCTTATCCACTTCATTCAATGGATAAAAAACTTTCGCAATAGTCATTTTTAGGCATGAACATGAATATTGAAAATATGAGAAAGAAGAAAAACAAAACAACACACATTTGTGTGGTTTTATTGTATGTGAGATTGATCTCAAACTAGGAAATGGTGGATTTTTTGGATTTCACAATATGAATAGATATTAATACCGGTTGAGAGCGAAACACCATCTCAAGTTCTCTTCAATCTCTTCTTCATACCAACAGCTCTTCCTCTGACCTCCTCCTCCTGCTACTACTGTGTGACCATTGCCGTTAACGACAGCGTGACCATGGCCATTAACGACACCATTTCCATTTCCATTTCCATTTCCATTAAGATTAATCCCATTAGAGCAAGAAATATCAGCCATTTTCTTACAGCTCAATATGACTTCTCACTAGATAGATGGAGAAAGCTCAATATGGCGCACTATAGAGAGAGAGAGAGAGAGAGAGAGAGAGAGAGTAAGAAGGGATGGAGAGAAGTGAAGGGTAAGTGCACAATATAAAGAAGAAAAGGTGGCAGAGAAATCGAAAAGGGGTATGATTTTGGTTGGGTATGAAATCTATTGAAGTGGGCGTCTTCAAATACTCTACTAAAAAGATAATAAAAAAATCTTCATGGATGTTCGTAACTCATAGAAAAAGAAATGAGAAAGTGAAATGACTATTAGAAGTTGCGGTTTCTAAGGTTGATTTGCTCGCGTGGGGCTCTTCTCTTTGTTGGTGGTAATCATATATGATAAAATATATATATACACGATGAATGGATCAATGAATGTGACAAGATGTGTAAAAAATAAAATTAATATCACCAATTAATTCAATTAATATAAGATAAAGGTAAAAATAATGCTAATGATAATATTTTCTCGGTATGGACTTGTGTATTTTTATGTGTCAAGGACACAATACGTGTATGTGAGCACAAATGGACATCTTAGATTGAAAGTCTTATACTAAATTTTATTCAATTTTAAATCTTAGACATTAATTGTACATAATATACAATGGGAATATAAATTCACTTTGTGTATGGAACATTAATTGATTTTTATGATTTAATATGACCATATATAATTTATGTATTGATTGTACAGACATGTCTAGCTTTGCATATATTAACGAGTGGATGAGAGAGGAGTCTGAATTTTGGACCTTTTGAACACACAAAGAAATCGGTGAGCCCCAATTTGCTGGTGTAAGCCTTTATGCATAGGTTTACGTATTGTTTAGGTCTACCATAATTTACCTAGTATATTGTTCTTCTAATTGTTTAATTAGCTGGTGGACTATAAGTTTCAGGTGCGCAGTCCAATGGGCTCTTCACACGTAGGACTTTCCATGTGATGATATGTAGACAAAGCATGGCATGAAATAAGCTGTTAATGCCGCTAAATAAATAGTATCATATATCATGTAATGTGTGTGTATTTATATATATATATAGATATTTATCCTCGAAGCAGATTAGGGTTGATCTTACATGGAGGAAAAGGATAAAAGATGATGATTGAGGGGGTGACAAATACCGAAAATTAGGGTTATTCTTTCATCTTTAGAGAATTGTTGGGATTCTTGGTTTTAGGGGGGGCGTGCAGTGGAAATAATGATTCATATTCTCTTTGCTAAAAAGATAAACGGCGTGCCAAGCCAGGGGTACCTCATCATCACCATCACCATCAACATCAATCCTCCCAACCCAACACAAAAAAGATTTCAACCCCACCATCAAATGCCCGATGTAAAAACACTTGATGCCCATTTTTTACTCTAATGCCCAATAGCCAATATCAGTTACACAGTGCCTCTCTCTCTCTCTCTCTTCACCATCCTGTTTGCCACTTGTCAGCTGATGATCTCCTCATGTGACACCATTGTAGGCCCCATTGGGACCCACAAGCATAGTTGAACTGCTGATGTCAATGTTGCATCAGAATGATGTGCATGCCCCCCTTCTGCCCCCTCTGGAGAGCATGGTAAGAGTTGTTAAATATTGTTCATGGGATGCATTGCAGGCCAACTATGAATACAAAGAATCATCTCTATAGGTTTTTATGTCTCTTTGGTGGGGGTTGATGATGGATTCACCCACCTCTTGTTTTGGAAAGTTATGATGCCCACAAAGCTCCATTGCTTCTTTCTTGTGTTACCCTACTCATAACTTGTAAAAATAATAAAAAATAAAAAATTATATATATTTAATCTAAAGATAAGTTGAAACCTTATGGCATGTGTTGTATGTTTTAAGCATGGTTTTCGATCCGTTCGTAACATTTTTTAAGGATTTAGCACTGTTACACACTTTCATTAATTGATCGGTTTATACTGATATTCATTCGAATCTGTTACACCAGCAAACCATGGTTTTAAGTGAGACACATTATTCTCATTAAAAATATATCTATAGGCATAAAAGCCTTTATATATTAAGTGAGACACATTTTTCTCATTAGCCTTTATATTTTATACCTGAATTATCGACTTTAGTAGTAGTATTCAAGAAAGAATTATATATTATAACGACCCTAAGGTGCCTGTATCTGAAAGCTGCCAACCTAAATGCCTGACTGTTGTGCGGTCATAGTAGGAGTTCCCCTCCTAGCAGGTCGTGAACTATGAGAAGACACAGTAGGCTGTGGTGGTGGTCTAAAACCTAATTAAATTGTAGCTGAGTATGTCGGCCTCTACTGTGACCCCCTGCCACTACATGTGCCTCCACCCCATCGTGGACAATCCTGAATCATATGGCCCTGCTGGTCACACTCATAACAAGCTCTTGATGCCATAAAAACTGTGGACGAATTCATAGGACAATTGGACTTGTAATGTCCGGGCGATTGGCACTGAAAGCAAATGACTCCACTGCTAACTGACCTAGCTGGTATAGCAATAGTCGGAGCGGATCATGTAGGTTGCTGCCTCTAAAACGGTGAAGAACCACCCTTGTGCTTCTTTCCTGCCTGGCCCTCATAAGATAGCCCCACATTCCTTTTTTGCTTCCACGGCTCCCTGTTTTCATTTCGGTTCTTAGCTTCAGCATCTATCACTAGCTAAGGCTCTCTCCACTACCTCTGTGTACCAAACTTGTAAGACCCGAACCCGTGGATTAAACCTGGATAGCAATTCTGACCCACAGGTTCGGGTCGTTACATATATGCTATTTCAGCCAAAAAAAAAAAAAAAAAATCCGATGAAATAGCAAACCGAATAACTTGATTGATTACATTGATTCTTTTTTGCGATTTTTCCCTTATCCCGCGATGGGTTTAAAATTTAAATCTATACCCACTCCAACAATAAATAAACAAGTTCTTATACCCGGTAGCCAATAGATGCATGCAAAGAAACTATTATATAGTCATGTGCTAATTATCATTCGACACTTAAACAAATGTGTCTGCAATTTATAGGCTTTATTTAACTTTTTGTTTTGATGTCAACTGGTGATTGACATAAACGAATGGTTCGGGTCGATGCAATAATTTCTTACTGTGTGGACCAAATGGATCCCACACTAATACATCAAATGGCTATAAGTCATTTGATCTTGTACTTCAAGACGTTATTTGTTTCACTACAACTATCATTTCTTTTGAAAAAAAACAATACGAAATTAAAGTAATGCTATCAAGTGAATTATTATTATTAATATTAATTTTTTCAAGAGTCATAAATTATCTTTATTAAGATTGAAATAAGATTCTTCTTAATTTATTTTTCCATTCACAGATCTGGATAACCTCATTTTAATTTTTAAATTTTAAAAGTAGGCATGACAGCCCCTGAGTCACTCATCAAATGATTCATTTGATTTATTAAACCTTAATTGTCTGCTGCACCTCAAAAGTGATTCATTTTGTCCCTCATACCTTATAATGTCAGATATTATACACTTACTCAATTTGCTGTTCTAACAATTTGTCAATTTTCGAAAAAAACAATTTGTCAATTTGACTCATGTGTTTGTTTACCTTTATGTGTTTATTTATGTATATTTGTACTTTTCTGACTAGGAGTAATAGTAGAATTGTAAAAGAAGTGTGTTATATGAGAGTGGATTGGTATCAATTCTTTGACAAAATCCTGCATTGTGAAGTCCACAAATTATTATTTTGAGAGAGTCGACAAAAACTAACTCCCTTTGTATATTATTTTTCATTAAAAAAATGTGTTTCTTTTATTGATTGTCATTGACATTTTTAAACAGTATTTGTCATTTTATTAGGTTTTACCATGTTGAAATGATGGACAAATTCGATTCACCATGTTAAAATAATGACACATTGACTCAATTGTATCACAAATTACATGCGCTAGCGTTTGTTATTAGTTTTATCATGGTTTTTGAGAGAGTTAATATAAGCTGACTCTGTATATTACTCTGTATTTTTTAAATTACGAAGTCTTACAGTAATTTTTGACAGAGGCAGCACAAACTAACTTAATTTGTGTTATTCTTTATTTATTTATTATTATTATTATTAAAAAAGTGCTTAAGGTTTTTTTTTTTTTTTTGGTTCTAATTTTCATTGTCATTGACATTTGCTACTCAAGGATTGGAATTTAAGTAGATTATACCCAGTTGAAATGTCGACAATTTGAACCAGTTTTATCAGAAGCTTTGGTGAGCCAAGTTTCATACATTGGAGTCCTTGGTGACATACCACATTGCGAAGAATAAACAATTACACACACACACACACAAATATTCACATATGTGGTAATAAAAAAATAAAAAATAATAAAAAAGAAAAGAAAAGAATTTAAGCTTGATTTAGAATGGACAAATATTATTTTGAGCGACAAAAACTAACTCAAAATATTTTGAGAGAGTGGACAAAAACTAACTATTATTAAAGTCACTAATTATTATTTTGAGAGAGTCCACAAAAACTAACTCCCTTCATATATTATTTTTTATTAAAAAATGTGCTGCTTTCGTTGATTGTCATTCACATTTTCTATTCAATATTTGACATTTTATTAGGTTTTACCATGCTGAAATGATGGACAAATGGACAAATTTGGTGAAATGATGACAAATTGAATCAATTATATCACAAGCTAAGTACGCCACCGTTTGTTATACGTCTTATCATGATTTTTGAGAGAGTTAATACAAGCTAACTTTGTATATTACTTATTAATATTTTTTAAATTACCATATGTTATAAGTCTTACAATAATTTTTGAGAGAGGCAGCACAAACTAACTTAATTTGTGTTATTCTTTATTTTTTATTATTATTAAAAAAGTGCTTCCTTTTTTCTTTTCTTTTTTTTTTTTTTTCTTTCTAATTTTCGTTGTCATTGACATTTGCTACTCAAGGATTGGAATTTAAGTAGATTTTACCCAGTTGATATGTCGAGAATTTGAACCAGTTTTATCGTGAGCCAAGTTTCATACATTGTAGTCCTTGGTGACATACCACATTGCGAATAATACACAATTACACACACAAATATTCACATGTGTGGTAAAAAAAAAAAAAAAAGAAAAAAGAAAAGAAAAGAAAAGAATTTAAGCTTGATTTAGAATCGAAGAAGAATTGAACCTGATGTAGCATGTGGCTGCTAAAAGAGCTCCGATTTAAATATTGTATAATTTTGCCTATTATATTGAATTTGTTTATGGTGTACAAACTTAAATATTTGGCGCACCTTTTATTTTTTCCTTTTCTTAAGAAAAAAACTCATACTCATTTATTTTTATAGACACTTCACTCTTACCTTTCATTTTTTATTTTTTATTTTTAAAAATAAATACCATTAAACCACATGCCTCATCGATTAGTAGTACAATTTAAACTATTGTTTATATTTTTCTTATATATGATAATTAAGACTTGAGAACAACGTTACCCACTCACACCTAACTCAAGGACTTAACAGGCATGTGGTATTGATATCTTCCACCTCTAAATTTGAAATCTATATTAGGAATTTGTTTTTTACAGTTTTTCTTTTTCTTAAATTTGAAGCACCATGCATATTAATGATGAAGAAACTGGATAAGAGTCATCGTCAATGGAGGAGAAAATAAGTTCAATTACATTTTAATCCTCAAATTCATACCTAACTTGAAGATTAAATTCTCACTTTTTCATACTTGAGAACACCTAACTCAAAGACTTTTAATTTTCTGTTCGGTTGGAGTGAATGAGAAATGAATGAAAGGAAGAGGGGGATGATGGTCGAGGCATCTCTTGGCATAGGAATATAAGTTATTCCCCTCACTTTTTGTTTGATTGAATGTAAGTGATAATGGAAATGATGGATGGACTACTCTTCTTCTTCTTCTTCTTCTGTTTTTTTTTTTTTTTTTTTTTTTTGAAAAATGGCAAGGAAATTTTTTTATTTCTTTTTACCAATATACGCTTATTATATTAAATTATAAAAAATCAAGTTTGTTTTGGTTGAAAGGTTAAAATTGATATTTTATATAAGTATTTAGATAATTATTCATTCTTTTTCTCTTTCCTTCGGCCCAATTTTGGAGAAAACTCAATGAGGAATGGTATGTATTGACTTTTTCTTCAAATTTTCAAAATTTGAAATCTAAATAATTAAATTGAAAGATGAATGTGTAAGAATTTGTTTTTGTTTTTCCACTCATTTTTCCTTAAATTTGAAGAATCGTGCATATCAATGATAAAACTTCTTTTGTTTCCTTAAAATACAAAATATATACGGATAAAAAATGTCATAATAATAAAGTAAGGTTACTTCACTATAATTTAAAAATTGTCGGTTTAAAATGAGAAATAACTTCTCATCAAAATAAAATAATGGACAATTCTCTCTAAATTTTGCAGTGACAACTGGCTAAATAAAGTCGCGTAAATTCATACACAATAATAGTAATTTCTTGATGTTGGTTCTATTAATAATCTATTGCAATGGAATTAAATTAATTTTTTATTGTTATTATGTTACAAACCTACAGTGTTATCAATATAAAGTTGGTTCTATTAATAATCTATTGCAATGGAATTAAATTTTTTATTGTTATTATTTTACAAACTTACAGTGTTATCAATATAAAGTAATTTAAAATTAGTTCATAATAGGTCAAGCAACAATTAGTGAAACCATAGTCAAACGACTCAAACTATGAGCATGTAAATATATATATATATATATATAATGTATATGGATGCAAATAATTTTTTGAAGAGGTGTGTGAATGTGAGTACCAATTAAGATACATATATATCAAATTTCATTATTTTCCCGGTAGAATTGTTAATTGTACAGTTCTTAACTTAATAGTAGTAATAATTATAGTACTTAGTTTCTTCAGGTCGTGGACAAAAAGGTGAAAAACTGGGCCAGAATGAGCCCAACTTGAAGAAAACTTTGAATGGGCCATATGCGTCATCATATTTTCACAGGGAGAATATGGTATGATTAATATCAACAGTCACAGTGTACAATAAGAAGAGAGCCCACTCTCTAAGTAAATGGGCCTTGCAGAGTAAGTCCAGTGTACACTTCAATGAAGTTTGAGACGAGTATTAATTATGTTGTACACAAACAGAATAATTATCCCCAAAAAAAAAAAAAAATCATATTCTAACACTTCATTTTTAAGATTAATTGTGTCATTTTTTCCTCTACAGACCTAGCTTATCATCAACCATCATCCTCAATAAGAAAATAAATTTCCTTATGTTGCGTTTGGTATACATAAATAGAATGAAATGGCAATTTTCATTCTATTGTTTGACCGTAAATATGAAATGTATAGGAATAGAATGATTATTATCATTTTAGTGTTTGGTTGTACCAATTTAAAATTTAGAATGGAATAAATTTCAAATTGAATTATCCAAAATATCCCTCTCACAGTAACAAATAAATTAAATTAACAAAATGACATTCTCTAATAATTTTTTAAAAGTAAATGGTGGCAGTGGCGGTGGTGGATGGTGGTGACAATGGTGGTGGAGGTGGAAAGTGGTAGTTGTTTAGGTAGTGGTGTTAGAAGGCGACGATGGTGGTAATAATGGAAGGCGATGGTGATGGAAGGCAGCAGTGGTGGTGGTGGAAGGCATGGCAATAGTGTGGTGGTGGTGGTGGTGGAAGGAGATAGTAGTGTAGGCGGTGGTGGTGGTGGCATTGGAAGGAAGTGGCGATCGAAAGCAGTGATGGTGGTGAAAGGCGGTGGCAGTGGTGGAAGGCGGTGGTGGTAGTGAAAGGCGATGGCCATGGCCGTGGTGAAATGTAGTGGGCAAGAAGGTGGTGGTTACGGCAAAGGGAAGCTGTGTCGGTGGTGAAAGGCGATGGCGGTGGCGGTTGAAAACGGTGCACAATAGTGAAATTCAGTGGCAGTGGTGGTAGAAGGCAGTGGTAATGGTGGTGGTGATGAAAGGTAGAGATGGTTGTGGTGGAAGTTAGTGGTGGTTTTTGAGTTGGAATATGAGGGTTTTTTGGGAAGTTATTTTTTAAAATTTTTTTACTTGGGAATGGAATGACCATTCCATAGGTTTAGTTCTAGAATGGATTTTCATTTCAATAGTTCATACCTTAAATTGCATACCAAAGGAAAGAATGGTTAAAATTGGTATTTCATTCCATTTCATTTATGCACGCTAAATGCAACAGTATATCACACCATCCAGTGACATTTTTTTTCCCTTTTATGTGTAGATAGGTAAATAAAACTCTGATAAAATTCATTACGATTTTTGTTCTATTCTGATTATTCGAGAGTTGAACTCGTATAAAATTTATTTTGTCTATTTGTCAACTTACAACAACAATAAAATATTTTTTCCTTTAGTTGCAACTAGAGGGTTTTCTCCTTCATTCTCCGGTGGGTGGGTGAGAGGGGTCTTTAGAACATTTTCTTTTGCTAGTCAAGTGGATCTGGTTTTCCTTTTTCTCTTGGTTAGCCAAGTTTTGTTTTCCTTGGTGTTATGGAGGACTATCTCACATCTCTTCTTGATTTCTGTAAGCTTTTCGAAGAAGAAGAACAAGAGGTTGTTATTACTGATGTCGCAGCTCAAGAAGGGGCAAAGTAGTGTGCATGCAGTTTGGTTGGAAAACTTTTTACTGGAAAGCCTGTGAATTTATTTGGGATGAGAAAAGCCCTAAGTGACGCATGGGATTATGACGGTCTCCAAATGTATCATATCTGCGATCTGATGTTTCAGTTTTTAATTCCTAGTGTGGGCAATAGTGAGCGTATTATGTGCAATCGTCCTTGGAGTTTTGATGGCGATCCTATCCAAGCATGGTCACCGGCGTCCGAATTAAAGGTAACTTCCTTTTTAATTGTGCCTTTTTGATCCGGATCACCAATGTCCCCATCCAAACATCCGTTTTAAAATTTAAATTAGATTCCTGAAGACTATATAGAAAGTTTACACGAAAGAAATAGAATGAAACTTACCTTTAGGTTTCGGTTTGAAACTTTTTAACATCGTCTCTAAATTCTTCGACGACTACCGATAAACCTCCTATAACTCTGTTTCAATCCCACAAGCCATCCATTCTTTCCTCCTTGGTACAACCTTCAGT
>JAOTQH010000040.1:2026149-2037041 GCA_025631255.1 Cornus kousa
GCCGAACCCTTACCATCTTGATGATGTGTTGAATGAATACCCTTACCAATCACAGTACACACTTGTGGTCCCCTTCATATTTTTAGACCCAATTCTTTATACGTGTACAATCAAATAGCCATTATATATTTAAAATGGTGGGTCTTATGTACTTTTAATATTATAAAATAAATTAATGGTATATTAATAGAATGTGAATAAATTTTAAAATAACAAAATGTAAATATGAGCCCAACTAAAAAAAAAAATATCTTCAAAACACATATGTACAGCCATCTCATCACAATTGTTGACATGGCAGAGTATGCTCTAACAATTAAATGTCAAAAGGTGAAGCCTACCATCTTTCCAGCTATCAATCAATACTCTCTCTCTCTCTATATATACTGATATACATATAATCTCTGTCTCTCTCAACATGTTAGGGGCATAATGATACAGTAAAGCTTAAAAAAAATATGACACAAATATAGTATAGACAGACACCTTAAAAAATAATAATATAATATTTTATTTTATAAAAAATAATATTATTTTTATTCATTTTATTCACATAATTATCCATGAAAACATTAATTTGGAATTTAGAATTAGATGTTTGTTATTTTAAATTTTATATTATTTTTCGTTTTAGTCCTTAATATAGTTAAAATTGCATTGAATTTTATTATTTTTAAAAAATAATTACAAAATTATCCCACCGGGTCAAGTAGGTGTCTATAATGTGTTTCAATCGTGTCAAATCAGAAGATAAAATATTTAAATTTCAGGACACTTTTAGTCGTGTCCAACACATATCCAGAGTGTCTGCCACGGCACCCAGATGTTGTTTCTGTGCTTCATAGATCCAGATCAATTTGATGGATGTAACAGATGTTCAATATCTTGGGTGAGTATCCACTCACACAAACTCACTTTTACTAATACAAGGATTTGAACTTTCCACCTTTTATTTTGAAAGGTGAAGAATTACATAGCCATTGATGAATGAATATCCATATGCATTGCCTTAAAAAATAATATTTATAATTCTCTAAATCACACAGTTTTTTTCACCAAGTGTCACCCTTACATTCCGTGTGCATTTTTGTTTTCACTCTTTGAACGCGTTCTTATTTCCGCTACCAACTTATTTGACTTAGATTTTAGATTTTATTGCTCTCAAACCCTTGCATCCGTTTTCACTAACATGCATACTTGCCCACAAATATACATATATATATATATATATATTTATACACACATCACACACGTATAAATCATATATATACAAGAAAATAAAGACAGTTTGGATGGATCTAAAAACATGATTATCAGGGTCCCTACGTTTACACTAACATATGCGTACAATATAACATGTTAGGTGAATTGGCATGCATCCATATCCATATGCACCCTACCCTCCAATCCACCACACAATCGCACCCGTAGCCAAATTACACCATCACTTTCACATTGTTTGTTGCTTCTCCATAGACTACCAAGTAATTTCAATGTTTTTAAGCACCAACATCTGTTATATTTCCAAGAAAATTAGTAGTAAATTTTTTTATTTTTTATTTCATTGTTAAGAGTTTATTTCATATTTTAGGTGGGAATAATACTTATAAAATTATGTGCCGCGTGAGATTAAATTAAGAAACATGTGTTAGGTAAGTTAGAAAATCTCATGAAAACTAATCTTATGAGAGGGAAGTTTAACGAGTGACGTTTAATTTGATTAGTTACATCATTTTGACCATTCATTATGGCTAAGGTGAAAATAATGTAAATATATGTATAAATATATATATATATTTCTTTTCTCTTACTTCTTAATTGGTGTTCAAATAAAAAGTTTATTTTGTACCAAGTTGTCACTTAAAGATAAAAATTTGTAGCACCTTTAATTTAATATTTAGTCTACTTCAAATGTAAAGGACAAAATTTACACATGGTCCAAACCAGTTCAAACAAAATCAAGGTCCGTAAAAGTTCCAATATGCAGATAACTATCAAACTATGCATTTGAATTACAAAGAATAAAATAATAGGAGGAGAATTTGGACAAATCTTAACAAAAAACCAATCAAAATGCAGTATCTTTCATGGACAGAAACCAAAACCAAAATTTATTTAAAGATTTCGTCACCGGAACAAATAGACGGAATATTTAATATAATCAATTACTTTCCTTGTTAAATAGAAATTGATCTCATTTCGCTTTTCTCACTGCAAGACAAAATTAGTAAAAGTACATTTGTCATGTTGCAAAAACAAAGTTTGGGTTATTTAGCAAATAAAAAGGTAATAGGGCCTCAAAATTATATAGACCAGGTAAAAATTGGGACAAACATATATGAAAAAGGTTTGTCCCATACAGGTACAAATTGGGATAGGCACATGTGAAAAAAGGTCAAAAAGGTTAGTGCTGGTTCAGTGCATAAAGACCAGTCATTGTAGAGGGTGATGATATATGCAATGTTTTCTGATTAATTCGTGTCCTTCAAATTATAATATAATAATCTTTCATTGTTATAATTAAGAAGACTAATGTTGCTACATTCAAATGAATTTTTTTTAACATCTAGCGTGTTCGATAAACAATGTCTAACAAGATCTCTTACATTAATCAGTTATAAAAATCGATTAGAATTCTTGAATCCACAATGTCAATTAACCTGTGCTCAATCCCAATATTATTAAATTAAAGGATGAAAACCATGCTCACTAATTACCATGATGAAGAAGACCCTTTAAAAAAAAATTATTATTATTATTATTTATTCATTGGTTTGCATGTTTTTTTATTTTTGAATGATAAAGCAAACAAATATACACCAATTTTATTTATGCTTGGCTTCGAACTCTCCCCATCTCCTTTGGTTGGTTTGCATGTTACCATCTGTAAAAAGATGGAGATGTAAGCGATTGAAATCAAAAGTGAAAATGATTAGGATGAGGATGAAATATGTTCCATCTTGGAAATCTCAGAGTTTGGGCGTGAGGGTGGACAGTGATCGCCCACCTTTTGAAAAGGGTTTTGGGGTAGGTGAGATTAGGGCTATTAAACAAATGAACCTCATCCTCCACACAGCTCACACTAGTTTGACTGCTCCTAATAATCACAATTGGATCAAATTTTTAGTAAGATTTGGAGTCATCCGTCATCTTCACTAAACTGCATTATCAATTACATATCATGAATATTGGATGTTCCATTTAAAACAATTAAGCTAGGTTAAATTAGTCAAAGTAGGATTTACTTGATATTAATTATATTTATTTTGAAAAATTAATTTGTCGATCTTAAGTAGGTTTTACTCGTGATATAATTTTATCTCCAAAAATAACTTACTGCTACTTAATATAACTCTTTCAAAATTTAATTTGTGAAATTGATTACTTTAGCTAATTTCAAGGATTGAACCAGTTTTCAATGGTTTGATGCTTTAACCTGAAACTGGTGTGTATTTCATTTTAAAGCGCATAAAACTGACGTGAATTTCACGTTAAAGCACAAAACATATTAATAATTCAGTTTTAGAATCTGCTAAATTAGTAAATGCAATTAGTCAAAGCTGCATTGAATAATTGTAAAATAAATAAGGCAAATTTTAGGGGGTACGAGTGTAAGTAACCCATGCAACTTTGCAAATTAATCCTTGTAAATCTTATCACAAATTAATGTCGGAAAGAAATATTATATTGTCATTGTATCAAATACCCTGTATATATGTGTATATATATATTAATTTTATTTTATTTATTTTTTTTAGTTAGAACTCATACAAACTGTTTTTATTGAGGTTCGAACTCCTGACCTCTCATTAAAAAATAAAAATCTTGTAGCACAATGTTCGAAAATCTATATATATAATGATTCAATTAGAGTGGCTTCGTGAAACTATCATAACCATAGTCTCTCTTTCCAAAACGTAAATTTAAATATTTACATTCCTATCTCCTAGAGGCCGGTACCAGGTACAATTAAATCACTTAAATATTGTCTAGTAAAGTTGTTGCAGGCCATGTTACGGGTAGAGACTATAGACAGAGAGAAAGTGATTTGTGTACGTCCGTGTTTGGTTTTACAGCTCGTGAAGGACACAGGTAGAGTCACA
Source organism: Cornus kousa (assembly GCA_025631255.1). Taxonomy (NCBI): domain Eukaryota; kingdom Viridiplantae; phylum Streptophyta; class Magnoliopsida; order Cornales; family Cornaceae; genus Cornus; species Cornus kousa. Next base: position 2,030,253 of record JAOTQH010000040.1, read on the forward strand.
AACACATAAAAGTGTGTGTGTGTGTGTTTTGTCATGATTTGTATGTGGGGGTAGAGTAGTCGATAGACTTCAGAAACCTCTGCCTCGTTGTCGATGAGTTGGTTGGGAATACCTTGTCCTTTTGATGGATTCACCGAGGCTCTTCTTCTTTCACATAAACAAATACTATTTTTTTTTTTTATAACATCCCTATTATATCCCACTAAATTCATCTTCAAGTATTATTAACTTTGTATGACTGCACATATCATCTTTCTCTCTCTTCTTCCCAAGTAATTTCAATTATCCCAGGAGTGAGAAAAATATAATAGAACTGAAGGTATAGAGAAAAATAAGTTATGAATGGTGTTACTGTCCTGGAACCAGATTCCTCTGAATTTGTTGAAGTTGATCCAACTGGAAGATATGGAAGGGTAATTTATTTATTTATTAAATTTTTTTTTTCATTTCCCATTTTACTGTTCTAACTTTCATATTATTTTCCTTGTATTACAAGTATGGCTTTGATTTCTATGTTCCTACTTTTTTCAGTACAATGAAATTCTAGGCAAAGGAGCTTCAAAGACGGTGTATGAACCTTTTATCTGAAAACCCTTTTCAAATTTCTGCAAATTTACATCATTTTTGGCACCCAGCCATTTCAGGTGTTTTTGTGGGTTGGTTTGTTTGTTGTTGCAGTTATAGAGCTTTCGATGAGTATGAAGGGATTGAAGTGGCTTGGAATCAGGTAAAACTTTATGATTTCCTTCAAAGTCCTGAAGATCTAGAGAGGTTGTATTGTGAAATTCATCTTCTCAAGACCTTGAAACACAACAACATCATGAAGTTCTACACTTCTTGGGTGGATACTGCCAACAGGAACATAAACTTCGTCACTGAAATGTTCACCTCTGGTACTCTCAGACAGTAAGTACTATGGAAGCTCCATAATCTCAATTTCTCTCTTTGATTTGCTGCTTCTTTTTTTTTTTTTTCTTTTTATCAGTCCTAATGTTTATATTCATTTTCTTTGTTAGGTATAGGCTAAAACACAAGAGAGTCAACATTAGGGCAATAAAGGATTGGTGTAGGCAGATCTTGACAGGCCTCCACTACCTCCACAGCCATGACCCTCCGATAATCCACAGAGATCTCAAGTGTGATAACATTTTTGTGAATGGGAATCAAGGGGAAGTTAAGATTGGTGATCTTGGTCTGGCTGCAATCCTCCTTAAATCCCACGCCGCTCGGTGTGTAGGTGAGTTCCTTGAAATTTTATCATTGAAATTTTTACCATAATGAATTGAACCAATTTAAGAGAGCTTTGGGGATTTAAGTTTATATTTTTTGGGGGTATTTTATTGTGTTATATATCAGGAACACCAGAGTTCATGGCACCAGAGGTTTATGCAGAGGAATACAATGAATTAGTAGACATTTATTCATTTGGAATGTGCATATTGGAAATGGTCACCTTTGAATATCCATATAGTGAATGCACTCACCCTGCTCAGATTTACAAGAAAGTTGTATCCGTACGAACTTGAAACTTTTATCTTGCTGGCTCTCATTGAAGTATATTTTCTTATCTTCACCATTAAACTAGTTTCATTTTTCATATAGGGGAGAAAACCAGAGGCTTTGTACAAAGTTGAGGATCTTGAAGTGCGACAATTTGTTGACAAATGCTTAGCCACAGTGTCCCATAGGCTAACTGCTAAGGAGCTCCTGAGAGACCCTTTTCTCCAAATTGATGATTATAGTTCGGATTTAATGCGGAAATATTGCGGAGATTTTGATGAAGTAGGTCCTCTTTTCAGACAGCCTCACAATGGCAGCTCTTTAGTCAATGGTTGCTCTAATTATCTTGGTTACAGAACTGAGAATGACTTGGATTACCATCCAGTCGAGTTTAGAACGAAAGAAATTGATTTATTCACTAATCAAGAGGATGAGCATTTGGCACACATTGACATTACCATCAAAGGGAGGAGGAAAGAAGATGATGGAATCTTTTTAAGACTCAGAATTGCCGATAAAGAAGGTTTTTTTTTTTTTTGATCTGTTTCTATATATTGTTGGTTTTACATTGCCTGTAAATATTGAATTGTCAACAAGGGAATAAGACCAATCTAGTATTACATTTCTCTGTGCAGGCCGTGTTCGAAACATCTACTTCCCTTTTGACACCGAGAGTGACACTGCATTTAGTGTTGCTACTGAAATGGTAGCCGAGCTGGATATCATTGACCAGGACGTGACTAACATAGCAGATATGATTGACGGTGAAATTGCTTCTTTGGTACCAGGGTGGAAGAGAGGGCTAGACAGGGATGAAAGTTCTCATTACACAGGTGAAAAACTCTGCCACAATTGTAATTCAAATGGTGCCTTTGTGGACTATATATCATCAAATAATCGAGGTTCCAAGGACCTGCAAATTATTCAATGTTCTAACCATGGATGCGCTGCTGTACATGGCCGGTTTGAAGAGATCACATACCAATTTGAAGGGTCTGAACAATGTGATACCGAGGGTGCACCAGTGGTGTCAAGCCAATCTGATGGTATACATTATGCTGATATTTGGGCACAACATGATGGACCGGAATTAAGCTCGGATGGATATTCCAGGGACTTCCACTCTGGTGATGAACAAGAATCATTTGATAAATCAACCTTGGGAAAAGTTGAGTGTGTTACAAATATGGACAATGAGAAAAGGTCCAATGTGAGAGCTTCTCCATCCGTTGATCCTTCAGTAGCTCGTGCTCTTACAGAGGATTATGAGAATGAGATAAGGCAGGAATTAAGATGGCTCAAGGCTAAGTATCAAATCCAGTTGGGGGAGCTTAGAGATCAACAATTAGGAGTCCCATCAAAATCTTCATCTTCAACTGTTGTTTTTAACAACAAAAAATACAGGAAGGATAGTAGCTTCAGATTATCCTCAGCTTCAACACCATCAAAGGAAGAGAATAGTGAGCTTCTGCTAAAATCTTTTGCTTCTGGTAAGCATCTCACTTCATATTTTCCTGTCAATGGTGAGAAGAAATGTGTTGACCAAACGATCCGAGATTATGAGTCCACTTACGGATCTTGTAGTCCAGAGCAAATGATCACTGCCAAGAGTTATTATTCAGGGGCATTGCTGCCACACTCTCTTCAAAGGGCGACCTCTCTTCCAGTTGATTCAATAGATTTCTAAATGAGTTATCTTTGTTATTGTTTCACCAAGTCCACACAACACCCCCAAATTAACTAACATGTTTCTTCTCTCTCTTGATGTGTAAAATAAAGTGATGGACACAAGATGTAATGAGCATATATGTGTTCTTTTAGAGCTTGTAGAATGTCAAGGCCATCAACCCTAGTGAAAATCAGTTCCACTTGGGGTTGAAATGAGTTGATGTACATTATCCACTAACATTACATTAAGCATGAGTTCCTCAAATTTTCAATTGGATGCTTACATATACATATATGTATCGGTGTGTGTATGTGTGTAGAGAGACTGTTGTTTAATTCTATATTCTTGAAGATGCATGTGATGAACCCAACTTTTTGGTTCAGCACAGTTATGCTTTTTACATAATTGGTTGAGCATAATTATGTTGTGGTTCTTGAAAGAAGGTAGAATGGAAATAGTCCAAGACACTTGGTGGTATGGATAGTTCGTGAACAGGACATGGCCTAACCAAGATCCCACATAAACCTCATATTACTCATGTGTAATAGCATCGTGTTGTACAACAAAAATGACTTAGATCGCTATTCAAATCGCTCCATTTGAAACACGTATAAGCGATTTGAGCCATTTCTTCTGCACGAAACATGGAAGATCCCTAATCCTAATCCTAATCCTGATTTCCTGGTAACATTTCATAGCTCAAGTTGCCAACTTTTAGGTAAGATATTTGTAGTGTTAATGCAATGAATTGTATGTGCCTATCATTTATCATAAATGAAGGGTAAATGAAGGGTACAACTACATATTAATTTCCATTCCTCATTTTGTTATTAATTAATAGCGTAAGGATTCAATCAATCAGTGAGGAGAGCACGTAGGAGTGATTGTGACAGATATTAGAATTGTTAAATGAGATTTTAATTTTTAATTGTGTGGTTAGCTTTGAGCACAAGATGAAAAGTGATAGACTTAAGTAATCACATAAATAATGTGTTAGAAGTGCAACTTTTTTTCTCCAACAACTTTATGTTTAATTCTCAACTGTGTACATCACACACATAAAAGCTAGTGCCATGAAATGATAATCACACGTAGACTGAGTACCTTTATTGCTCTCTTTTAAAAGTGTCTTTACATACCAACCTTCCCATGTTGAATTGTAACACCAAAAAAGAAAAGCAAGAAAAAACCAGTTAGGCACCGTACAAACAGCACTCATGTTGACATCAAACCCCACTTATTTTCTATTAATTTGTTTGTATAATCCACGTTGTTCAACATATAATTTCTTTAAGTGATGTTTGTATAATCCTCAACCTCCAAAATTTGCATGACTCACCATGTTTTACATAATATTCAGTTGGTACCAATCCATCATAAATAATAATATTATTAAGAAGTGAGTCTCGATCAATACAGTTTCGTCGTGAGTGGAGTTAAGATTACATACATTTAATACTTTTTAAATCTACAAAGTGACAATCGTACTAGACTAGTCCTTTTTTACATATGTTCTATAATGGCTCCATTTTGATATTCCATGGACTTTTATGTTTTTTTAACCTTCAAATGATACACGGCCTTAGAGTAAAAGAAGAAACAATTTTCATTAATTGGACATCAAATGCACCCTCGGATTGCAATGTTTGAACGATGTCTATGAAAAAGTATGCAGTTTTTTTCTTGTTGGGTGGCTTTAATGGCACACCCAACTACAAGTCTACAACTCATTGTTTAGGCAAAATCTATCTAAAGCTGAAAATGTTGGTCCTTAGAGATGTGGACATATTTTCGTTCAAATTTGAATTGGGCACAGAATGAACGACTAAGGAATTGCATGGTCCGCGCACGTGTAAGGGACTTGGACTCTGAAGTTTGACAGATTCCATTTCAGAAGTGTAGTGGTCAAAATTGAATGTAGAAACTTAAAAGTTAATCTAGAACACTTGACAGTTGGTTGTCTCGTATAGCTATGAAGCCTACAACAACTGTTGTGAGGGGAGTCCACAGCTATGTGAGATACCCGATTAATCTTGTTTCGTGTCGTCTAACATAGCATTGCTCTGGCTGAGATGATTCCAATTAAACTAGAAAGGGTAAAACAATGGTATAGTATTGATGAACCTCAAAGATTGATTTGCCAAGAGAAATATCAGTACATGAGCTTGCGAGATATGTCAGTACATGAGCTTGCAACAGCAAAAGGAACTGATACAATATGTTTTTAGATGTTTCAAAAAATCTGCATGTTAGGTATTGGGTCCTGAAGGTTCCGGATACGGTTTAGGCTGAGGACGACCCGCGAGCGCGTCATTGGGTCGGCCAGCTGGATGCCACCAACATGAAGTCATTACCAACTAGGCTGGGCTCGGCCGATCCAACAGAAAAGGCCCACAATACAGTAAGTGAAAGGGCCCAAAGCCAGAGGCCCAGGAGTTATGTAATTGCCTATAAATAGGCGTTGAGAAAGAAAAAGAAAGGAGATCATTGTAATTGTGAGGAGACTCTGCAAAAATTAATACAGAATATTTCTTGCACTTATAGTTGCATAATGTTGTTACGGTAGTCCCATTGTTAATAAATAGAGTATACCATTTTGATCTGATACAATTTGAAGCCTTCTGATTCCTCATATGGTTTATACCATGATTTGCATTCACCACTGTAGTATAACATAGCGAAGGTGTGTAATATATGAAAAAGGATTACGAATAGACATCGGCAAACCATGGTTTATACATCCTTTATATTTGACAATTATTCCATGTAACATATTAAATATATATATATATATATATATATATTTGCAATTAAATTCAGATAACAGTGATATTGTATGAAATAAGACGGGCTTTTGTAACATCCCTTGTAGCTAAATATGTAATTGAAAAGAAAAAGAAAAGCATAAACACGTTTTTTTAGTCAATTTGACGTACAAATGACATTCTTTACATTCAATTCCCTAGCCTTGCTCCACTCAGCCTGCCACATACGGTGAATTAATTAATTCCCTAGAGAAATATTATATATAAAAAAGAGAGAGAAAATGATCGGTGCTGCAACTTCATATAATACTAACTTTGGGTTTTGGAATTTTGGTTGTTTGATCGTATAGGAATTGATTTAAGTAAAAACAATATTTTGAGTACTGTGTGTTTTTAGAGATAAACACACAACAAATCCATGGTACTTGCTGATGATTTTTTTGTAACTTAATTGAGACTCGTATAAAAGAAGAGACTCAACAAATCCATTCTTTGAAGCATAGGTTCTCGAACTCAAGAGATGAGTAGAAGAACCAGAGATTAGAGAGTTGGCGAGGCTCTGTTGGGTTCTTGTTGCTGAATTAATTATAGTATAACAACTTCGCTATTTTCATGAAACACCTCAACTGTGATACCTCCGGATTTCCAAATGCGGGTTGGCCAGGCCCACGCCCGAACGCCCGGGAATATTAAAAACAAATCAGCAATAAACGAACACAGATTACAAAAAAATAAAGAATAATAAATAAAATGCTGAAAAGAAACTAAATGATAATTTAATAATAAAACTTCAGAATAAATTTCTATTAATTAATAAACTCTTCTGATACAACTGATCCTCCAAAAATATACAAC
>JAOTQH010000040.1:2050398-2063835 GCA_025631255.1 Cornus kousa
GACTTCTCATCCACCAATCCAAGATCCTCCTAAGTTTCCCAAATCTAATTTTGTATGTGCGAGGATCCTACCTTTTCTTCGCACTGTGTAAGGGATACAGTGAATACTTTCTGACAATTCTACCTTATCATTGAAGCCTAGTAGCTTCTCAACCCTTGGTAAAGCTTATCACATAGTCAGAATTTAGAAAGCTCGAGGAATGAACTTCTCGAGACTCAGTGAGTCCTGTCACAAGGCCAGGACTTAGAATGCTCGAGGATTGAACTTCTCGAGGCTGGATGAGTCCTGACACAAGGTCAAAGCTTCGAATGCTCGAGGACTGAACATCTCGAGGCTTGATAGTGAAGTCAGAACTTCGAATGCTCGAGGATTGAACTTCTCGAGGCTTGATAGTGAAGTCAGGACTTCAAATGCTCGAGGATTGAACATCTCGAGGTTTGATAGTGAAGCCAGGACTTCAAATGCTCGAGGATTGAACTTCTCGAGACTAGATACGAGGCTAGTGCTTCGAATGCTCGAGGATTGAACTTCTCGAGACTCAATGGGACCCATCGTGAAGTAGGACTTTAAATTATTCAAGGAATGCTTCCTTAGGACTTTTGACTTTTCAAATTGCCACGAAGGATTATTCTGAAACCGCGTTGACCCGTCAACATGCCACGTTAACTTTAATAAACAACTCCCACAAATGACAACTTTGGTCCCAATTTATTTAACCATACCCCTTTTTGTTTTCTGGAACACTCCCTCTCTGTCAACCCCTCGTCCCGGTCATCCCCTCTCTCTATCTATATAAATATGTGTGTGTGGAAAAGCTAATATTCCAAGAACACGACATGGAGTGTGGTTACCAATAAGTAAATGTGTGTAGCATACTTAAAGAGTGCAAATTATATAGGGAAACATACATTAAAGTAAAATGGCCATTTGGCCTCATTACAACACTTATTTAGGTTTCCAATGTAACATGGTAGAGTATAAATGACTCGAGAACTCCAAAAAAATGCAATTGAGTTCCAACCAATTTCTCTCTTCAAAAAAATATAATCATATCATCTAATTAGCATATGTCCAAAAGTGATACATCAAACATGCCTAATATATGGCATGTAAACATAGTACAAAATATGTCCACAAAGTAGAACAGATCAAATCCGAGCAAAATTTTGTCATATGCGAGTACTGGTTGCTAATTTTGAATTAAACGTTAAAAAATGGTTATTTACACTCACACAAATATTTCATAATACATTACACACTTTCTCAGTTTAGTTTACAGCTACGAGTAGATGTATATATAAACACATAACAAGATAAACAAACCGTTACCAGAAGAATGTTAAAACAAAGCAACATTTTGCTCCAACGTGAAGAATCATTTTGGTCATATTAACAAATTATAACTTTAACTGTCACTTTTTTAAAAAAAAAAAAAAAAAATGAAGAACACGAGTTTTGAAACTTTTGAAAATCTTTAAGAGAGACAGAGAACCAGTAATCACCAGTAATCTCTGCAAGAGCATTGGTTATCTTTAAATCGATGAAACCGGTTGTTGTCTCTTACAATAATTTCTCTGCCAACAATGCCTGATATGAACTTAATGGCACTGTGGCAATCCACACAGACCCTAAGATTTTTCGTAATTCTTATAGGGACTCCAGGAGGGATGGTAATGAGGCCAAAGGCAAGAGCAATCTTCTCGCTGTGGTACCAAACTTCGGTTTCTTTCTCTTCCTCTTCTAAATCATAGAGAGCAAAGTTGGTGTCAGGTACATAGCCTGCTGCCTTCATTTCTCTCCTCAGCTTAGATAACATTGCCTGAATCTCGGAATTTCTGTCATGAGAGGTATCCTTTGCTTGGAAGACATGGGTTACGTTCTGTACGGAGATCCAACTGTATCCAGCGCCCTTCTTTATCCCCACATCCTTCATCTCCTTTCTCACAAGGTTGGCTTCTTCCCATCTGCAGCAATTGTCTAAAATGACTAACAAGAAAAGCAAGAAATACATGTGGAACAGCGAGAAACCAAGCCACTAAATATCAAAAGACAAGTCATAAAGAGTGTCCAATTTTTGAACTTGTTAAATGAGCTTGCTGCAAACGGCTATACAAATAGTGTAGCAGCGATTAATGGCCTCTATAAGGAGTGCCAGGGCTGCAAAATTGGTTTTGCAGGTTTCCTTTACCTGATATATGTCTATCATTAGCCCAAGTCTCATAGAATTCCATGAGTCAGCAGGGGTGTCTTTGATTCTGTGCCCCATGACAAGTTGACCATGGCTATCAGCTAGAGAACCGCAACAAGTGAATAGTATCAATCATAACTTTGTGTTCTCTTAACTTTTAATTACTTTAAACTGTGTTTTCAGTCTATTTTTTCTTGTTCGTGGAATTAACTCGTGTTCGCAGTTTGCAATGTGTCCTCTTCAACTCAAAAAAACACCTATACGTAATTATCAAATGGTTAAATTATGATTTATGCAAATCCGCAACAAAAACTCTCAGGTCCTAAAAGGGCCTTGAAGGTCCTATAACCAAGTATTATAGATAGTATCAATTATTTCAAACATTTACATAACATTAGAGCATCAGGGTCCTCCACGTTGAAGGGTGCAGCCAACAGTTCCCTAGTTAGTCGATTAATTCAATTATAAAGAAGTGCAGCAACTTATGGCATCAAGGTCCTCCATATCAATGAGTGTGATTCAGAAGTTTCTAGTTAGTTGGTCATTTCAAATATTAAGAAGTGCACTAACGAGGATTCATGATCAAGCCAACAAGGTTTCCTTCTTAATCTTCAAGATCACAAATAGATGGCCATTATTGAGTGTTGATCCACTTATACAAGGTGCTGGAGGGATCGAAACAGACCTTATTAGGTGTATAGGTTGGCTAATTTCGTAAACTGAGTCTGGAATCTTAATTTTATTCTGTTTATGTTTTCAAAGTTAGTTGTGTGAGTTAGGTGTTCCCTTTGATCCAAGTGGTTCATGAAGATTTCAAAGTCTCAACAAGAGTAAAAAAAAAAAAAAAAAATTGCAAACAGCTTTCTCCATCATTGAACTTGATGAGATTACATAACTATCGTTAAAAAAAAGTTGTTTATTATTATTATTTGGATTAAAACATTATCCAAATTTGAGTTCAGACCCTAGGATTTACTACTGAAATAAGTAAATAACCCAACTCATTTCCCCCTATGTGAATTCAAAACATTAATTGCTAAAGTTCCATTAGGAGAGCAGCAGTAAAGAATTGAATATGAATGTATCCATTTCAAATGCTTTGATTGTGGAATGTTTAGACATAGAGTGGAGCCTTGTCCGTTTAAGTCGGCTATGCAGGAAATGAGGTTAGCAGATGGTTTAAGCAAGGTCATTATGTGCAACTTAAAGAAAGATATCAAAGTATGGTTAAAATGAATCAGTTATCCATATACAGGCTTTGGATGATGGTGCAGGGATGAGGTTGAAACACTAGTCCGGAACTCTCTTCTCGATCACTTATTCAGACACACACACAAGTAAGAAGATTCCCTTCCTCACTCCTATGAGTTGGTTTGGACTCTGGATGTACTTCAACAACCCATCCCAACTTTTTGAAACCCATGCAAATTTCCAAGACATTTTCCTTCACCCCCTCTCATGCACACATTCTATTAGGGTTTGTTTTCAATTTGTGAAGTTTGCAGTAGAGATCATCAATGGTGATGAGACACTCGCCGAGGGATAATACGGTTGCAATAGAGATGAGAATAGGGGAACACTTTAAGTTGTTCAAGTAGAAGATCTTATCCACTCCCGTGCCCCTCTTTCTCTCTCTCTCTCTCTCTTCTCCCTTCAGCATCCAATTTGTCATTATTTTTTTCTATTTTTTTCCTTTCCATGGTGATGTGGTAAAAAGGATTTGAGTCTATTATTGTCAATCTTCATTTTCTTTCACTAAGAGGTGGCTGAACCAGATTTGAGAGACAACATCATTGTTCTTTTATTTATGGGGGGTTAAATTTGACAGTTTATGAGCATTTGAATCATTAGAGTATTTTGGACACTTCGTTGTTGAACTTGGTCATCAGCAGACTGTATATTCGTCCATATCACTGAAATATAAAGGGATGTCACTGCGAGTTCTTTAAATTGCGCATGGGCGTGTAGAATATTGTCTTACCTCAGGGAGGTTAGCAAAATTATCCTTAATTAGAGCACCTGTTTCTCAGTCTCCCTGAAAGCTTATGGTCCGTGGAAATTAAAATAATTAGCCTAAACTCAAGGAAGTGAATTCAATATATCTCGGAAGATACGTACTTCTTGGAAAGTTTATTATGATGAGAGATGATGATGACTAGTTTGACAAGGAAGTGATATTACCTGCCTGCAGACGCAAACATGTTTGAAAGCAAGACATGGTTGCCAGAGTCCTGTGGATCAAGTTCAAATAAGTTGTCAGCTGCAATCTTCCCCAATTCAGGCTTTCCATACACTCTGCAAGACCCTAAAAGAGCCCCCCAAACTGAAACTGTTGGATGAATTGGCATTTTTCTAATAAACTCATAAGCTTGTTCTACCATCCCGGCTCGACCTAGCATGTCCACAACACATGCATAATGCTCTGCCCCTGGTTCAATCCCAAACCTCATTCTTATTGACTCAAAAATCTCCATGCCCGCCTTCACCGCTCCAGCCCTACTGCATGCCGATAGTACACACACTAACGTTACATAATTTGGTACCACCTCGTGACTCCCACATGTCATTTCCTCAAACATTCCCAAAGCCAGGCCAGCATGGCCTTGGTGCGCATACCCACCAATCAATGCATTCCAAGTAATCAAATTCCTCTCGGGCATCTCATGAAAGGCACTTTCACAATCCTCTATACTTCCACATTTTCCATACATGTCAACGAGTGCACTCCCAACGAAAACATTCTTCTCAATGCACACCTTGACAGCAACAGCATGGACCGACCTACCCAATTCAAGTGCCGCCAAGCCAGCACAAGCACTGAGAACACTGGAAACCATAAAATCCGTCGGTTCAACGCCTTCTTTACTAGCCCGCAAAAATATCATACAGGCTTTCTCTTCTTCATCATTTTGCTCATATGCGGCAAGCATTGAGCACCACGAAACGTCATTAGGATGACGAAGTCCAATAAAAACTAGCTCTGAAGAATTAATCTGGTGACATTTCCCATAAAAATCAATCAACCCATTAGCAACGGAGACATCCGCCTCATTCCCACCTCGAATTACAAATCCATGCAACTGTCGCCCAAGCTGCAAATACAAAGCATCCGAGCATGCATTGAGAAACGCACAGAATGTAATTGAATTGGGTTCCCCGCCAATATGCCGGAACTGGATAAATGCAGAAATGGCATTTCTTGTTCGACCATCAAGCACAGAATTAGAAATATATGCATTCCATGTTGCGGTATTTCTCACCGGCATTTCATCGAACATCTTACCTGCTTCATCTCTAAGCCCCGTTTTACAATACATATCGAAGACACTACACCCCACAAAGACGTCGCTTATTTGACCGGCCTTGAAGGCTAATGCATGAATTTGTTTACCAGTGAGCGGCGACCGGAGCGAGCTCGAGGCCTTGAAGGCACAAGGGAAGGTGAAGTCGTTGGGTTGGACACACTCACGACGCATGGTAGAGAAATGGAGGAGGGCGGAAGTGAAATGACCGTTTTGGACAGAGCCGGCGATGAGGGCAGTCCAGGTGACTACGGAACGGTTAGGCGTGAGTGACAGGACGAGTTGGGCTGAGTTGGGGAGGTCTAGTTTGGAGTACATGTTGATGAGGTGGTTGGAGAGGAAGAAAGGCAGGGGAGCTTCGAGAGTCTTGATGATCTGGGCATGGGCGGCTCGGCCGAGGACGGAAGAGTGAGCCGACACAGCCGATTCGACGAGTGAAGCAAGCGCGTTGGGGGTGAGGAAGGGCATTGTTGGTAATAAGAGTCATGACTGCTTTTGCTGCTCCGTTTGGTGCATGAAGACGGAGATCATCTTGGTGCATTAGCATGGCAACTATTTATATACCCTTTGTGAAACATGGTGGGGACGAATGCATGGGTAAAATTATAAAACCCTCCCCCTTTTACCTCATTTTGGTTAATTTGTCATCAGATACCACTTACCGGGAAAGGGAATGTTATGACCAAACTACCCTTGTATATACATTTTTATTAGTTTAAATTAGAATTGGGGACTTTTACATATAAGTGGTCTTATGGGTACGGATGGCAATGGGGGCGGTTTGGGGCGGGAAACGCCATCCCCATCCCTATTTCTGTTTAAAATAGCTACCCCCATTCCCGTCCTAAAATTGTTTATTAAACAGGGCGGGGTAAGACGGGGCGGGATGGATTTTGTAGAGTATTTTTGTAATTGTAATACTAATATAACAAAAGTAAATAATAAAACAAATTTTTAACAATGATGGTATTTTTTTTCCTCTTATTTTGATAAAAACAAGATTTAACTTCTTAATTGATACTAAGATCAAAATTATTGTTGGAACATCAAAATAATACATAGAAGTTATCAAAAAAGAATAATACAAAAGAATATTTAGTGATTGGAATCATGGTTCGCAGTCGTGATATCGGTCGCGGTCGGGGGGTAACGGACTCGGACAAAATCAATATAAACTGCTTGATACAAGTCGTGTATCGGACTTGAAAAAGGGTCGCGTAGCGCGAAGCGGACGATACGACGAATCATGATTGGAATAGAATAAATTAGGATTTGTTTAATATACACATAATATTATTGAATATAAAATAAAGTATAAGGACAAAATTGTAATTTATCACTATAAACGGGGAAGGGCAGAGCGGGGTGGGGTGACCTTTCTCCATTCTCGCCCCATAACCATATGGGTTTTCAATCCTAAGTCTCATCTCCGCCCCAAAAACATTTAACCACCCCTATAACCATTCTAAACAGGGCGGGGTATTTTGTCATCCCTACTTATTGGTCCATATTCACTATATGGTTGAGTTAAAGTCTCATAGTTTTTAAAAAATAAAGTTGACTCGCTTGTCTAACCTTTTTAGACTCATTCTTAATGCGTTATTCTTACCTTTTTCGAATGATCTTTAGTCATGGCAACTTTAAACAACTTTCCAATTCCGCAGTCGCTGTCGATCTCGATATAGTAACTTGAAATTACAACTCGACAAGGACTTGTTTTGTTTATGGTAAATGTCAATTACAAAATAATATCGCACACTTCTGGCAAGGGAAAGCTTGTTTAAGCTATTGTAAGGGTTCTTTTTCTTTACCCATAAAAGAGAAAAGATGTCCCTTTAATGAGAGAATTTGGTAGAGCTCTCCACCCGTAAGAGTGAGCAATGGTTTCTTCTTAGCCATCAAAATAAAGAAAAGTGAGATGGCTTCATTATAAGGTCGCTTCTTCACCCCACAAGTAAAAACATGTAAAGGTTTGTTCTCCACCCATAAGGAGGTGCCGTAGTGGAATCCTTGAATTGAGAGGTTTTCTTAAGGCATGGATGTAGGCCAAGGTTGTGTCGAATTATATATATGTGTGTCCCTTGGTATGTATTTTCTCTACTCTCTAATATCTATTCTCTTTACATTTGATTGCATCTTTATTTGCTCAATATTTATATATCAAATGTTGAAATTCCTTAAGTATAGGGGTGTCCGACTAATAGAGAGAGGAATAGTTTGATACATCTGCCCAAGAATCAAAGTTTATTTTGAGCAGAATGAGTTATATAAATCAATTAACTAGTATGTTAAGTTTAATTAATTGTATGTGGAGGATGGGATGAATGCTTGGATTAAGTTGAGTGAGTGATTGATTTTAGCTTAGACTATATGTTCTATATTTGATTCCTATATAGCTAAAATCATGTTGCACACTAAGTGTTTGACAAAATGCATATTCAACACAACCTTCACAATTAGAGTTTATATGTACATCAAGTGTTTGATAAATTTGTTATAAACTCTATGATAATGTGTTTCATGGCATTTGCATCTTGAATATTATTCACGTCAATATTGTGCAAATGTTAATTCTAAGTAGTTAGTTGATATGAATGCATTGAAGCTTGAAGGAATTCATTTATTTGAATCAATGATGATCACACTTAGTTGCATGACTAATTCACATGATATAATGTATAAAATAAATTGGTCATTTGCTAAAGCAATCTACTCAAGTGTAGTAAGCTCATTGTTTTACGTTCTGAATATTAAGCGATATCTACACTATAACTCACTAGAAGAGCATTCATGTAATACCCCTAATTTCCAAAAGGATAAAATTGAAATTTGCAGTTTATTTTTGGGCATTTTAATTGATTATGTGTCTATTTGCTTATGTGATTAATTGTTTTATTATTATTTGATTTAATTGTTATTTGTGTATTTGAATTTGCCTTATTGATTAATTATTCTGTTTAATTTAATTTTGGTGAGTGCTTAAGTGTTGTATTTACAGTTAGTGTTGAATGCAGTTATTTGTTGTTTGACTTTGATGTGTATTTTATTATTTAGGTTGTTTTATTTTTAGTTTAAAAAGGATGGATGGGAATAGGAGTAATGGACGGACCCAAAGGGGTCTTATGGACTATCTGGATGGAGTTTATTGTGGGTACGGATATTGACCCATATATGGATGGTAGTACATATTTAGTTGATTATATACGTTTGTAAGGATAGAGTGGTATTATTATACATAATTATTATTTATGTTAATAATAGGGATTTAGCAGGTTGAATATATATATATATAACATTATAAATTATGTATATATTAATCATTATATTTTATGTAATTAGGTTTTTCTGTCCGTCGATGTTGGATTTCAATAAGGATTAGGGTTTCTGCCTTAGATTAATAGTTGAACTTAGGGTTGTATGGGTGCCTATATATATATACGTATATAAGTTCTGCCTAGGGTTTTAGAACCCTATTCACGGCACAGTGAATATACAGAGAGAAACAGAAATTGAGAAAAAATAGAGCGAGACTTAGTGAAGGAAAACAGAGAGGACCAAGGAGGTTGATTGTGTATGAGTCAGAATAGTAGGAGGCTTGAAAGTGATCAGTAGTCGTCGGAAAACTTAGGAAGACGGCGACAAGGTTTTGATTCCAAAACCACACATGCAAGTTCTATTCTATCTCTCTCCCTTTGCCCTGTGTTCTGTGCATCCTCAGATGATCTCTAGGATTGTAATTGAATATTAATTGAATCTTAATGCATAGTATATGTTAATTGGATCATCTGCATATATGTATATTGTCTGAAATAATTCTTGCAACTCTGTTCTTCGTTGTCTGTTTCAAAGTATACAATTTGTGTTGGTTTAAATCACTGTATTAATTCTTACTGTGGTAAACTAAGGACTGGGGGTTGATACTGGATGTATGCTAGATGGGTAAGACCAATTTTAAGAAAGAATAAAAGGGTAAGAACAGACCGGAGACGGAGCGGATGATCAGAAACGGAGCTGGAAGGGGAACTGGGCTCTCAAGGAAAGAGAGAGCCCGCTCCAGGAAGTTGGGAGCCGGCTCCCCCCTTCATAGAGCCGGCTCCAAGGGCTAGGGAGCCGGCTCTAAGGTTTTTAGAGCCTGTTAAATGATTTTTAAAGCAGGCTCAACTGGTTAGGCTTCATTTGGTTACATTTCGGAACTGTTTTGGGCACTTTCGGGCACTGTTTTGGACGTGTGTGGTAATTTGGATTGTTTCAAGGACTGGACTAAAATTTTTAAAGTAAATTCATGGGATTTTAAAACCCTCTAATTGTATAAATTGGTTCATAATGCAAATAGAATGAATAGTGTAAAAATAAGCAACTTTGTACGCTACTAATAGATAGGAAGGACTAAATTATTAAATCTTGTTTTAAAATTTTAACGGATTTTAGCACAAACTCTAATATGATATTATGTTATATTAGGACTCACAATACATAATTTATTTCAATATGCTAATGGGTTTCATAGTGTGGAAGTGTTACGCACACTATTGGCGGATATAAAGTATTTAGTTGTTTAAACTTATTTTAACAACCTAGATGGCTGGAGTACGATTTTGAAAGCTATATTGGATACATAATAGGGTCATGTATTGGTTAGATTCTACTTGTACTTAAGTTGGTTTTTAATTGATGAATTATTAAATTCGGTTCCATTAATTAAAGGGATGTTATGCTGGATTTTAATTATGGAATTGCGTTATCAGTTTCATCTATTATTGGTTAGGTTTGTGAATAAAATAAGCATGTTAACTCATATAATATCTTTTATTCTTATTAGGAAATAATTGATGTTACATACTTTATATGTGTAGTCAATTCTATAGATATTGTTGGAGTATTATCAATTAAGCATGCTAACTTATACATTTTTGATATGCTTATTGTGGAACAATTGATATTTATATTTAAATTTGTTTTTATTATCAATTGTTGGATTTATGGATTATTTGATATTTACATTCATTATTTGTAATATCAATTATTAAATGTATGGATTGTGTGCACCAGCATGGGACGGTGGCATACTAGAAATGGATTAGTTTCAAAATACAATATCCTACCTATACGGAATAAGAGAATGGATTATCAATTATATCCTATTTATATTTAAGTCAGATCAGCTGAAACAAAGCTGAATGACTAACTGGATTACTTGTTATGGATATGTAAGTCTGTGGAGCTGAACAAGCTGAACGGCTAACTAGATGTATTATGGTTGGACTGGATAGGACTTTAACTATATGATTATGGTACCACAATATGAGCTTGAGTCTCAGAGTCGTTGGTTAGGATGCGTATATGCAATGGATGTGTAGCTGGCTATGATAGGTTGAGGTGTACTCTGTTAGGTCTGGTACTCATGCCCACCTTTGGGTGCATTTTTGTATATTGCTATCTATTCAGGTTGAGACCCCCTATATAGTCCAGTGAATGTCCCTTAGTGTGGATATTTATTTATGTATAGACTAGATAGCTATTGTTGAGATATCTAGGGTGTATCTGCGTAACGGGTCACTATATGGATTACAGTTAGATTAGAACTTGCTAGCGGGCCTAACCCACTTTTATATTTTTTAGGTATCGAACGGTTCCAGTCTTAGGCTTTTTTGTGCTAAGCAGAGATTATCTTTCACTCTACCGACGACGTAAGGTTTCATTCCATGTTTTCGATTTGGTTTCATTTCTAGTTTTTATTTTCAGTTGGGATTTGATTTAGGGGTCCACTAGATGGATTCCCGAGTTGTACTATTGAAGGTTTTGGAGGATTGAATTAATATTATTTATGGTTAGAGGATTTTATATTTCTTTTCGTTTCCTTATTTAAATTCTTAATTTTCTATTTTGTATTCAATTTAAAATACTTTAATTGTTTGATATCCCTCGGGTTTGGGCCTGGGCCTGATCAACCCGTATCTCGGATCCAAGGGGTATCACATAATGGGAAAGAAATTGTATTACCCATACTTCAAAGCTTTTATGGCAATGTATTGGGCAAAGGATTTTACGCTAGTCTACTTGAAAGATGGTTTTTTTTATGGTGCACTTTCAGAATGAAAATGATATTCAAATGGTGTCATCTAGGATACATACATTTGAAGGTCGACCAACTATCCTAAAAAAATGGGACAAGAATGTCAATTTGGTGAAGGAAGTAATAGAAACAGTCCCGGTGTGGCTTCGAATTTATAATCTACCGGATCACTATAGGAATGAAAGTTCTAAATCTAAAATTTGTTCTTCATTTTCAAATCTAATTTACATGGATGATCCTAAAAATCATAGGGATAAGGGGCAATTTGTTAGAGTAATGGATGAGGTGGAGGTTAAGGAAGACTTACCCGAATCCATGGTAATTGACATAGATGGGTGTGATTGTACTTTTGGACTTGAATATGAGTGGAAACCTTCCTTGTGTGGATTATGTAAGAGAATTGATCACTTAGAAGCACAATGTCCATAGAAGGTGTTGCAGGTCAAGCAGAAGAAAAAAACTAAAATGTGGGTGGTTAAATAGAAAAGTAAGATGGTGGAGGTGAATGGTGCTGACCAAGTGATCAAAAATATTACTGGAAGAGTAGTGAAATGGAATCCAACCAAAGATATGCCTACATCAAATGCTTTTGCTGTGTTAGAAAATGTTGAGGAAGATAATGACAGAAAAGGGTACGTGGAAGAAGGTAGTACTAATGTGGAGGTTGAGAATCAGAATGAGAATGGGATTGAACTGAATAAGCAGAAGGATTCAAACTTGGTTGATAACTTTCCAGTGGGGATACAAGGTAACTTAACTATGGCTGTTATGGAGGAAATTCAGTATATGATACCTATTGCGGTGATTCAAGAAGATGTTTGATCAGCGCTGAAAAGTGCGCATTTAAACCCCTTAAGCTTAGGTATTCTAGAACCTTTATCTATTTTATTTTCTCGCTTTAGATTGATTTCATGTTATTTCTGTTTTCAAGCACTTATCCCCAAAATAAGCTAACTCAGCCAATTAAGAGCATAATTAAAGCAATCTTGAGATGAATTAAAGAAAGGAGCAAAGTGGAAGCAAAATGAAGCAAGTGGTGGAAATTCAATAAGTTCGATCGATCATGGAATTTTTTCGATCGATCCAACTTTGATCGATCTAAGCACTTCAAGATGGATCCAAGCTATTTTGTCGTTATCCAAAGATTTTCCAAAGTTTAATCGATCCAACTTCTTTCTGATCAATTGAAAAGATTCCATCTTATCCAATTGTACCACCCCACCTACCACTTTTGTCTCTTTCCCAAAATATCTCGAAAATATCTCGGATTTGTCTTTATCCAAAAAGGCGCCGCCAAAAAAGATCGATCCAGCCAAAGTTTGATAGATCTCAGCCATATTCGATCAATCAAACTTCCTCAAGTGTGAATTAATTAAATTTCCAGGTTATTAAAAGTTGTCTTATAGTGCAATCATTGGAGGAACCTTGGTGTACGAGCCCAGGCCATTAGTGGTGACATTTGACCTACCTATATAAGGATTTTGGGCCACTTTTACAAAGGAGACTTTAAACGCCATTTCATATCATTCTTAGAAAGCAAGAAAAGAGAAGAGGAGGCTAGAGACACATCCTTGGAGGTTTTTCCATCAACCAAGAAGAGGAGCAATTTCTACCATGGAGATAGCCCTTGAAGGTTAGAGGACACCATCCATGAGTGACTAAACATCCCCTTGGGGCTAGAGTTAACCCTAAACATGCTTTCTACATCTTGATTTATGTATTTTTGAGGGGATTTGTGTTGTAATACATGTTTTGACACATATATATACATGGATCTTGTTTATTCAATGATTTGTATGGTTTAATACTTCCAATTGATCATTTCATTCTATCTATATGTCTATGTATGCTAGAATAGATGTTCATGTGTTTAT
>JAOTQH010000040.1:2072444-2084734 GCA_025631255.1 Cornus kousa
TAACAGAGCTCACCCATACGGTGATACACTAATGATATTATTATTAATTATTTTTAAAGTAAAAATAAAATTTAAAAAACACCCGATAAAATCTAATTCATTGGCATAGTTCCTTTGATAATGAGAGATTACAATAGAGTTTAAGTTTTATTAAATTTTATTTACTTATGAGAAATAAAAAATAAAAGTAGCTGAAAAAATAAGGATAATAGTGAACAATTGAGAAAAACTATAAGTGGCTAATAAAAGAGTTCAAAAAAAATTCCTTCTACGTAACACTCTATTTTATATAAAAGTAGCCAAGCATAGCCTTAATTGACATAAAATATATAATATGCCCTAAGATATATTTTAAATCTCAATAAAATGCAAACCACCTCTCCTTATCTTTCTCTTTTCAATTTTAATTTTTTATTTTTTATTACCAAATACAAATTCTAGTTTCTCTCTTTCAACCCTCTCATCTCGGTGGTGGCGACTATTATTGCAATATAATTTACCCTATATAATTTAAGGTGAAACTTTTTTGTTGGATAAATGTCAAACCTTGCATGATATAATTTACCCTATATAATTTAAGTGCAAAAAGACAGGATGATTTTTAAATTACCACTTATGAACAACTTATCTTTTGTTGTGGAGATGCTGTGCATGATTCCTTCCCTTGTAGCAATTAAGCAAAATGGCACAAATTATTTTCTAAATTTAAAATATATTAAAAGAAAATAAAACAAATCTTAATTTTTATCTCTCATATATTTAAAATCAAAACGGCCAGTCTGTAATTGTGTCATGTGTTGACACACTTTTGCAACTTCAATTCAAAGGCTGCAATTGACATGGGAGCAGATCAAGACCAGATACAATAGAGACTGATCTTCTCCTCCGCAAGGAGAGGTCAGTACTTCAGCAGCTCATTAAAAAGATGTATTTATATTTAAATCAATCAATTGTTTGGCAAAAGCACAGCTCATTAAGTGTCGTATTTCAGAACCGGGACAGTTTAATTTGTGAGAGTCATGGTTCTCTAAAAGTGACACTTTTTATGGGACAGAAGGAGTATAATTTAACGTCTAACTTTTTTGTTGGATTGATGTCAAACCTTACATGATCTAAAGGCCTTATATAATTTAACTGCAAAAAGATAGATGTTCAATTTACTCCTATATAATTTAATGGATTAGGGTAATTACATGGACGTAGGGTGGGGGTCTCACTGTCAAAAAATTGATTTCGGCAAACCCATTTCACCTACAATC
This sequence comes from Cornus kousa, assembly GCA_025631255.1. Taxonomy (NCBI): domain Eukaryota; kingdom Viridiplantae; phylum Streptophyta; class Magnoliopsida; order Cornales; family Cornaceae; genus Cornus; species Cornus kousa. The sequence continues at coordinate 2,073,704 of JAOTQH010000040.1, forward strand.
CGACTTCGGCGAACCCATTTTAGCCATGACCTTCGCCGCCACCACCCGACCACCGTATCTGCACCCATGACCTTTGCCGCCACCACCTGACCACCGCATCTTCACCCACAACTTTCGCCACCACCGCCGCGATGAGAGGGCTGAAAGAGAGAAACGAGAATATGTGTGACAAAAATAGGATTAAAAAGAGGAAGATAAGAGAGGGTAGTTTGGTCATTTTATGAGAGAATTAAAATATATCTTAGGGCATATTAGACCTTTCATGTCAATTAAGGCTGTGTTTGACTCCTTGGAGTGTCATTGTAAAAATGACCTAACGTGTATCTATTTGTCTTTTAGACAAACCTCAAGAGAGTGTTATTGCAATTTGTCCAAAAATTATAAAATAGTCCAAAGTCCGAACTAATAAAAGTAATCAAGTTAATTCATTTTGGTGATGAAATGATAAAATTGATCTTATTATTTAATTTAAATTTATAATTGTTATTTTAAATTTATGAATTTAACCTCTATGAAGTACATTCTAATTGAAAGCAAATACTCATTGTCGATGGCACAGAATAAGCACGGCGTGTAAAGAAATTTCAATTAATAATTATTAGCATTTTAATTTAACATTAAAAGCAGTTTTATGATTTTTATCCAAAAAAATGACCATACAAAAAAAAAAAAAAAAGACACAACATTAGAAAGTTTAATTTTAAATTGTAATAAATAATAATAATAATAATAATGTGAAATGAAGTTATGCTTATAAATTAAAACATAATAGAGGAAATGACTATTAGTAAAAGAGATAATGTAAAAAGATAATTTACTACTGAATAAAAATTATATGGTCTGATTATTTTTTTATTTTTCAAATGGATGATGAAAGTTTGATTTCCAAATGAATAAAGTGAGTATGGTTTTAGCCCTTAAAATCTTATATCAATAACATATGGATAAATCTTTTTCAATTATAAAATAAAAAAATAAAAAATATATAATACTGATAAATGTACGATGATAATCAACGAGTATCTATTTATTACTCCGTATTTATTATTGGTCTAAAGCAGTGTTGAGGGAGAGACTATTTAACATTTTAACCTATTATCAATGTACAACATTTTGAAAAGAGGGGGTGAGTAAATAACAAAACAGGTTGACTGTAAATCCCTCCATGTCTGGTGTATTTCCCTCCTTTTGTCTCTCCAAAAATTCCACACAATCATTCAACAAAATATCCCTAGTACATGCCATGGCATTGGCCACCATGAGCCAACCCATCTTAACATTTCCTTCCCACCCAAGCTCCACCACCCTCCACCACCCCCACCACCTCCACACATCTCTCACAGCAGCCACCTCCCTCACCCACATCAAACAAATCCACGCCCAAATCCTCCGGTCCGGCCTCGACCGCTCTAACTCCCTCCTCCTCAAACTCATCGTCTCCTCTTGCGCTCTCTCTTCCGGCCTCGACTATGCTCTCTCCGTTTTCAACCAAATGTCCAGCCCCGAAACCCATATCTGTAATCGTCTATTGCGCGAACTGTCGCGCAGTGTCCAACCAGAGAAGACCCTTTTGCTGTATGGGAAATTGAGGAGGGATGGGTTGGGTATTGACACGTTTAGCTTCCCTCCGCTATTGAAAGCGGCGTCTAAAGTTTCGGCGTACATTGAAGGGATGGAGATTCATGGGTTGGCTTCCAAGTTGGGTTTTGACACGGACCCATTTGTTCAGACGGCTTTGGTTGGAATGTACGCTGCGTGTGGTCAAATTTTGGATGCACGGTTGGTGTTCGATAAAATGTCTCATCGAGATGCCATAACATGGAACATTATGATTGATGGGTATGATATGGTTTTTACAATAATAGATTGAATTGCTAGTATGGTCGTATAAATATTGTGCTTTTGGTATTGTTCGTTTTGAAGTAATGTCATCATTGGAAGAATGCTTAAAAAAAATTTCTGATCGAATTGACTTTAATTTCTCATTCATTTGAATACTTTTTAATTTGCTAATTCTCTCAATTATAACTTGTAACACAGTTACTGTCGGAATGGGCTCTTTGACGATGTCTTGACACTATTTGAAGAGATGAAGATCTCTAATGTGGAACCAGACGGGATAATTCTTTCAACTGTTCTTTCTGCATGCGGCCGTGCTAGAAATTTAATTTATGGGAAAGCAATCCATGAATTCATTACTGAGAAGAATATTGTGGTCGACTCTTACTTGCAGAGTGCCCTTGTCAACATGTATGCAAATTGTGGCTGCATGGATTTGGCTCGTGATTTGTTTGATAAGTCACCGAAAAACATTGTTGTCTCCACTGCCATGGTTTCTGGGTATTGCAAAGTGGGACAGGTTGATGCTGCTCGAGTAATTTTCAATAAAATAGTTGAGAAGGATTTGGTCTGTTGGAGTGCAATGATCGCTGGTTATGCAGAGAGTGATTGGCCTGAAGAAGCTCTAAAATTGTTCAATGACATGGAAATTTTGAGAATAAAACCTGACCAAGTCACCATGTTGAGTGTTATCTCAGCTTGTGCTCATCTTGGCGCGTTGAATAAAGCCAATTGGATCCATATGTATGTTAATAAAAATGGGTTTGGAGAAGCTTTGCTTGTTAACAATGCTCTTATTGATATGTATGCTAAATGTGGGAGTTTGGAAAGAGCAAGAGGAATCTTCAATAGAATGCGTAGAAAGAATGTGATATCTTGGACCAGTATAATCAATGCATTTGCCGTGCATGGGGATGCAACTACTGCCCTGAAGCTTTTCTATCAAATGAGAACTGAAAATATAGAGCCCAATTGGGTAACTTTTGTTGGGGTGCTTTATGCTTGTAGCCATGCAGGATTGGTTGAGGAGGGCCGGAAAATTTTTGCTTCAATGGTGAATGAATACAACATCAAACCCAAACATGAGCACTATGGATGCATGGTAGACCTCTTTGGCCGTGCTAGTCTACTTAGAGAAGCTCTTGAGGTTGTAGAGACAATGCCTTTGGCACCTAATGTTGTGATATGGGGATCTCTAATGTCTGCTTGTCAGGTTCATGGTGAATTACAATTAGGTGAATACGCTGCAAAACGGCTTCTTGAGTTGGATCCGGATCATGATGGAGCTCATATAATCTTATCGAACATATATGCTAAAGAAAGGAGATGGGAAGATGTTGGAGAGGTGAGAAAATTGATGAAACATCGAGGCATATCCAAGGAGCGGGGATGTAGCAGGATTGAATTGAACAATGAGTTACATGAGTTTTTTATGGCAGATAGAAATCATAAACAAACAGACGAGATCTATGCCAAGTTAGAAGAGGTAGTTAGTGAGTTGAAGCTGGCTGGTTATGCTCCAAATACCTGTAGTGTTTTGGTTGATTTGGAGGAAGATGAAAAGAAGGAAGTTGTTTTATGGCACAGTGAGAAGTTAGCACTTTGTTACGGGCTGATGAGAGGAGAGAAAGGGTCTCCCATTCGTATAGTTAAGAATCTTAGGATTTGTGAAGACTGTCATACATTTATGAAGTTGGTATCTAAGGTATTTGAGAGACAAATTGTTGTGAGAGATAGGACTAGGTTTCACCATTATAAAGATGGTGTCTGTTCTTGTAAAGATTACTGGTGACACTTTCATTTATGTAGTAATTACATTTTATTTTATTTATTTTTATTTTTATTTTTATTTTTTTGGTAAAAAAAAAAAAATCATTTAAATGATAAAATAACTAATAGTTGTGTATGCTTAAGTTGCTAATTTTTCTCTATGTGATTGTGCAGTTGCATTTAGGAAAAAACAACCAGCAAGAACACACAAACAAACCAGTTGATTTCTGCAAATGAGTGATTTCGGATCATATAAACATGAGACATCTTTGCATAACTTTTTTGTGTGTACCCATGAATTATTTGCCTCTTGAATAGAATATCTGACCCTACCATCAGACCATTCTCAAGTAAAATCAGGAATACATTTAAGCCAATGGCATAAATTTATTATCTTGTTAGCATGAAAATGAGTTTGGAATCACTTTTCACAAGGATTTCATTACAAAAACTTAGTAAAACTTTACAGCAAATACTTTGCGTGATTGTATTTATACGAAGAAGAAAACAAACACCCCTTAATCGACCACCAAGGACTGTAGATTAATGGTATCTCTTGCACGATTGTTTTTATGCAAAGAAAACAAACATCTCTTAATTGAACACCAAATATTGTACTCTAATGAGAGGCTTTAAGTCCCGCTAGGAATGGAAAGGAAAGGAAAGAATGGTTGGGATGTGGGTTTTCTTTTCTTGCCATGGTTAGAAATGCAACTAAAGGCAAGGTCGGCAAAATAAATGGGGTAAATTAAATACGACAATTAAACATAGCATTCAATGCTTTCACAAAGCATATATCTGACTTGATTATTCGGAGGGTCCTTGGCTGGCACAACATTGTTCTTGTGTCCTCGGCTGGCACCGTACCAGTGTCAATCTAGATGACATCATTTAATGATTTAAGGTCCACTAAGGGTAAAATCGTCATTTATTAGAGTCATTTCATGAATTAAATGGAGCCTGGGGGCCTTGTAGTTAAACCACGTCATCTTTCCTCACGGCCTTGTAGTTAAACCACGTCATCTTTCCTCACAAAATGACAAATGTTTTTTGATCCGCGAATCTTTGCTCCTGATATACAAAAAGTTAGTAAACTAAAATACTAAGTTGACGAAATAATAAAAAAGAAAAGTAACCAACAAATACATTCATGTGAATATTATGTGTGTCTATTGATCATTCACATGAATATATTTATTGGTTACTTTTCTTTTTAATCCTCACTATATTTTTGTCAATATTGAGGCTCGAACACTCAACCTCCCAAGAAGAAAGGAGAGCTTATACCATCTAGGCTAGAGCCTATTGGTGGTGTTCAGTTTTTGCTTCTTCTTCTTCTTCTTTCTTTCTTTTCTTTGTGTGTGTGTGTGTTTTCAAAAGCATTTTCTTATCCCATATACTCAAGTTCTTTTCTGAAAATTTGCTTAAAGCACTAAATGTATATTTAACATTTTTTGTTCAACATTCTTGAAAATGTTTGTTTCTACTAGAGCTTTTTCCTTGTTTGATCTTTAACACTAGGCAATTTAAGTGCACACTTTAATTAGCTTTTGAGTTCTAGAAAGTGGTCACTACAACAATTGATCATCTCAAAGGGGAAAAATCAGTCTAAGGTTCTGCCAATGAAACTTGAGACATGCATGCTTAGGCCATTACATTGACCAGCTTCCCTTTGTTTATATTCAAGTACTTTGTTGTTGATCATGTAGATATCATCCTCGCTACCAAAGTTGGACAGGAAAAAGTCTTGCTCCTAATATCTGTTATATATTTTTGTCTGATGAACACATTTTATTTAATGATCTCATATCTGCTGCAATTCCTTTCTTTGGATGATGGTCATACACTGTAAAGCCTTTCATTTGAAATACAATTGTACAAGAAGCTTTTAAAGTATAACTTTTTTAAAAAAATGTTGCAAGTTCATAAATTGTTAGAATGTGGAAGACAGAATCAAAAAAATGGATTGTTGAAAAAGAGGAGCCACTTCCCTTAAAATTTGAAACTATTTTGAAATCCAAATATGGAAAGGGGAGATTTCTTAGAGAGGTTCGCACTTATCAAATTGCCTTTTTATCTCCCTTTTTGGTCTAACCTTAATTGACAGGGCTGAAATTTTTGTGATATTCTCTTATCATCATATCTTCTTCTTATTCTTATTCTGGGAAGTCAGGGGTGAAAATCTCAGTCCTACTAGTCTATTGATTCTCCTCCATCAATTATTGTTTCCATGTTCCACGAATTCCATTGAAGTAGAACATTTCAAACCAGCCACTTGTCTACAACTCATGGCGGGGCATCAAAAAATCCTCACATTTGAAAAAAAAAAGAAAAAAGAAAAAAAGGAAGAGAAAAAAAAATTGTTTTGTAATTATAATCTTAGGAGGGATGATGGGGTGGACATTGGCTCAACGATAAGGTTACTCCATCAATTTAAAACTGGAAACACCCTTTACTTACAGAGGTAAGACAATGTACATTTGACGCTATACCCTGTAATGGTAGGAGCCTCGTATATTGGGCTAGCCCTTTTAGTGAAGCATCACGTATCTCTTAAATTAATCTATGGAAGTGGAACGGATGCTACCTATCACCAGTTCATTGATATTCACAGTAGACACATATGCCTGAAGTAGTCAAAGGTGTGTGAAACCATAATCAACCTACTACTATTTCGTAAGTGTATCTTTTTAGTAAGGGATTGAGCATGGTTTGGTAATATGAAAGTGGAGAATAGTTAGTTGTACCAAATATCTCACTGGCTTATGCACAGTTGGTACCTCCAAAACTTATGGACCACAATGGTGAAAACATAACCCTTGGGATGTTTTCCTTTCACCCTCTAACATGCCTTACAAACTTCCAAAAGTCAGGTGGAGTGTATTTATTTAAGAAACCACTTCACCCAAAAATCACTCTCTTTTACTGATCTGATGGATAATATTTACCAACTTGAGCTTGATATATTAGCATCAAAATTAAAATTTTACCCAAAGCTATTCCATTTGAAGTCGAAACAACACCTCCTCATAGATGCTGTTATTTTTTTTAAAAAAAAAATGCTACATTGTTTCTCATGCATATTATATTGCATTATGTGTTTGACTAGACTATACGAAATGTCCCAATTTGAGATGCCGCGGCATAATTTGTGGTGAAGCATTGTTGTCACCTAAATAGTTGTGACAGCGACAACTTCAACCTATTGTCATTTATGTTGCCTGCTCGAGATATTTGTCAATGTTGTGTATCTGTCATCAATTAACATTTTTAGACTATGGGGATATATATATTTTTTTTCAACAAATAATATTCAAGAAACAATGAAAAATTGACTTACCATTAAAGAAACATGGGGAATTTTGTTGTGTATAATCCTGTTTTATTGATGTTGATCACTTAAATGAAATTTATACGCTGTCGGGACTATCTTTTTCTCCTGAATTGATTTATTTGGCTGGTTTCCTTGGAAGGGATATATATTACTGATATCATTACAGTAAGTTTTGATTATTTGAGTTTCATATTTTGTTTTGTTTTGTTTATTGACCAAGTAGGTGAAGTAGTTCATTATTTTCAGCAGAAAAGGAGTATTGTTTGGCTTCTTATTTAAGGACATGAAACAGATGGTCGGTCAATAGGTTGATGATCATCCAAAGATTTAGTGATTTCTTTTGAATCATTGTAGAAGTTTAATATTCTGGAATCCACTTTATCATTATGAGGCCGTAGATATTCAGACAAATTATTTAATCCCCTTTTCAACCATTTATCTTAGTGGATGATTAAAAAATTAGTCTCTTTTTTAGCTCAACAATTGAAGCATTTAGAATAATGCTTAATTAGTCTTTCAAGTGTAAATTATTTAATCCCTTTTTTCAACCATTTATCTCAGTGGATGATTAAAAAAATATTTTCTTTTTTACTCAACAATTAAAGCATTTAGAATAATGCTTAATTAGTCTTTCAAGTGTCGTAGGAGGTTGAGCCTTGCTGATGTATTTTTTATATGCATACAGCAGTTTTGATTTGTCGGTCTTCATTTTTTATTTATTATTATTTTTTTTTCTTTCTGGGATTTGAAACTGAAGCAAACCAAAACAGGGACTATGGATGCATAAAAGGTAGGAGAAATATCTTCTGCATAATGAGACCTATATTTTCAGAATTCAAAATTTCTTTTTTTTTTTTTCACCTTTCAACCGAAATATATTATTTGAATCTTTGTAACATCACAGGTTTGTGAATTACAAAGTACACTTGATACTTTCAACTTCAGTAAAAACAGGAAAGGAAGAGAAAGACAGAGAATGACTTTTCCCTTCCATCATGTAAATTCAAATTCGTTGTCAAACAATTATCAAATGAACAATCTTGTGATTTTCATTAAAAATAGAAGGGAAAAAAAAAAAAAAAAAGACAAAAATTCAACTTTACCTGCCAGGGACTGAAATTCTTTTTCTTGGAAAAAGAGGCAGGAATTGAAATGCAAGGGAAAAAAATTAAATTAAAAGGTATGATTATTTTTTCAAATACCATTCGACTTATTTTGGATAAAGTGACGATAGGAAAACAAATTATGAACATCTATATTAATTTCAAGAACAAAACAAAACTAGGAAGAAGCCTTCATTGAGATAACATCTCCTGTACAAGACAAAGATGAAAGTTAGCCATGAAAGGCAAGCTGTCAAACCTTATTGGAACAAAAAGTGAGGGCCTCGTTAATTTGTCAACATTAAAAACTAGTAATAAGAGAAGGAAGAGGTGTCTCCGACTTGTGACGTGCTCACTGATCTTGAGTACTTCTTGGAAGAAGAAGAAGATGGTGAGGAGGACGTATCACCTGACCTTCTCCTCAGCATCTGCCTCATCCCATCAGCTACTCGAATGGCAGGGTTCGATTTATATTTACGACAAAATGACATGTGAGCCTTCACAGCTTCTTCCATCTCAAATGGCTTCTTTCCTCTGTTTACTTCATCTCTAACAGCTTCAGAGCACAGCCCACATAGCCATTTCCCCTCGAATTTCGCCTTCACTTCACTTATATACTCTTGGGTGCAATCCTCTTTCAGTCCACAACATTCACACTTTGCCAATTCAATATCCATCTCTCTTTTTTCTTCTTCACTAGCGAAAAAATCTCACAACTACAAAGATTTTCAAGAAAAGTGACAGCGGAATTTTCGCCAATAATGCCTACTTTTCTACTAGGATATGATATGGCTTTAAAAAAAAAGTACTAACAAAGTGGACATGTTTCTTTATCTTTTTTTTCCTCTCTTTTTGGCTATGGTTTCTCAGTTGGGATTGAAGGCTTTGTTGGCATAAGAACTAAGTAAGTGTTTGGTCTTGTTAAAAAGGTTTTGAGATTGGCATATAGGAAGGAAAGAGAGAGAGAGAGAGAGAGGGGGAGAGAAAGAGAGAGACAGAGGGGAGGAACTTATAGCAGGGAAAGCTGCCATAATTTCCTCCATGTTCTAAGGGACACGAGGCAGTGGAAAATGAGACAATGTGGTCTTGGGGGCCTCATGTTTGGCCCTTTCTAGAATTTAAAACTAAATTGAGAGGATAATGATTGGACTGGATGCTCTCTGGTCTTTGTCATTTTCTTTTGTATTCGTTCTTTCCATTGTTACCTTGGAGGTAGTTTTTTTTACTTAATTTATTATGGTTGATTGACAGTTACTTTCGGTTGAGATGGTTGAATGGCTTGGTTTTTGGCTTCACTCGATGAATTGGCGGCTCTTCACTAGCTACACTTCTGGCTTGTGCTTGTTTTGTTTGGCTGTCTTGATTGCATGCATTTGTTGACCACTTCACTTTCTTGTTATTTAATAGCCTAGCTAACACTGGGGACAACATCACAACCATGCTCCATTGACCAATGATCGTTCAAATGGATTGGAACTATGGATATTAATTGTATCTCATTACATAGCTAAAAATGTTTTATTTTTGTGGATCCTTATCACTACATTGACACTATTTGATAAGCTGATGATACCATCTTATCAGTGCAATTGGTTCATTTAAGTTTTTCTCGTGAGATATGTGCTTTGGAGGAGAATGTCCTCAGTTCGACACTTAGAAGGCACATTGAAAGTAGAACTCTTACTGAATTGCCTATGATTTATTCAGGAATTAGTGACAGGATTGCGCTAGTTCAACCGTGCCACTAGGTGTGGGTCTAAAGGTCATGCCTTAGAGGGGTTCAATGGTTAAAAAGGAAAAAAAAGAAAAAAAGAAAAAGAAAAAAAGAAGAATGGAACATAAGATCATACAAAGAAATCTATGTAAAGTATTTAACAAATATAGGCGGAAAAGGAAAAAAAAAATTGTACAACAATAGTATTTTGGGACCTACTAACTTTACCAAGAATTCAGAAAATAGAAAATTATTTTAAAAAATATGTTTCTTGAAAACATTTTTTTATAATTTAATTTTTAGAAAACTATAGTTAAATAAGTTTTTGTACTATTTTTATTTTTAGTTATTAAAAACAAAAACTATTATTAGTGATGGAAAAATAAATGACCCTACGTTTGCCCAGTCGCCTTGATCGTATTGCTCTCTTCGACTTCGTGAAAAAGTTACCATAATAATGAGGCATCATCATTCAGTTGACAAAGATAGGGGCTCAGTTAGAAAAGATAAACTAAATCTTCCTAATCGACATCTATGTAACCATTTGGATTCTGATGCAACCATAAATATGGTTGATGGCCACCAAACAAGGTATGAGAATTTTTTTAAAATATTTAATACATGATTATTTTTTTTATTATATGATTCAAAGCATTGACTTGATTGTTGAAGGGTCCTCAGTCGACACTCTACTATTGCCATTTGAGGTGACATAATTTATATTGTTTTGCTCGAAACATTGTCATTCCTGATTGCATGAATTTTCACATCAATAAGTAGAAAACTGAATCAAATATGTTCTAGCATTATTACATTTTTCCAAAGCACAATCATTTGCTTATGCTATGTATGGGCAAAAAAAATAATAATAAAAGGGAAGGAATTAATGTTTGTCTTGTATGCATGAATAGAGCATATTTTTTGAAATGAAATTCATTCCACATCTCAACTTATGAATGATTACTTTATTTTTTAAATGTTTTTTTTTCTCAAAAAAGAAGAAAAAGAAAAATTCAAGTTTTCAAAAAGTCATCACATTCCAAGTTCAAAAACCACCACCATCACCTATCACCACCTCTACTGACAGGGGCGGAGCCAGGATTTCATTTAACGGGGGGCTCAATGTACTAAAAAAAAAAAAATTGTCTAAATCAAAAGGTAAATAAGAAAAGAAAAAATCATACATGAATAATGAAATTACACACATTGAGCTCATCAAATTATAACAATTAATTTAAATAAGTTAAAAAAAAAAAAAAAAGGTTACATAT
>JAOTQH010000040.1:2106676-2117385 GCA_025631255.1 Cornus kousa
AAGCTGCCAGTTTTGATGTCCATATACTATGACAAAGGAAATAAGGAACTTTGAGATTATGCTTCAAGGGCCATTTTAGACTAATATTTTCATGATTATGAAAAAAGCTTCTCTTTTGTTATTCTTTTCTTTTCTTTTTTCTTTTTTCTTTTTTTCTCTCTTGTTACTGGATTTTAAACTTTAACCAGTTTGTAATATACTAAGTAGGGATGACTATCTCTCTCTACTGGATTTTCAACTTTAACCATTAATTGGTTGATTTATTATAATGGTTGTACTCAATATTTTGTGTAAAAATAGAGATGAAGTGATAGATAATCAATTAAACAACCTTTTTCCAGTAAAATCATCAGCACCAAGTAGCAACAGAGCAAAAGAAGCTCTCATAACTTGCGAAACAGTAGTCCTGCCCTTTCCAGTTAGTGATGTTCATTACAAAAATATTATATTGTGATATGAGGCTGAGCATGACAATATTTTCATAAGGTACATCACCAACCGGCCGGACGGGACAGGACACGTATCCAGTTTCATCAGGAATGCAAAAAATATAAATAAAAACATAACTTTTAGAAGAAACGCTAAAGTACTATTACATACTACACAATATTATACTATTATGCTAGATTTCCTAGTTAAGTAGTGTATATACGATGGTGTCAAACAAAATCAGATCATTGAGAAATCATGGAGTCTTAAACAACACAATTTTCACATTCAGATATATACTGCGAATTCTGATTGGTGATTAATAAATTTTAGGTAAAAAGAATAACAAATAACACAACATCATCATCAACATCATAAAAAGAATGCAAACAATAGTAGATGGGGGAGATAATCAAGAAAACAATCATTTTCCTGTGATACCATTAGTAACGTCATAACACAAATGCGCATGTAAATTTCAACCTTTTTATTATTATTTTATTTTATTTTTTATTTGTTGGGTAAGTAACTTTTTATCTTTCTTTCACTCTTGTAATGAGTATACATCAAATCTTTACTTCTCTCTCCACTAAAACAAAAACACAACATCATTAAATTGCTTCCAAAACAAATAAGTAAACAATTTCTGAATAACTCAGTCCACGTTATCCGCTTCGCGGTGTGTGATTGATTCGAGCTGCTACTCCAAAACAGAATTAGTTTATATGCTTGTACAGTATATGGGACACTATAGAGTGGGAGTTTGTTAGTTTTGTAATTGAATATGCTCCAATATGATTTTATTTGTTAACAAAAAAACTGGTGGCAAGTATACCAAATTTGGGTTGCGTGTAGTTTAGCCAGCAACACTACAAATATCTACACCCACTCAGTACTATATGGGAAAAAATTAGACAAAAAATAAAAAACAAACGAGAGAAAGAGATCCACAGCAGAAAAAGTAAAGGCAAAAGAAAAGGACCAACCTTTGTTTGTTTGTGGGCAACAGAATGTCTACATCATCCTTTCAAGTGTGAATTTCTTCAAAGCAATTCCGACTGCAAGAAGCGACCAAATTAGTAAATTAGGAGAACACGCGAGATCTGGTTAAGAAAAAGTGAAGGAAAGTGTAATTTCAGCAGTATTTCAGACAATATGCCAGTACCTATTCTGTTTTGTAGTTGGTATAAAACAGATTTAGACAGCAACACCCTGAATAAACAAAAGAGATACGAACTAGCTCCTTGTGAGATACCAAAGGGCATCTCTTGCCTATATCCACGGATCGCAATCACATTGTCTGAGTCTGGGAACTACCCATGCATGCTTAATTTTTTATCTACTTCACCCACAATTCAGGAAGCATAAAAACACAAACGCAAAACAGAAATATCAATAGGAGACCGACAGACTGATTGAAGACACAAGACACACTTGACGTAGGTAGTATCACCTCCACCTTCCCTAAGTCCCAAGTGGGGCAAATTGGTGTGTGCATTGCCTACTTACCACCAAAAAAAAGAAATAAATTTAACAGGACTACATTTGGCTACAACACACAAGTCATTGCAACTAAGAAGTTACATTGAGCTCACCTAATACGGGGAAGGAACGATTAGTCCCTAATCTGATGCATCCCAATTCTAACTGTATGGTCCTTCAAAGAACAAATAAAAGGAACACACAGAAAGGGGGGACAAATTTAGAATACACTTGTAGTTAGTGTGTGTGTTCCACTCCACGCACACAGAGAGACAGAGATACTCAAATATAACTTTTAACAATTCTCCCAACCTTCAAAAAGTACAAAGTACAGTATAAGTGTATCCATTTGAGTGGTAACAGCTCGTCCACCTCCTGTTAGAATTAGAACAATTCACGTTTTCCTTGAGCAACAATTGATTGACTCAACTTCAGCACAAAATATGCTATAAACTTTGGCTCCTTGGCACAATGGCGAGTTTAGCCATTTATTGAGGGTGCACCTTGGCGCAAAGGAAAATTTTTACTCCATTGTGACCTGGAATTCATGGTTTGAAACCGAAAACATCGCTGCATACACTGGGCTAGCCTTTTATCTTAGCTGTAAAAACATATAGATTCATTTACATGCAAGGAACCCATTCCCATCAGACAATGAGAAACCTATAATTAAGAACTCGTATTAAATGCAAGTGGACATGTTTTGAATTTCTCATAGACTACTGAAATTTTACTCCCTTTCATTTATTTGACACAGCAGAAGTTGATTTATTTTTTTCTCTGAACTCATGCTACAGAAATGGATGCCTATGAAACCAACAGACTTCTTCTTTTGCTTAGTTTATTATCTCCAATTTAAATGTACATACAAATATTTAAAACTACCATGGCTCGCATAAAAAGGATACCTTATTTCTGAGGTAAGCCATTAATCCTCTGCCAAAACAGGATACTTTCGTGTTCCGAACATATTCCCTCAAAACACAGGACTCGTATTGTGAGAAAATGCCAACCATTTGTATACTTGCAACAAAGCAGTACCTTGAATTCCTTCACCTTCTATATCTGTCTTCCAAGGGTGCATATTCACCATTAAACATTGGTGAGAATAACATAGTGCTAGCAGAATCCCCTAGCACATCATAATCATCTTCGGATGAATCCCACCTGGAATGGGTACTGTGTCTGTGACAACTGGAATAGTCACTAGGCCTATGACCACCGGAATAGTCACTAGGCCTATGACCACCGGAATAATCACTTAACCTGTAACCCACATACGATTCACTAGGCCTGTGTCCAAAAATCACCCAGTCACAAACACTGAATCGCGATCAAGGCGGAGTTGTGGAATTGATGGATCATTATCCATTCATCAGCTGCAGTGCGTCTGGAACGATTGGTGATGAAAGAAGGATGAGGACTTCTACCTGGTTGTTCCCTCAAAGTCTGCATCTAATTCCACAATTGGATCAGGGATGGGAGAAGGTGTATAACACTCACTACCTCCACTAGTTCCAGGAAGATTGTTTAGTGTTTTCATAATTAAAGCTAGCCAGCCCATTGTCTTCTGCACCCAAAACATTGCCAGCATTCAAGGGAACTATCTCTTGAAATCTGAAAGAGTAAAAGAAGGCACAAGCTTCTATAAGTAAGGGGTAAGCCGCAGAGTTAGTAAAAGAAGAAATGAAGATCAATGTAACCAACCATACCCAAGAACATTAATGTCTGCAAGACATGTAGCCAATTATCTTGATTTAAATTACTTGCGTGTGGGGGGGAGGGATTGGGATTTTCCACCCATATTCCATGTAGCTACAAAAACGCTGTCCCCAAGGGAAAATGAAAAGCAATTATAACTAACAAAACAGCTACACACCTATAGTTCTACACATTTATAACTTCAGGGTTATCAAGATCATCTCTCCCTTGCCGGACATGCTCCATATTTTTGCTTAATTTTTCAGTGCCTTTAGGTGAGATAAAGGGATTAGGAAACACAGGCAATGAGAAATTCTCATTTCCACTGAGACATGTTTTCATGTGTGGAATGATGGAAAATTTTGATTGATTAGCATATAAATCAGGTTATGATGACACTAACTGTTTTGCTTTTCTTAATTGTACATGGCTCCTTCTCTAAGTAGCTATTCCTCCAAAGTATTCGCCAGCTGAAAAAAGAAAATCACTGTTTATACACCAGCTAACATTTTAAAACAAATTATACAAGAACTCAGAAAATTTCAATAAGGAAAAAATTAGACAAGGAAAAACAAATATGTTCCGAATATTATTCTGGAAATAATAAATAAGGACAGAGAAGCATACACTAATTCATTCAATTACTAATAAATGTTTATAAAAGTAAAGAAATTAAAATCTTGAACTTGTAAATTTTACTATATGAGACCAGAAAATACAAAAATATCCATTCAACTAAACCCCAAATAGTTAATTGACTTGAAATCAAAACCACACATAGTATTTGAAACTACTTTTCACTCTTTATTTTTCATCAATTTTTTCACAACTATTAGCAAATTAGAAAGTAGGGGACTAGGCAAAAAAAGTTAAAAATTAGAGAACCCTAAATAAAGGAAACAATCACTACAAAGCAAAGAACATAATGGGATCAAACAAGAATGCATATGCCTAAAATAAGGCACATAAAGAGAAAAACATACAGACTGCAGCGCGATAAACCTATTCAACCTGGATCTCAACAAGCATCCGGGTAGGTTGACTTGATTTTTCCCTTGCTTCTTTGCCTGTAACATTATTTCTTCAATCCATTTCTTTGCTTTTTTCCAAGCCTTTTCTTGCAAGTTCTTCTACTAGCATCTCTTATGCGAAACCCATGCATTCTCGATTAAACATCGTAATCCCTTGTAACTACAAAATTTATGATTAGGCACAAAGTCACCTGCCAGAAAGAACCAATGTTCCAGAACTGTCATGTTAGTGAAGAAAGTCAAGTATTGAGTGCCAGAGCAGGTTTAAAACAACAATTGGGTCAAAAAGAGTAAGAAATTTTAAGTTGTCGAGTGCAAACACTTGAAAACAGTTGTCGACTGGGAACTCCAATGGAAATAAAGCATGTTTCAGTGTTAAGCATGTCAAATCATATTAGATACTATTGAAAATTTTAATTGTGTTTAATATAGAAAAAATTTCATTACCATCATAAGTTAATGGTAGCTGAATTGCATTAGAGAAGCTCAGCTTTGGATTCTGTCCAAAAAATCATGACAAAATCTAAAGATGTTGCTGAGAATGAAATTTCATTCTTTTGGGCTGGACTAGAGATGTATTCAAGTACCACAAAAGTGGCAAACGCTTTGATTCAAGCTGCCAAGATCAAGTTGTCTTTACTCTTTGAAGCCTCAATGAGGCTAAAGACCATATGCTTCACACTCCCAAGTAGTAAGCTGTTGTTATATACACAACAAATTATAGTTGGTATAGTTTCTACAAATTTTCTTGTTTTTTGGGTAGCAAAACTGCCAGTCAAATGCAGAGACGGATGGACAGACAGTGTGTGTGTGTGTGTGTGTGTGAGAGAGAGAGAGAGAGAGGGAGCTGTCTCACAACTACCCAAATGTGGATTTCTGCCTGTCTCTCGCAACTGATAGTTGATTGCACTAAGTTCTATATGGGAGCTCGTGAATGCTAATTTGCACCTAAATTTTGAAACCTCTCCACACGAACCATTAAGAAAACAAGGAGATAGAGGATATTAATAATCAGGTAAACAAAACCCATTTGCATACAATTAGAAGGAGAAAATATATATATCTAAGACTCAAAGACATTAGCTTTGGTTGCATTAAAGCAAAAAAAGAACTCCTTTGACAATCCCTGCTACAACACATTATAGAATTATCATCTAAATGCAAGCACTCTTGAAGTTGGCTCAATGTCATTTTCCCCAGTTTTTTGCCAAAAACAAGCATGATCTCTGGTCTCAACAACATTTTCAATTCTTTCTAATCACTTCTCACATGATTGAGTTCATTTAAACTTTGAAATCAAGTTCGCAGATGCACGATGGCAAAGCTACTTCATACTGCTTCAGAAAACAGCTCTGATTTATAATTTGAACGATGGAAAGACATCGGAGAACTGCAGCTGCTCAATATAGAACTAGGGAAGAACAGTGCAAGACTGATAAAACTCAAACTAAAGAATAGTAGTCTTAGTTTCAGTAACACTCTTAAAGCATGCTCATTGAAAAATAAGAAATTTCAAGAGTTAATTAAAGTGTGATTTATTTCTTTCCCCTCCGGGTAAGTAAGGTAATATTACAAACAAGCCAAAGGCAAAAACATTTTCAGGATACAAGTATTAATGTATCCTCAAATCCACCAAGTAAGTAAATAGCCCAAAAAGAGAAAGCAATGAGTGGCTGCAGTAGAGAAAAACGAGCTGCTACAAGAATGAATATCTGTATAGATAAGGCCGAAAGTCTATGCAAAACAGCATGTCAGTAATAGCAGCTAGACCTATACATGAACTGGTTTTAAAACACATTTTCCAGGCAATCACTACCCTTGCGATCAAGCTTTAGGCCCAGATTTGCAGCTACAAAACACAAAAACAATGAATAATGAACTCTCAGTTTTATGGGACTCCACAATTACAAGACCAATATCCTTTTTGAGCTTCCGATATTGACTGCTGCGAATTCCCCCCAGGGGAATCTTCTTTTTGAACTTGTGTGTTGCAAATTCACCCTCAAAGGTTCTTGAATTATTAAACAAGGGAATGTTCTCAAAAAGCAGAAATAACTTGAGCCGTTGTCGTATTCCTAGTCATTCGATACACATGATTAGATGGGGACAAACAAGAATGCATATAACAAAATTCAGGCACATAAAGGGAAAAACATACTGACTGCAGAGCGCTAAACCTGTTCAACCCCTTGATCTCAACAAGCATCCCAATAGATTGACTAAATTTTTCCTTGCTCCTTTGCTTGTAACATTAGCTCTTCAATCTGTTTCTTGGCTTTTTCCATGCCTTTTCGTGCAAGTTCTTCTATTAGCATCTCGTATGTGGAAACCCTGGGAATAAATCCTCTCGACACCATTTCCTCGAAATAAGAAGAAGCATGTTCAAGTTTGCCACTCTTACATAGCCCCTGCACCAGCAGGGAGTAAGTCCCAAGTTCAAGACTAACATCATTTTTTAACATGTGGCTTAACAAGAAGGATAGCACCTTGATTCTTTTCTTTCTGCAGCACATTTTCAACAAGGGATGATAAGTCTTGAGATCAGGCTTGCAATGGCTCTCTTCCATTCTCTGAAGCAGCTTCAAAGCATCCTCTTCTCGCGAATGGTTACAAGCAGCAGTGATCATGGTATTATATGTCAAGATATCAGGAGTAACCCCATGATTTGGCATATCCTCAAATATGTCACAAGCATCCCTAAGCCTACCAGCACTACTTAGAATGTAAATCAAAGAGCTATAAGACCAAGAATCAAGAACACAACCATCCCGCTTCATCTTGTTATAAACCTCAATAGCTTTATTAATTTCCTTTGCCTTCCCAAATGCATGCAGTACAATAGTATAAGTCACAGCATTTGGAGGGCAACCCTTTTGTTGCATTTCCTCCAGTACAGCATCAACTTTGCGAAAATCTTTATCACGACAATAGGCTTCAATGAAACAAGTATAAGACAATACATCGGGATGGAACCCATGATTTTCCATCTCTTCCATAGTCTTCCTAGCTCTGTCCATTTGCCTAACTTTGCACCAACCATGTATTAATATATTAAAAGTATGAGGATTTGGAGGTATGTAATTCTTGAACTCTATGAACACGTTGTTAGCATGCTCAACACTCTGCTCCTTCACTAATGCATCCATAAGTGCATTAACTGCCGCAACGTCCTTCATCACACCAAATTGCTCCATCTTTCTAAATGCCTCTATTGCATCTTCATACCTACCACTCCTTGCAAGTCTTCTCATAACCTTAGTCATAGTGACCAACGTAATACAACCTCCTAGTTCATCCATTTCTTCCATCAACTCCCACATGAGCTCAAATTTCTTCGATTTCCCTAATATATCCACCATAGAGTTATATGAATCTGGTGAATGGTTGAACCCCATTTGCAATTTAGCCCACTTGAAAAACCTAAAAGCTGATATCCATTGGTTACTAAATCTTTTCAATAGTTGCTGAACTAGACTTTCTGATACATCAACACTAGCACAACCATTTAAACCTTGCAAAACATCATCAGGAGAATGAAACGGCTTACTTAGAATTTTACTAATTTTATCGACATCATTGTTGATGACACCAACACTTAATATACCTTTGGAAGAATTGGAAAACTTTTGATCCTGAAACTTGTGATTCTCAACCCAGTGAGAAATTGTAGGAAGCAAAAAATCATCATCCTCTGGATGATTACTACCATTAGTAGTAACTGGGTTATTCTCTGCCTCGGAAAACTTAATCCAACCCGGAAGCTCAGGAGATTCAGTCATGCTGATTGTTGGGTCATCACTGTTGAGTGACACAATGTCGCAGAATGATTTGCGAAGGAAGCTATACGAAATATTAACTGCAATGTAAGTTACCTTGAAATGTTTCAATTTTGAAAGCAGCATTTTGATGACCCAAAACTCAATGAAGCCAAAGGAAAAGATGCATCTATCTAATTAGAGGCCCCTATGGGGGTTAATCCCTTGCGAATGCGGCTGGTGAAGCGGCGGCTCCGGCCAATGTTAGCGCCGCGATGAAGATGGCGGCAAAACCTGACTCCGGCGCTGGTTATTGGTGAGTGAAAAAGGCTACAGCGGCGGCGATGAGTTGTGAGAACGACTGATTGACGGCAGCAATACGATCAACTTCGAACAAAGGAACAGAGAGAGAGAGGTTTGGAAGGAAGGACGTTGGTGGCTTCTGGTGGCGACGCGAGCGATTCGAAGTTCAGAATGCTCTAAATTAAGGGTTTGCGTTTGACCGGTGAGACCTGATCCCGGTTTCGGGTTTCACGACAGTATATGAAAATATATGAGTCTAATATGATTTTTTTTTTTTTTTAAAGTACGTTATAAAAACTGGGATAAAAAATAAAAAAATACGAATAATATGTTAGATGGGTTAAAAATTTCAGTTATACCCATCTTATTATATTTTTATATATCATATATTTATAAATATAATAAATAATATGTAACAAACAATAAAATAAATATATTTCAATTGACAATCATCTAAATATAATAATTAATCAATAGCATTAGGCTCCTAACCAAGGGTGGATTCAGGATTTGTAGGTGGGGTGGGTTAACATTAAACATGAATGGTAAGGAATTGGTTTGGGCCTTTATTTTAGTATGGTGGCTGAGTTTATTTGGGCTTCATTAGATTTTTTGGGTGGGCTAATACTATTAATTTTTTTTATTTTTTGGACTGGGCTAATATATTAGTATCGTAAAATAAAAAAAAAAAAAAATTTGGGTGGGCTACAGCCAACCTTTGCCTACCCCTATGTCTGCACCTGCTCCTAACATGATCAATTTATCGCAAAATTAATAAAAAAAAAATTCAAATTTAAATAATCAACTACAATTACCTAAAAATTAAAAATTTGTTTTAAATTTAGAATCTAAGATCTTCATCATTGGTGACAATATCACTAGACCATCATTTGTTGACTCTAAAGACAGGCCAAGACCAAAAATTTTGGAACCTAGGCCCGAGCCCACATGCTTTCAATTTTAAATAGACCAGGCCAACCTGAGCCTAAACACACTTTAAGAAGCCCAAGCCCAACCCTTGGCCTTGGATTGCGGGCTTGAGATGGACACGGGTGCGGGCTTAAAAAGCGTTGAAATATGGACCCTTTTTTTTTTATCATTAGCAAACACATGTCTAGCGGCACGTACAAAACAAGAAACCAAACAAACCAAGCATTACAACCACCAAATTTGAGACCACACAAAACAAAGCAACAGAAGGACAAGACAAATGCCCTACCAAAGGACAAAAGACGTGGCTCATGCCAAGGAAATACACAAACTGCAGCAGTAGCCACACGAAAGCAAAAACAAGGGCCACGACTGGGTAGGGGCGACATGGCAGGACAGGGTCCACTGCGGACCCAAAACTGGACGGAGAAGTCACCGGAATCAAAAGCACAAAAGACGACCAAAGTTGTAGCAAAACAACAGCAAGACTATGAAAACAAGCAGCAACACGCGTAAGACAAAGTGAAAACAAACACCACAAGATACGGCGGGAACACCGAGGATACCCAAGGATTACAGTAGCACCAAACCAAGGGATTTGACCAAACATCAACCCACCGGAAGGGAAAGCATCGTCGGAAACAAAGCACCACCAAAAACAAAAAACAAAAGAAACCCAAAGTGCCGAAGGAGAACCATCCTCACAAAGAAAACCGGCAACAAGAAACCACGACCCATAGTCGATGGAAGCCGGAGGAGAACCAGCTCTGAACAGAGCAAGATCAAGGAGCAGCCAACCTACTTTAAAAACATGTCCAACGCGCAACCTGAAAGAAGAAAGATATGCCTGCACACAAGACTAAGAAACCAACACACCTTGCCCAAATAACGAAGCCGAAGACAAGAAATCCCTTACATCCAACAACCATAACCCAGAAAGCATATCCACAGAAAGCAGGACTAGAGACACAAACCCGACGCATAGAACTACTTGAGAAGCCAAGGCGACCAACCAAATACCAGGATCAAAATGGAAACACTGTGGAGATTGGCCGAAAACCCAACCACCGGTCAAAAC
>JAOTQH010000040.1:2127497-2145933 GCA_025631255.1 Cornus kousa
CAAATTAAAATTATACTTCCCTTCCCTTCCCTTCCCCTCCCCTCATAATTAATATTATCCTTTTCCTTCAAACCCACCCTACCAAACATAGCCTTAGTAAAAAAAAGCCAGCAGAGGAAATTGAATATATCATTTGATCAAACTTGGTGGTACTGTGATATGCCATAATAGTATATAATTTTTTTAAAAATAAATAGATAAATAGGTAATTTGAATTTTATTAAATAATTTGTATTTGAATTTTATTAGGTAATATACAAAAATAAATATTGAAATACTGAAACACTTCACATTTTTAATAATAGTATATATATAGATAATTAGACATAGATATATATAAATTAAAATAAATTGGTAACCACATTTGATCAATATTTAAAAAGGAAATAATAAAAGTTTAAAGATATTTTCAGTTTTCTAAGGAAGAGGATTTTTTTATAATAATTATATATATATTCATGAGGAAAAATCTTATTTCACTGTATTTTAAAAAAATGTATATAAAAAATAGAAAATGCTTACTATAGATATAGAGTAAAAAAAAAAAACAGAAAAAACAGAAAAAAGAAAAAGAAAAAAAGTACTCCTATGTCGAAGAATGTGAATTAAGAGGGCAGTTACGTCAAGCTGGTGAAACTAATGCGTCTCATTTTGTACTCGTATTCTCTGTAGTTAATAACGCATTTTATCATCTCTGAGAAAGTTCTGTCGGTTGACATCTCTCTCTTTCTGAAGTATTTTTAAAACCTTCGTTTCCAAGCCCCTCTCTCTCTTCGTTTGTGCTAAACCAGAGCATCCAACAATGGCTGTTTAAATCTCTGTCTGGACCTAAGCAAGCCGATCCGTAGCTCCGATCTCGGCCTCATTATTTTTCAAGTTTGTTCTCTCAATTTATCAATCTGCAATGCCATTGGTGTTGATCAATTGAGTGTTGAAGATCGGCTGAGTTCGAGATTTTGATCGTAGAGAGAGTGTTTCCAAGTCGTTAATGGGGGCCGTGCCTTCAACGCCTCGCAGCGGCAGCGCACGGCCGCAAGACACGGCGGAGTACCTAATTGGGACTTTCGTGGGCGAGAAATCGTTTCCTCTCGCTTCAGATTACTGGCAGAAATTGCTCGAGCTACCTCTCAATCTTTATTGGCCCACTGACCGTGTTCATCAAGCGTGCGAAGTCTTTGGTCAGTAGCTTTGTTATCTGCTAATAATATTTTTTTACTTTCATATACATATATTCGAAGTCTATTTTTTCATTTTTAAGTTTATAATTTCATTTAATTTGTAAATTGCCTTCTAGTTTCATTATGTAAATTTGCTTATAACCTGCCTAATTTGGTGGATTGTTGCCATAAGGATTTTGGAGTTTGCATTTGATGCCTTTCAAATTTTGATACTAGAATCCAATGGATCATTTCACTGTCTAGGCTCAGAATCTTTTGAGAAACACTGTGTTTTTTAAGTGATAAACGCACAACCCTTGTTGATTGTCTTCATGAAAATTGTCCTATAATTTTTTTCATAATGTGATTGTTGTCTGCTTGACGTTTGAAAATTATGTCACAACCTAGGGGTCTCAGTGCCTTTCCACCTCATCTATTGTTTCTATTCTTTGTGATCCAACTCTGGTATCTCAGCTAATAATCTTTCTCCCACTCCAAATTACTAAACTCCCAACCTTCAACAGACTATGTTTATGCAGAGTGTAGCTGGAGCTCTCCTTACCTGATAACCTTCCTACAAAACCTTTATGTCCTTGAAGTCAGCAGCTCAAAGTTACATGTTCTCAAATCTTTCTTTGGATGGGATTATGGACTTTTTGGGGTTGTTGGGTCCATAGGTCTTCTTTTGTCCTTTATTTTGTTTTTTGTACACCTCTTGGGACGCGTTCCCCTTTTGAACGCTTTCTAATACATATTTACTTATAAAAAAAAAAAAAATGTTCTCAAATCTGACGGGAGATTTTCCTTTCCTTAATTCAGCACAATCCAACAATAATGGAATATGATATGACATTACCCTAGCCATTGTTACCTGTGCAACATCCGGGAAATTCTCTTCCTAATCACATGAAGCCAAGAATCTATATAGCCTGTGAGCCATCCTCCTCCTTGAAAGAAAGTATACAAGAGATTACTTATCTCCCCCTTTTCACATCAACTTTAGAAACCCTACTAATCAAAAAAAAAAAAAAAACACTTAAGAAACCCATTGTTTATTGGAGGGTGGCACCTTTTTGTGTTTGGTGGGTTCATTTGGATGGAGCGGAATAGAAGATCTTTTAATGGAGATGAATCTCCTATTGGGTCTTTAAAATTTCTTATTGTTTGTAATCTTTTTTGTTGGGTTATGGTGAGAATTTGCAAATCTATAGAGGAAGTAGTCATTTTTTTGGGCTCCTTGGGTTATTAGCCCCTTCTTTGCTACAACCTTTGTGTTGCTCTTGGGATGCATTCCCCTTTTGAACTTTTTCTAATACATATTTACTGATAAAAATAAAAAAAAATAAAAAAAAAAATCCCTCCTATAGTTCCTTTAACATCCAGGGTCACCCAATCTACATGTCAGCCACTCCAAAGACTCCTAACAATTCCATTGGAAATTGCACTCTATGTGGAATTCTGCAAGCAAACCACCTGAGCACCCCACTTCCTTAAAGCCATCTTAACCACCTTCCTTTTATCCTGGTCATTTAGACTTCGGACGTTCGGGAATAAATTCTGACCTTCATATGGAAACCATCTCTCCTCCCCCTTCCTTCCTCCATCACCCTCCATACCATTGTTCAGGATTGTCATGGACAGACATGCATTGGTTGCTGATTGTTATCGGCTTTATATCAGTAGGATGACCTAGGATATGCATTTTGTGGGACATTTTCAGGATTGGGAGTTGGAGGATGTCGCAGAATTCTTGGGTT
Source organism: Cornus kousa (assembly GCA_025631255.1). Lineage (NCBI taxonomy): Eukaryota > Viridiplantae > Streptophyta > Magnoliopsida > Cornales > Cornaceae > Cornus > Cornus kousa. The sequence continues at coordinate 2,130,412 of JAOTQH010000040.1, forward strand.
TGTTGTATCGTTAGGAGGTGGATGGGGTTGGGCCGGACTCTTAGGTGTGGATTGTCTCATCTCGGGGGAGCTTTGACATCAATCTTTTTATAGAGACCTTTCTGGTGCTATGAGGCTTGTCTTCCCAAAGAAGGCTGTGTGGTGTACCAAGGCTCCTCTCAAAGTGGTTTTTTGTGTGAATGGCAGTTTTGGGGAGGATCTTGACGCTGGATAACTTGAGAAGGAGGAGGAAACAGGTCAAAGTGAATTGGTGTCGTTCATGCAAGAGAGATGACATCAAAGTGAACTCCACTTGAATGCTTTTTATAAAATCTTTACTTATCAAAAAAAAAATCATATTCTTTTGAATTACCCAGTGGCTAGGGATAATTGGCCCAACGCAGCAAACAACCATACAATTCACATAAAACAAATCACTGGAAAACACACAGGAGATATATGTGGTTCACCCAAAATCAGGGCTATGTCCACAAACAAGATTTTCACTCAAGATTGTAAAATGTACAACGATAGAGGATTACACTGAGATATGACTCACCACCCTTGACCCTTTTGTACCCTAATCACTCACAAGGAAAACCTAATCTCTCAATCTCTACTTTCTCCACACAACGTGTGTCCTTTTATATACAATAAAAGTAGTCCTCTATACAAGAGTCACACCCTTTTAAAATACAATGAAAGTAATCCTCTAACAATCTCCCATATCAGATAACCCAGAAGATAAAGAGTTTATCACTGTCCTCACATCACATTATGTATGTTATAACGTGTATAACGTGGGTGGACCCCAACAATCTCCCCCTCCGCCCACGAGGAAGAGAATCACCGAGCACACCCGCTGAGTCCAAACCTCTTCAAGTCCTTGGCTCCCCCTTGGACAGAGTTCACAAATCTTAATGCACGAGATTTTTTACTTGCAAATCAACAAGCAGTCCATTGGCTATCTGTATACCAACTACGCATAAGCCGAACCAAGTCCAAACACCTTGATTTCATGGCCAATGCATACAATACGTGCAATTGAACCAAGTCAACATGATCAAGTGACTCTGAAAAGGGACATCATGGAGACCCCTTCACAAGCAGGAATTTTCAACTCATCATCATTTGTTTGGAAACACGTCATCTCCGAGACATGTCGCAAGATCTTGCTTTCACGTGCCGTTTCCAATCAGCTATCGACGTCTGAGTACCATTGGTACCCCTCACCAAATGATATAATCCACCTCTCTTTTCTCCTCGCATCAATACCATGCAGACCTTTGTAATCTTCATGAATCCCCCTTCAATGGAACACTTGCAGTCCATGGTGTCCAAACGGCTCAAGGATATCAAATTACACCGCAATTTTGGTACATAGGCAACGTTCTCCAAAGTGCGTTCCACTCCATCAAATATCTTGATTTTTACTATTCCCACAACATTCACAGCACACGTATCACCATTTGGAATAGTCAAAGAACTATTCTTAAGTTCTTGAAACGAATCAAAATAATTTTTCACGGAGCAAATTTGGTTTGTAGAACCCAAATCTAATATCCAATCATGTCGAGTAAGAGTGTTGCCTTGGGAGATTATGAGTACATCTCCGAAGTCTGAAGCACGTATGATAGATGCATCATTTTTGTCGTCATCTTCCTTTCCCTTTTCATGGGGATAGTCCTTTTAGATGTGGCCTTGGCATCTATGGCCCGCCCGTTGATCTAGACCTGCTGTTGTTAGATCTACGGTCGTTCCTCTTATCATCAGACATGAGAGTAGATTCCCTATGTTTAATGTTTTCTTTGCACATGATTGTCACACCCAATACATCAAACACCAAAGTTATGATAAAAAAGCTAGATCAAGAATTTTTTTATCAAATGTGTGTAAGCCTATGGCTCTGATACCACTTGTTGGGAAATAAAACAATAACCCACGTAGCAAACAACCATACAATTCACAAAAAACAAATCACAGGAAAACACACATGAGATATACGTGGTTCATCCAAAATCAGGGCTATGTTCACAAACAAGATTTTCACTTAAGTTTGTAAAATGTATAAGGATAGAGGATTACACAGAGATATGACTCACCACCCTCAACCCTTTTGTACCCCAATCATTCACAAGGAAAACCTAAATATCTCAATCTCTACTTTCTCCACACAACGTGAGTCCTTTTATATACAATAAAAGTAGTCCTCTATACAAGAGTCACACCCTTTCAAAGTACAATGAAAGTAATCCTCTAACAATCTCCCGTATGAGATAACCCAGAAGATAAAGAGTTTATCACCTTCTTCACATCACATTACGTATGTTATAACGGTATAACGTGGGTGGACCCCAACACTTTGGGCCATGCCTTTGTCTCTGAGGAGCTTGATGGAGGCTTGTAGAGGATGTACGGTAGGCTCCCAAGCCTGGGTCTTTTGGAGGGTGGCGCATTTGTGTATTTGGTGGAGCTTGTGGAAGGAATGAAATACGACCTTAGACGGTGAGGAAATTTCTGTAGGGGTGCTTAAGTTTTCTGTTCTTAATTCTCCTTTTTTGTTGGGTTTATGGGAGAAATCGTAAATCTTTGGGGGAGATACTGGATTTTTTTGACATATTGAGAGATTAGGGGCCCTATTTGGTCATTGTGTTTTGTGGGATGTGCTCCCCGCTTGAGCGCACTTTTCAATGAATCTTTACTTATCCAAAAAAACAAAAAAAAAAGAAAAACAAAAAAAAAGAAAAAGAAAAAGAAAAAGAAAACTGAGTTCTCTCTCTCCCGACCCTGATGTACTCCTCTTCCCATTATAACCTCAGTTGATTCTAGTTGTTTTTTAATCATTATCCATGGATTGGAACAAAGCGTGGGCCTTTTCTTCACTCCCTTTGAAAGTCAATCCATGGTTCTTGTTCGTATCACTACTGATGGCCATCACCAAATTCCTAGTTTGATCCTCCATGTTATCCTCTCTGTCTCCTCTAGTGGCTAGGACTTGTTGTTCTTTAGAAGTAGCCAACTGCATCTCCTGCTCATTACCACTTTCTATGGAATTGTGTAAGGGGTTCGAACCTCGGTGGAGGCACGTGTGTGAGTACCAACTAGGGGAAAAAAAAAGAAATTGTCCATTCGCCAAGCTGTTGCAGTAGAACAACCCTCATTGGAGCTACCATCAATGTTATCGGCCATGGCATCACCTCGTGGCCCCTTGCCTTTACCTTGATGGTCACCTTACCACAATTGAGTTTCAAATCCTACATTAATGTTGCAACACAACCCTTCTCCAGCCTAATCCCCTTCCCTACACAAATGGTTATTGTCTCTTCCTCCATAATGTCTTCCATAACTGTAATGTGCTTCATTTTCCCCATCTTCTTCCTCACGATGTTACCTGTCATCCTACATCTTCTAAAAAATTTGTCCTCAGAATTGGTTTCATTTTGTATCGGAATTACATCCCACTACATGGTGGGTTCATCTTCTCCAATGGCCCCTCCCCGTTGTGTTGGGCTTTGCATTCACACTTACTGCACCACCTATTTCCTTGCCTATACCTTCTATAAGATGAATGAACTGAGTTTATAAACTTGCTTGACCTAGCCCACTAGCCTTGCCAATATGGGCTATTATCTCACGACCCACCTGAACACCTTTTTTAACAACAACCTCCCTCCCATGTAACCTACCCAATTTTGAACTTCAGTGGCCTCTAGCTATCCCCCACAATAAGACTTTGGACCACCGTCGTCCTCCATGTAGCCCTCTCTATGCTTCATATTCCCACTTCCACCTGTCATCCCCTACCTCCCATAAGTGAGCGTCCTTGCAACGGTAAATCTCAATTTTACTTTCTCCGTTCGACCCCTCTCTCTAATTGCCATTCTTGCTTTCACTCCCAACTTCATCCTCCATAAGAGAAGCTTCATCTTTACCCTCTAAAGACATTGACAACGGAACTAACTCAGGAAATTTCTCTGCTGAAAGAGATACCTAATAACACATCTCATCATTCACCAAAATAGTTTGTTGAATCAAGCCCCTATCCTTCACTTTGATGACTACACTTCCATCATTCACCCTCTGACCCTCGTCTCGGCTTCCACACCCTTGAAACCACCACAGGCATTTCCAAACACATTCGGTTCAGGGTGAAACGTGGGAGGTTTGTTTGGCTGTGGGTGGACCATTGGTGCGGGGAGAGACTGTTTGCTTGCTAGTTTTCTGCTTCAGACAAGCAGGCTCTAGTCGGTGATTGTTATCGTCAAGATAGCGGAAGGAGGACTTGGGATGTGCAGTTTGAGAGGAATCTTCATGATTGGGAGGCAGGGAGATAGCAAATTCTATAGTTTGCTGTATAGCTAGCAGGTGGAGGGGGTTGGGGTTGATGAGTTGATTTGGTCATGTTCACGGAAGGGGTTTTTTAGATGCGATCTTTTTATTAGTGCCTTTTGGATGCTTGGGGTTCATCTTTTCCTTGGAAGGCCATTTGGAGATCGAAACCCCCCCTGAAAGGTGGCTTCTTTTTTGCCTGGACAGTTGCACTTGGGAGTATTTGGAAGGAAGAGGGACATATTTTTGTGAATTGGTACTGTATGTGCAAAAAGATTGAGGAGTAGGCGAACCATCTCCTCTTGTATTGCACTGCGGTGCGTGATGTCTGGGCCATGTTCTGTTCTATTCTTGGAGTTTGTTGGGTTCTATCTAGTTTCATAGTGGATACGATAGAGGCTTGGAGAGGGTGTATAGTGGGTAGCTAAGCCCGTGATGCTTGCAGATCCAATCCCCTTTTTTTGTGGGGGTTGTGGAGAGGAGGAATATGAGGTCTTTATTTTTATATCTTTTGATCAGGTAAAGTACTCACACACACATTGCCGACACCGAGGCTGGAACCCATCCCTTCCTCTTTGAGAATAGGAAGGTTATACCATTGGGCTAATGGCCCATTGGTAGGAATAGGAGATCTTTTGACTGGGAGGAAACTCCTTTTTTCATCTCTTAAAAATACTATTATGAGTAGATATATTGTGAATGAGTCCATATCCGATTTGTTATTAAACGGATATCCTATCCAATCCAATAAGGGTTATTTTAAAGAAAAGAAAAGAAAAGAAATTAATGTCAAAAGAGACTGAAAAACAATGATTAGAATAAAAATAATAGAAAACAAAAGATAAATAAAATGCGGAAGAAAAAAGAAAAGAAAATTAGATCCTTAACTCTTTGTTAATGAATAAACATTTAGTAGTAATAAAAAATAGAGGGAAGAAGAGGAGGAGAAAATAATGATAAGAATAATTTTATAATATGTAAATATTATATATCATAAATTTATATTATATAGGTTTAACATATTATATAAAATATTATTTCGGATAGGATTATTATCGGATTGGATTGAGTCGATTGACCATAATACATATCCAATTTGTTTAGCTAACAGATTATCGGATTCGAATCGTTAATGGGTTATCGGATTAAATCTTCAATCCATATCCGAGTTATCAGATTGGATTCTAATCAAAACTCGATCCATTGGCAGGTCTACTTACGAGTTTTTTATTTTTTAAGATTAATTGGTGAAATTGTAAATCTGTGGGCATCGTTTGGAGTTTGTAGGCAGTTTGAAAGTATAGCCATTCTTCTTTTTTGTATGCTTTGTTCTTTGGTTACTCCCCTCTTGAGCGCGTCTTTAATTAAATGTACTTATCAAAAAAGAAAAACTTGACTCCACATATGAAGTGGCAGGCCATACGACAAATCCTTCTCCTCCTCCTCTAGAATTCCAAAGCATCCTACTCGAAAGGAAAACACGTCCAGGAGTAATCTCGTGTCCGCCAAAGTTCACTTCGCTTCCATTAGCACCCTGACTGCTTATTGATGAGATGGTGGTTGGAAAAGTAGTTGAGAACCTGGCAATGGAGATATTCCTACACCAGAGGCTACCTTCTAAGCCTTGGTAGCCAGTGCTTCAATTTGCTCGAGACTACCCACCTTTCTGTTGAATTTGCCCACCAAACAGGTTTGAGGCATGTCCCTCCCCCTCCATATTCCTCTCTTAGCCACGTCAAAACAATGCCTTCTTGATGACAATGAGATGACAACTTCGCTATCAGCTACCTCCACAAATGGATGAGCAAACCCTAGTTTCTCCGTCCAATGAGACAAAAATATTTACAAGCTGAAATTTCATATTTTGAAAAAGTATATCACTAATTTTAATTTCAATGTTGAATGAAAGAATCGTTGATACTTAGTTTGTTGTTTTAATAATCATCATTCTGTTATTTAATTTATCTTATTTGTACCAAATTAATTTTGTATGTCTTTTTGAATTCTCTCTCTCTCTCTTTTTCCTCCCCCAAATCGTACTTTGATGCAAAATACAATATGATTGATACAGAAGTGGTCAGATCGATACTGGCTACTATAAAAAGGATTTTACACATGTACTTGTTATCATTGTATTGACTGCCTTTGTGTGTGTTTCAAATTTAAGATGGTATAATGAACACTATTGTCTTATCTTTCCATCTCATGATTCTTGAGATTCTTGCTAATATTTACTTGATTTCTAAATCTTTTTTAAGAGAAATATTTTCTCATCGTTTGTTGCAGCACAGAATAACTATTACACAAAGCACCTTGCAAAAATCTTGATTCACTTAGCATGGTGTTTGCAAGAGCCTGTTTCTACTTCTGCTGTACCGTCCTCTGCTTTTATGAAGGCCGTTAACGCAATATACATCTCATCTGTATTTCTGAAGTACTTAATTGAAAATGCCAAAAGCGACCGTGTCGAGGAATTGTACTTATCCCTAGATGAAAGTGAAGAAATACCAAGTCATTTTTCTAGAGGTAATTAACTTCTCCTTATTAAAGTTCATATTTTTGCCAAGGTCACTTCCAATTGTTCAGTTATGATTATATATATTTTTCTCTTTGGCTAAAAAAATTCAGCAAGTATCAGGAATTTGCCAAAGCATTAGGCAATTCTTAAATAATTGCTTTACCTTGCTAGCCTGACTCCACTAAGGGTTTGATTGGTGATGATTACAAACTTATGGTCTTAGTGTACAATTATATAGATGTAGCCAATTAGCCTGGTTCCCTTGGCTACGGCAGCCGATTATTTGTTAAAGAAGGTGAAGTTGTCCTTACATATATTATGGTCACAAATAAACTTAATTGTATATTACTGAATACCAACTTGATTTGACACATGATTTACTTTATTAAATTTCAAATTAGGGAATAGGGATGCAAGAATGATTGTTGTACTTTTCACCTTTGCATGGTATAATTTTGTTTCTAAGTCGATTTTTTTCACTTTAAACTAAGGGCTTCTTTTATGCTACTCTATGAACAAGATTCTTAAAGCAGTTCTCATTTCTGAAAAAAAATAAAATAGAAATGAAACAATACAAAGATTTTTAATTGCAGCACTTTTCGTGCTGTTTTTAGTTCTGATTGGACCTTATTTTTTGAAATGTGGAAATATTTCTGAACTTCATTTGAAAATGACATGCTTTTAGATAATTCTAGAAAACCATTTTCTACGAACACTTCTATAAATTATGACCGCCTTACAGGTTCTGCTATTTTACTTTTTAATTTTTTTAACAAATCAAATTCAGCTTGTGGATATGGTATCAGTTGGGCCCTGTAATTTTGCATTGAACTCTATAATTTAGATACATAATTGAGTTTGACATGCTAGTTCAAGGAAATTTATGATATATAAATTAAGTGCAAGACTACCACATACATTTTCCTAACCTTGCTTCCATGATGAACTTCAATTATTTCAAAAGCATGAAGGTAATCGAAGCTCAAAGAAAGTTTATGTTTCACTTAGGAATCGTCAACTCGAATTTCATGATGAATTTTGGTTTAGTTGGATTGCTCTCATAATTTTATCATCATCGTAGTGGCCCCTTCTTATATTTATCAACATTTGAAATCTTTGTCTTGCAAGTGGATCTACTAAAGTTTGTTCCAAATTTTTAGTTTTCAAGTTCATTATTGCATATACATTTTTTTGGACGATATAGATATATATATATATATATATATATATTCTTTTCTCTTGCTCTCCAGTAAGCAACTTTATGAGCCTCATTTTTGTGCTTTTAATTTGCACAGATCAAAACATTGAAAATTTTGTCATGCAAAGTGTGCTCGTCTTTCTTGGCAAAGTAGATGTAAGGTATGTTATGAATCATTTAGTATGTTTCTTAATTTTGAGATCATATTTACTTTTCCCAAGTTCATATTTTTGTTTTTCTTTTGCAAGTCCCACCACATATCTTCTTCACCACGAACTGCTTAACTTCTTGCTGGTTGCCATGTCAACTCAGCTTCTTTCTGGGCCATCACCTGGACCGAAAGATGTTCAGCCATTCATTGATGCGGCCATGGTTCAGGTGAGAAGAAGGACTATACCTATATAAGTTGATTAAAAATTTATGAGTCTGATAATAAATATTTTTGGTTCGTCAAATTGTGGTAATATTTGCAGGAATGTTCTTTGGCTGGTTTGGTTGTTCGCAAATTGCTAGTTAATTACATCACCCAACCTCGCTTTCCCTTAAATAGTGCATCTTATACTATATTTTCTGAAGGAAATCAGCCTGGTGTTTTACAGAGAGTTGGGTCTGCAGCTGGTATGATGATTTTGTTAATGCTCATTGTATTTATAAATATTGCTTTTATTTTCATGTATGTTTATCTTTTTAAAACACTTCGATATTGGACTGAACAGCCTTACAGGTGACTAAAACCACTTATTATTATTTGTTTTTTCCTCATTTGGTCTCAGGGTTACCAAATTGTTGGCTGAGATGCTTGAACCTCTTGGTTATGCCATAAAAAATGTTTATATGTTCATCATCCTTCCCAGCTGCAATTTTATTTAATGTGTGTGTGTGTGTGTGTGTGATTTTAAGTTTCTATTCTCTTCTGATCTATTTGTGCACTATGATAATTGACTCTAATTGATATATTTCTTCTGCTTTTTGGCACTAGAATTATTTCTTTACCATGGTTTTAGCCCATTCACATTCACCATATTTATAGCATCGTCCTCAAAATATTGGTACATTTAGTAGCTATTTCACATCAAAAGCTTTCATATTCTTTTTCAGAATGTTGTGTTTTTATTTTACTTTTATTATTTTTAATTGAGGATTCTTTCAGTTCATTTATTTATTTTTTTCCTCCTCTTTTATGGTTGACTTTTGGCTGGCTTAACTAATAAAAGATTCTAAATTTTTTCTTTGACTTGCAGCAAATTTTGTGCTTTTTCCATTTAATTACTTTGTCAGTACAACCCCCGAAGCTTCAAGAAGTCCATTGGCAGAGAGCAGTCTTCATGTTTTACTTATTCTCATTCATTATCGGAAATGTGTTTTGATAGAATCCATGAAAGATAGAAGTGATGACAGTGCCACTTCAGATCTTCTGCTGAAAGAAAATACCTATTTTTCTGAAAACCCTTACTGCAAGGCCTTAGAAAATGCTAAGGATACTGAACGTAAGATTCGTTATCTTGTACTTTTTAATTTTGTTTCACTCCCAATGGTGTAAGTAAATCTGTTGCCCACTTGCAGTTGATCGCATGGATATTGAGGGGAATGCACACAATGGTCCCCTTGTGAGACTACCTTTTGCTTCTCTCTTTGATAGTCTTGGCATGTAAGTGTGTACTTATATTTCAATAAATGAATAGTATTGATAAACCCAAGCCATGTGAAGAGGAAATGACCTTTGTTCCTGTAAATGGTATCATTGCACTATGCCTTCCATTTTTCTTGTATTTTAATGAATTGAAATTAATCTCTTGGTTTAATTTGGATGTACGCTCCTTACAATTGAACTCATTTAAAAGAACATGTTTTGTGAAGTTTGATGATTTAGTTATGTTAAATTATAACATTGTGTCCTCTGATGCAACATAATTGTTAACAGCGATTTTCTGTCAATAGATATGAAATTTAAAGATCTTCACAGAATAAACCTCAATAACCAAATGTAATTGGCTGTTTTGTTTCTTAAACTTAGACTGAAAGGCCAGTACCATTGTCGATCCCACCAAACAGGGTATTGGAAGGGGTGGACATATGGGATTTATTGCACCTATTTCCCATGTAATTGACTCTTATAAAATGTACGATGCACGCGATACTCAATATGAGTATGGGATATGTGTCCAATACATATGTTTTGGATATTTATCAATAATATTTGAAGTTTATTATATCAGATTATCATCATCGCATTCCTTACCTTAATCTCCATATGAATAGGGTTGGCCACCTGAATTCTTATTTTACCATTCTTTTCTATTACAAGTCATCTCTCCTATAATGTTTAACTACTTAGAAATATTTCTAATAATTTCAATCCATGCTAGCTCTTGTTGCCCTCTCTGTCTCCTACTTTCCATACAAATTAGTCTTCTGGAAATTGAGGAAGGTACAAAACTCACAAGAATGTTAGATTTGAGGAGCAAACAGTACCAATGCCATGAAAAGGAGATTTGGTACCATTTGCTATAGTAACAATTGTTGGCAAAGAAACATGGGAAATATGTGGAAAGGAAAGAAGATTAGACGAGTTATGAAGAAAAATATTACCCAAAGCATCTACAGTAACTGTGGAGTTGGAAGACAAATATGCACATTTAATCATCGAATCATACTCAGCTTTAGAAAGAACAACCTATTATTCTGTAGTAGAGGTATTGTTCTCCCCCTGAATCGATGCCTGATTTGCCCAAGCTGGATTGTTTTGAGGTTCCTAACCGTAGTCAACAGGATGATTATTCTGGCCACAATGAGTACGCTTATTGGTTCCTCGACCCCCTTTACCTCCTCGATTACCACCATGTCTGGGGCTTGAAGAACTTCTACCTGCTAATCCTCCATGAGGATTATGATGTCATTCAGCAGGAGCAACAAGAACAGAATGATCCTCCTTCCCAGGAGCGGGAGAATGAATGGAGGCTCTCTGAACCCAAGCTCTGGTTTAAGACCAGAGATAAATTTTGCCACCCGAAATTCCTCCCTCTGCTGCTTTTGTTGTTCCAAGTCTGCGGTCAATGGCTGATAAACATTCAGTTCTTCCCAGTACCTTTCAGTTCAGAATAATATTCTTCGACAGAGCAATCTCCATGCTGGAGATTAAAAATGTGCTGTTGCAATTAATAGATGCGAGAAACATTTTTATCCAATGAGTACATGTCCTTAAGAGTCTCCCAATATCCTTGGCAGATTTCAGAAACGATACATTGTTGAAGATGTTGGATTTTAAACTATTCCACAACCAAGTCATGATTTGTGCATCTTCCTTTTTTCACGCTTCAATGAGTTTTTCATCGGTAGGTTTGGGTGACCGAATATAAGATAGTTTCCCTCGAGCCCTCAAGAACACTTCTACTGCCTGAGACTATTGAAGGGAATTTGAGCCCTTCAATTTTGATACTGGTCATCGACACAAGGAGTAGAGATTTGTTTTGTATCCATTTAGAAAAGAAATTGGAAGAAGCAAAGGATGAAAGAACAGATGCAAAGAAATGAGTGAGAGAGAGACAAAATCTGAGTAAACAAAAGATGCCGAGAGAGAGAGAGAGAGAGGGAGAGAATCAATCTGATACCATGTTGAAAAAAACACCGAGTTTAGGAATTTATGAGTAAGAGAAGAATTCTGTATTTTTCTTTGAATTTCCTGTTGTATGGACAACTCATAATTAATTCTCACATTATTATGGAAAGTTTGTGAGCGCGCTTAGCTGTATCGACAATTCATAAATAACTACCTCAACAGTCACCTTGGGGCATAATCCTTGACAGAATTTGAAATTGTAAAAACATGCTCTCTCTCTCTCTGAATTGTGTTTATCTGCATGCTCTCTCTCTCTCTCTCCCTCTCGGAGTATAATTTAACAGGTTCTGTCTCAGGTGCTTGGCTGATGAGACTGCTGTCCTACTGCTTTATTCTCTGGTGCATGGGAACTCGGACTTTCTGGATTATGTTTTAGTGCGAACTGATTTAGATACACTGGTACGAATTAGCATCCTAATTCCCTCTTATAGTTGATGCTGTTGAGTTTCAGACAATCTGAACACAATCCCTTGTCCCCTCCCTTCCCATCCTCTTTGTGTAAAATAAAGAAAATTAATAAATGGAAAATTAAGAATAATAATAATTACTTTGTGTAAAACCCATGCAGAAAATTCTCATCAAATATATCATTGCAATATACTAGACTGTAACATTTTAAAGATTTTTCACTATGCGATTATGGGTCCTGCTTGATAAGCGTTTATAAATCGTAGTTGCATCATTTTCTTCGAGTGAAGTTAGTTACTACTGATTTAGATTGGAATCCTTTTCTATTAAATGTAATTGTGCTAGTTGTGTAACTTAATAGCCTCAAGTGCAGCTAGATTTTTGGATTTTTTTTTTGTCATATGAGCAGGCATCATATATTTAGTGCTTGCTTTATATCATCCTATTTATTGCACAGCCTAATTTAATTTGTGTTTCTTGACTTAATTCAACAGTTGATGCCCATGCTGGAAACACTATATAATGCTTCGAGAAGGACTTCCAATCAAATCTATATGTTGCTGATTATCCTTCTTATACTAAGCCAGGATTCCTCCTTTAATGCCAGCATTCATAAGCTTGTAAGAACAGTCTTTGTAGGCTCACACTTCACTTATTCTTATGATCACATTAATGTAGGATATTATTTGAACAGATGCTGCCTAGTGTTCCGTGGTATCAAGAGCGCCTTCTTCACCAGATCTCTCTTGGTTCTCTGGTGGTCATAATATTAATAAGGACTGTAAAGTACAACCTATCTAAGCTGCGGGTACGATTTCATGTATTCATTTTAGTTTGTTATTATAATGATAATTTCTAGTGGAAAACATTTCAAGACAGCATAATATTTAATACAACAGTAACCTTATGTCATTATCTAGCATCTCACCATGTACAGAATTCTTGAGACTTTTATTCGTATTAATAATTAATAATTGAATTAGTTTTTTGTCTATTCATAGTGAATTGGTTTTCTGTATATCTTTTTGGAATTTAGTCTCTGAATTATGAAAAATATGAAACTAGCATTAGAACATAAAATATTCCCTCATCAATATCCAATGCTCATTGTGATTTTCAATATCTTTGATTTTTACCAAAGAGAGAATGTCAAACTGTCTGAGAATGAGAACCATTTATTATGCAATACCTAATTAAAGAATATTACATATGAAAGAGAAATTAAAAGGTACAAATGACAATGTATCTTCTTCACTAGCATTTAATTGAAGAGGCTATGGGAGGTGAAACATATCCCCTGAAGTCTTCCAAGGTTGCTGCCATTGGCTGCGAATGCTTGATACTTGCAATCTGGTCCTTCTAAATCTCAACTGCACAGACTGATGTTTGTAATTAAGTGCCTAGTCTCCAGTTTCCCTGCATTAGAAAATTAGAATGATTGATTGCAAATTTAGAATAATCTTCCACCTGAAGATCACTGGAGCAATTAGAGCTGTTAGCATATTTAGGTCCAATTAGTATATTGATGGCTATTGGATATATATCTTGCTATGACCATAGATACTGCAGAAGAACTTTTACTTGTTGAAAAGATAAAGGATGCTGATATTATTTTAATAAATTCTTGACATATTATTAGACATTTTAACATTTCGATTACCCGGTTGGAAAATTCATTAATACCCACAAATATTAAATATATGGGTGGATGTGTCAAATGTAGCTGAGTATCTTAACTAGTTGAGTTCTCAAATTTATTTCAAATTGTTTAATGACATGTAGCATTGAAACAGGATGTTTATCTCCACACAAATTGCCTTGCAACTTTGGCAAACATGGCACCTCATGTCCACCGTTTGAGTGCATATGCATCACAGAGATTGGTTAGCCTTTTCGACATGCTCTCGCGCAAGTATGTGATTGTTTGTCTCTATTGTTCCCTCTGACCCCAACATGTTTAGGTTATATGTTGAATATTTGATGAAGGCTTTACTTTTCCAGGATTGCAGTTTGATTTTTTATCTGTTGCTTCTAATGTACTATTGAATCCAGGTATACCAAATTAGCAGATCTGAAAAATAATGAGATGCATATAAGCAATGGTGAATCAAGAGAAGACAGCCTTCCGGAAGATATGGTTGTGACTATAATCTTCGCCTTCGTATCATGATTTTTATACTATCTGATGATCGTACTTTCAAGTAAAATAAAATAAAACAAAATATAATCTGATGGTCACTCTTATTATAATTGTTGCAGTCAGCGGAATTGCATATTTATACCGACTTTCTGAGAATTGTTCTGGAAATATTAAATGCAATTCTGACATATGCCCTGCCACGGAATCCTGAGGTAAAATCAATTCATTTTGTTCTGATTCATACAAGATAAATTTCCATCTTCCTTTTTATTTATTTATTTATTTATTTATTTTTATTTTTTTATTTTGTCACTCTATCCATGGGGCAGGTTGTATATGCAATTATGCATAGGCAGGAGGTCTTTCAGCCATTCAAGAATCATCCGCGCTTTAATGAGCTGCTTGAGAACATTTTTACAGTATGTGTTGGAGCTTTTAATTCCACAAAAATAATTGATTTTTCCCCCTTGTAACAATTATGCAATTCATCAATAAGGAAGTTTAGGTTGTAGTTTTGCTGGACTGCCTGTAAGCTTATCAATGTCTTAAAGATTGTATTATGATCTTCAGAGTGCATATGAACTTCTTATGATACTCTTCTTCTTTTCTAGGTCTTGGATTATTTTAACAGCCGCATGGATGCCCAGAGAATGGATGGAGAATGGTCAGTGGAGAAAGTCCTTCAAGTAATAATCATCAATTGTCGAACTTGGCGAGGTGAAGGGATGAAGGTATGACGCAAACGATTGTATTAGTAATTTTGCCTAATATTGGGAAAGTTTTTGCTGATCATGTTCTGTTTATTCTCTCTCTCTCTCCTTTTTTATTTTTTATTTTTTATGACAGATGTATACTCAATTACGCTTTACATATGAACAAGAAAGCCATCCTGAGGAGTTCTTCATTCCATATGTGTGGCAGCTAGTTCTGTCTCGCCGGTATAGTTCCTGCATATTATTATTTATTAACCATGGATCTCTTTCGTACCTTAGAAGAGCTTTTTTTTTTTTCTTTTCCAATCTACCTTAGAAGAGTTAAGTCTCAGTTTGGTTAGAAGGAAAAAATTAGTGAAATTGAAAGTGATAGAAAGTGAACTGAAAGAAAGCCAGCATGTATTTTGTTAAAATGAAATTTTGTTATAAAGTTTTCGATTTTAAATTATGAAAAAAAAAATCATTATTTTCACTACAATAACGAGTCAAAATGGATTCGTTTGAAATCAATATATATATATATATATATATATTTTAAATAATTTGAAAAATTAATAAAAAATCTACTATGACTGTCTCTAATAAACATCTCACAGCCCACGAGACCAGACTCTACATCTC
>JAOTQH010000040.1:2153613-2170195 GCA_025631255.1 Cornus kousa
AAATAGAGCACAGTAATCTGAAAAACTTAATCAACATCACACACACAATTGACACAATCGATTTTAGCGTGGAAAAACTCCCCAATGTGGGAAGCAAAAAACCACGGGACCGTAGTCACTAAATCTCCACTATCAACAAAAATAATGGGTTACAAAGTTCTCTCTAGATAGAACTAGAGGTAATCAATCTCAAGAAATAATCTTTCTTGGCAACAAATATCTTTTAATCAAAAAAGATTAAGGAGAGATCTCACCAAAACAGAGGTACTGTTCACGGACCCAAAAACTGTTCCAAACTGTTCGAAATCCAATCTCTACCGTTCAGAATGTAGAGCCTTGTATTGCGAACCCACCTGCCAAATTTCAGCTCGATCGGACCACAACTGCCTGCTGATCGGAGCTCTTGATGAAATCTGATTGCACTTTGGAGAATTGGTTTCTAGGCAATTTTTCTCTCTGTTTTTCCGGAAATCAGAGACGCCGCCTCACTGTTTTTTTTTCCCATCAATTCAGTAGTAGATACATATATATATATATATATATGTCTATATGTGGGCTTCAAACCCACATGGGCTTCACTTGGGCCTCCTCAAATTAGGAGGGAACCCAGCCCAACAATTCTGTGGACACCACCACATTCTTCATCCACTTGGAATGGGGAGAGACTCGAGAGGTCTCTCACTCTCTCACTCACCTTCTTTTGTACGCTATAATTTAATGGAGAGAGTGTCATTAATTTGGAGACAAAGGAAAAGACTCTTTTATTATGAGTACGTAGCCTAGACTAACCTTGAATTAGGGGTAGAAAATTTTCGGAGTTAACCGCAATACCATCATTGTCATGTCAAAGTTATGTCAACTTATTATTTGGCGAGAGTTGCAAAACTATAATTCACCAATTACTATTAAGAATTTATTGACAAAGTGAGCAAAATTCTTAATAAAATAACATGAGCAAAACACTATCAATTGAAATATATGATTCATTAACCGTCAAAAATAAAAATAAAAATAAAAATTATAATACACCTATGATTTAGGATAAATAATTCTTCATATCTCACTAAAATTTACTAAAAAGATAAGCCTTATTATATAACTCTATGTGTATATCATAATCACATTAGGCTCAAACTGGACTTAAAAACAAAAAAACCTTAACAAAATAAATAAAATAAAATAAAATAAAAATCCAAAAAATCATTTAATCAAATTTATGGTATGTGGAATTTTAGATCTGCTTCCCCAAAACTTACATGTGCGTTCAGACAGTCCAGCATTGGCTCAACAAACAATATGACACAACAAACACAATAATTCAAGGATGTCCAAGTAATTCAGGAGGGTCAGGTTTGGAAGAAGTTAATGTGTATAGTGATAAAGACTTGTGTATAGGGACTATGACTATGCTCAACATAGTCATAGAGAAATCAATGCACTGATCATCTAATCCTTCCCACAGCGGAATACATAGAGAAAAGAGTAGAAAACAACCACCACATTATTGCAGTCATCGAAGCAAACCATGTCCTTTCCCTTTCCATCTTCCCTCTGAAAATGGTGGAAAGGAGTGGAAAGCTGAAACCATCTTTTTAGTACTCATCACATGTAGCACTCAATCTCTTTCCCTGCAATTGTCCATCCCCTATCCACCCCATCCACATTCCATGCACACAATCAGAATTCACATATAGAGACTAATATATATGCATATATAGTAAAAATACGTTATATATATATATATATATATATCTCACAAGTCTAGAGCATGATAATTAAGGAGACATGAACTAATTAATAATATTAAATAATTAAACACAAAAAGAAAAAGAAAAAATATAGTACTATAATATAACATTGTAATTAACTTCTTTTCCATTTAAAGAAGCTCATCTTAATTACAGCTTATAGTCATATTTAGTCTATCTCTTGCAATGCAACTCTAGAGAGAGAGGGGGAGAGAGAGATGGGATTTGGCTTTAACATGAAGAAAGCAAATGATGAATATAAACAAAGTTAAAAGCAATGCAAACAAACACTGACCTAAAGATGATATTATATATGTGTGTGTGTGTGTTTTTTGAGTTCTTCAAGGCATGAAGAGCTTGTTGCCACACTTGCAACGCCAAGCTTCTGGGTAGTACTCGAGCGGCATGCTCAAACCGGGTTGAATCGGCACGTGAACCGGCTTACACGGCGAGCAAATCCCACACTTGGATCTACACGTGGGTGGGGACGATCCAGGTCCCCTGAGTCGCCTCTGAGTCAAAACTCGCCCAAAACGCTCCCACCCACTTGCCCTTTTCGCCTCCACTTTCAGTACTCCAACACCTAAAACACGCACAAACGAAACGAGTCATACCGAGTTGTATAGAATTTTGATAACTAGTCCTGATTGTACTCACCGAGTTGCTGAGTTGGGTTGAGCTCACTAATTGCCGAGGCAGACGCGAACAAGAGAAAAGCTAAAGCAGTGACCGTAGCAAAGGAGAGCCGCCGCCGGCGTTGCTGGTGGCAGTGGCGGCGGCGTAATACGCCCATCGCCGAGGTGAGGAGTGCGCAAGTTAGCAAGATAATATGAGAAAGTTGCTTAAAAGGCTTTGTTTGAAGAACGAGGAAACTGAGTAGTGTGATGATATTATTGCTATTATTGCGTGCGAGCGTGTGAGTCCAAGTCAAAGACACTGCTTGCTTACACCAAAACAAGAGAGAGAAAGTCTAGAGAGAGAAAGGCAGATTTGTTTGTTCTACTACGGAGTAATTTTTTAGGAGAAAAAAAGGTCGGGAAGTGGGACCCAAGGGGGTTGATTGATTGTTCTCTACTGTAAAAACTGTCCTTGATGATACAAACTATTACGAATACGCCATAAGGAGGCTTGTGAATGGTATAAGATTTCGAATGAGAATGAAAAAGGGTACAAACTTGAGTAAATTGAGGTATGAGGGACTGAAATGTAATATTTCCAAAAGTGGAGGGGTGTTCAGGGTACATAAAAGAGAAGTACACGTGTGGTAACGTATGTGTGGGGGGGAAAATGGTGGGGATGGTTGTCTCAAACGAGACGAACATCTAAGTCAAGAAAACGGAAACACCCACCATTATTAAGACTCTTTCTCTCTCTCTATACGTATAGGTTTTTTCTCCCTCTCTCTATATAGGCCTATAATTTTTCTTGTTTCTCTCTCTAACATGGAGGACTGTCTGGGGCTGAGGAGTCTCAACGAATCCACTGGCGAGTACGATGGGCTTATTAATTTTAAGTGGGTCCTAGAGAAAAAGACAGGAGAGGGACACATCAAACCAAAAATCAACAACAAAACGTTTGTTCTCGTAGATAAAATAGTATAAAAATAGTATTGTTGCGGTAAATTTATGTTTGGTCAGTTGTCATAAATAGAAGTGAGGTTTTTTATACGAGTGCGGGCCTGGAGTGGGTTTATTGGGTTTGGGTTTAGTAGGGTTTCAGTTGGCAATTAAGGCCGAATCAGAGATCATGGACCAGACTACTAGTACATGGGTCATACTCCGTATATGTTTTGGGCAGAATATATATATACACACACATATATATTGGTTTGGGTCATAAATAGTAATGCTGGCAAATGCTAGATAGCCTAGCAAATCTGAAATGATGTGGTGCAGTTAATGCTTCCAGAAGGAATTGAATTTCACCGATCAAATATACGGAGTACTTAAGTTATTTGTCCTCCCAAAAAAAAAAAATCTTTAAAAGAAACATTTTTTTTAAAACAAAGGGGAGTATATTTCAAGTAATATGAATCAATATATATATATATATATATAAAGAAAAACAAAATATATATATATTTCAAGTAAAATTACTATCTCCTGTAAAAAAAAAAAGAAAAGGTCGAATCATTAAAAATTATTAGATGATACACAAATTGTTAGGAGGTGAGCATATTCTTGTCCAATTACTTAAGTATCATCTCTCGTTTAACAAAAAATAATAATAAATAAATAAATAAAATTAATATTGAAACAGTATATATAATAAGATATATTGAAGTCTTTATTATTTGAGTGGTCCAGTGGAGAGAGCAAAAGTCTGGTTACTTTTCCTACATTATTGACTGGAATAGTGTAATTATACTGAAAAAGTTTCTACCCTACTAGGATAGGCTGAGAAAGTTGCTATCGGATGATGCGATTCAGTTGACATTGGATCCAACTTGGTGTTTTCCAAGAATAAAATCCAAAATTGCCACCAAGTTTAAATTATATTTTATATAATGCTTTCTGATTTGTGAGTGAAATAAAGAAAAGAGGCCTTCCAATTGGGCCCAATTCTAAGCTTCTGCCTTGTTACTTTGCTTTTTCACCTGACGGGCCTTTTGGGCTTACCGTGTAAGTTAGGACTTTGCTTTTTCACTTGACGGGCCTATTGGACTTACCGTGTAAGTTGGTGGCCCTGACATCTGCTCAAAGGATCGTGACCATCAGCATTTATGTAACTATCTTTTGGGAACAGATCAGAAAGTACAGAAAGAGCAAAATAACAAATAATAATAATAATAATAATAATAATAATAATAATAAATTACATAAAAAAAAACTTTATTATTACCATAATAATATTTTTTATCTTTTTATTGTTAAACGCCTTCCTTTCTTGCGTATTTTTCTCAATCTATTTATGATGAAATTATGACCTCCCTATTATTACGACGAAAGTAAAGATACAGAATATTTGAAAGCAATAATTAGTTTCAAAAAGTGATAATGGACAAAAATAATAGCATTAAATCAAAATTAGACAGGTAGCCAACCTTTCAACTCCAACTTGCTGTTTGAAATTCTCTATGGATTTGGTTCCATTTCTACATTCATCTTGAAGCTCCATTAAAACTATTATTTTAACTTAAACATCTCCAATAATTTATATCCGCGTAGGTACTAGTAAATGCTGTGGAAGTGACATTTTCTGTAACTTAATTCAATAAGCTAATCATATTGTTTACATAGGAGAGTATGAGCCTAGCATTTTCTATTATTGACTTTTGTCTGGTCTACCTTTTTTACTCAAACAGCCGACTTGGATAATTATTGCAGGAGACACGTACCAAAAAAAAAAAAACCCTTACTATTTCAATTTCTTTAATTTAGTCTATCTGAATCCTAGATTTACATGTCTTAATCGTTCACTTTCTCTTTTTTCTTGAATAATTTATGATAAAAAATTATTTAATAATTTCTCAAAATCAAGACAAGTCAATCAAGATAAATCTAATGTTCTCACACCTTCCTCCAAAAAATTGTGCATCGTTCTTTTATTAACATAGTGGACCCTACATTGCTATAAAACATAACTTGATTAAAGCATATATTCCAAAAAGAAAAAGAAAATGGATTAATGCATATAATAATATTTAGGTGCCTGGATATTTTTGTGACATGTTTTACTTTTTCAAGCCCACCACCAACCAAAAGCTCTTTGGGATACAAAGGGCTTCTGTTGGTTTTGATATTTTCCCACAAATGAAATACAATAATTAATGTCCTTGTAGTTTAAAAAAATATTGTTGCAATTGTGCTTTTTGTCTCTCTAAATTTGACAAATACAAACCGAGGCCACATTTAATATAAATTCGATTAAATTCCACTTATTATAAAAGCTATTTTTCTTGTTCAATTTTAAAATTTTATTTATTTTTTATTTTTTTAAAAAAAGTTGCACTGAAACTACTGAATGACATATGTCAAATCCGTAGTGTAGCTGATCCTTGTTACAGAGAAGAACAACAGAAAAATGCTATTGACAAACGACTTTCCTAAAGGAGAAAGAAATGAGGAACAATGAAACAACACTGGCTTCTTTTTTGTATCATCAGCTTCCTACCTATTATACATTTATATATACATACATACATATATACTCCGTATATGTATTCTGTATATGTTAGTATCACCTATTTATAAATAGATTAAACTCTGTTGGTATCAGTCCTCTTCTCTCTCAAATTTGCCTCTCTATATATCCAAAACTTGTTGCAATTCTTATCTCCATTTCTTTAATTGCCACTCTTCTATCTGTGTCTTTTCCTCCGACAAAACTAGATGTTAGTTTTTGCTTATGTAGTATAATTTATCATATGTTTTTGTTTTTTTCCTTTTTTGAAGTTCATATAGGCCTTCATTGGTCATACTAGGCATGTAGATCAGACATCATATCTATTGAAATTAATATCAAACATAGAAGAAAATCAAAGCAAAACATCATAAACATTTGATATCACTTGCTCAAATTCCAAATATGAATCCTTTAGGCTCAATGAAAGAGAAGTTTCCGGAATCGAGTTCGAAATATGATGGCGAGCCACAAAGGGATGTACCTCAACCATTGGAGGGACTTCATGATGAAGGACCCGCTCCTTTCCTCACCAAAACCTATGATTTTGTGGATGACCCGAACACGGATCATATTGTTTCTTGGAGCAGAGGAAACAACAGTTTTGTTGTCTGGGAACCCCAGACCTTTGCCTTCAATCTCCTTCCCAAGTTCTTCAAGCATAACAATTTTTCAAGCTTTGTCAGGCAGCTCAACACTTACGTAAGTACTAGCTCAAGAAATAGAGGATAATTGTTTTATTTTTTTATTTTTTATTTTAATATTATGTAGGGTTATCTTGATTTGACTTCTTCTTTTTTTAATGGTCATGAAGGAGCTAGAATGTTTAATTTAATCTTTATATGTTTCTGTTGCTAGTACAATAGATTAAATTGGTAGTCTCTTGTTTTTTCTTTGCTTAATGGTGTTTCTTTCTGTAGGCACTTGTTTGTTTAATGATAACTAAAATGTCTGCAGCACTGACATGGTTGTATATATGTCCCATTATTCATTAAATTTCAATATGTTTTTTTATCATCCTTGTGACTTGTGGGCTTCTTTATTTGGAATGACTAAATTGCAAAAATAAATAAATAAATAAAAATGGCATGACTATCAATTTAGTGTTGCATATAAATCATTGGTTTTGTTGATCAAAGGGTAACGGAAGGTGAATGTGCAGGGCTTTAGAAAGGTTGATCCAGATAGGTTGGAGTTCGCTAATAAAGCATTTTTGAGAGGACAAAAGCATCTTCTGAAGGACATTAATAGGAGGAGAAAAACCGTACCTTCTCATCATCACAAGACTTCACAAGCTCCACCAGACCCTTGTGTTGAAGTAGGTCAGTTTGGACTGGATGTGGAAGTTCTAATGGCGGAGTTGGTGAAACTTAGACAGCAACAGCAGGATACTAGAGCTTACCTCAAAGCAATGGATGAAAGACTAAAACACACACAGATGAAACAGCAAAAGATGAAGAGTTTCGTGGCAAGACTAATACAGAATCCGAGTTTTGTACTACAATTAGTCCAACAAAATGATATGAGAAAAGAACTCGAGGAAGCTATTGGTAAGAAGAGGAGGAAGCAAATCGAGCAAGCTCCAAGCAATGAAAGAGGCAACGAATTAGGCCGAGTTGGGATGGAAAGGACTCGGATTAAAGTAGAACCTCAAGATTATGGTGACCTTTCCGGATTGAATGATTTTGGGCTGGAGAAAATTGCTAGTGATGAAGTGCTTGATGAGGGATTTTGGGAAAATTTAATGAATGAGGAGATTGAAGAAGAAATTGGTTTACTGGATGGTGAAGTAGAAGAAGGAGAAGAAGATGTTGATACTTTAGCTGAGCAGCTTGGTATATTGGATTCTATTCCAAGATAGTACGTGTATAGTTTATTCTAGCTTGTTAATTTTATGTTTGTCTGCTTCAATAATCTGGTTAGGAGACATTAATATTTCCTGTGTTCTTTCTGATTTGTGTTTTTAAGAAAATTTCGTAAGGCTTTTTAGTATTGAGTGGAGGATTATAATTCATCTTTTGAAGAACGAAGCAATTCCAAGAGATTAGAAATGAAACAATGTAAGCTTCTTTCACAACGGATTTTAGGTTCCTTCGGTGGAGATTGTTCGGAGATTTGAATATTATTAATGTTTATAGTCTTGTTCGTAATTCAAAATCCCATCTACTCCTTAATTTGGTTATTTATGTGCGTGTAATGCAGTCTACAATCGATTAAAGAAGCTGATCTTTGAGATTGATGTTTATTTAACTTGATCTAATGACAAGGTGGGACATGCTTGTGTTTTAGAGTTCAATGAATCGAAAGTTCTCTGCTTATAGACCGTAGACTTGTTGCAATATAGATTTTCAACTCCAGATTAGTGACAAGTATGTGTGTTTGTGTAGGTAACTAAACTTAAACCATTTCAATTTTTTTCTTCATTTACAGTATAGCACAAACTAGACCATTTGAGATCAATCCTATCACACACACACTCTCTATCTAAAGCAATTAAGCAAAACACTGACTTTGAACTCTGACGAGTTCTTTGATGGCCTTTCATTGGCACTCGAGACCAGACAACCAGTAAGAGCAAAACAAGAGAGAGGGTGTCACAACATCCACGTCCCGGTACCGAATCTTAAAGGAGGTTTGATCACCGCTTTCCTTTTTTTATGGAGAAATGGACAAATGCTGGGGCATTTGCTTCTAGGTAACGGACTGGAATTGAATTGTATCACATAAGATGCTCACATTGTCTGTCTGTTAAAGGGATAGGGTTGCACATGCTGCTCATGTACTTGTATAGTTGCCATGTCTTATGAGTCGGTAAAGTAAATTTCATTGAATTTCAATTCTAAATTGTGAATTCAGTGCTCCCAAACATAACACAAGTAACAATTACTCAAGTCCACTAAGTAATATTATACTAAACAATGATGAGTTTTTATGATTTCAAGTACATTTCACTATCTGACTTTTCTAGAAAATTTACAGCTAAAGCGTACACTTGTGGTATGGTCCCATAGTTGAAATTTGATTGGATGACATTGGGAGGCAATCTTCGAACGTTGGCATCCTATCTACTTATCGAGAATTAATCATATTTCAAAGAACCTTGACTATGTCTATAAATCATCAATAACGCTAATGGTAGCAACTCAGAATCAACAATGTCTAAGGATCCATTGGGCCCATTCCAAGTCTCCCCAATGCACAACCATTTGGTCACTCTGGAAGCAAAAGGGTGTAAGCATGTTGTTTGTGCTTGGAGACTATTGTTTGTGTTTTGGAACGTTGAATTTGTGTTTTGAATTTGAAATTTGAAAATTTTGAGTTCAAATTTTTAATTGAATTTTTTTAAATTCTAAATTCAAACCTCTTAGTACGTGCTCCCAAACATGATAAATTTCATTGACTTTCTTGAGGTTTGAACAGATTATATATAGATAGACCGTTTAATTTTTATTATCTTGACATTTCTTAAATTTGCTTGGGACTACCAAAACTTGACTTCTAATACGAAAAATCAATAATACTCTTATATTATAATAATATACGATATTATATTAAAATGGATAAAACTATTATTGTCTTTTTATACAAGGGAAGAGCAATTATTATTTATAAAATTTGGTCAACAAATCTATTAAAAAGAAATGATTGGAGCCTCCTTAAGCATATGTGCCAAATTTTAGAAAAGTGAAAGTAATAAAAAATAAACTATTTATTTATTTGTAACTTGTCCAAAACCCAAAGTGTACCTTACCTATAAAAATATTTACTCATATGAAAACTAAAATGCTGGACAAATGTGTCCTTTACAAATTAAAAGAAAGGATATATTAAATTGACATTTATTAAAAAATATTACACTAATTACAAATGAGTTTTATGGTCCGATAACACTTTCCACTTATGTTAATAAAATTTGTTTATAATGACATTTTTTACCTTAAAATGTGCTTAAGGTTAATAAAATCTATTCTTTAAATGTGAGAGCAAATTAGTAATAGCGCATACAATGAGAGCAAATGACATGGTCTGCAATTCATAACCACCCTAATTTCATTTAATTTTATAGCGTTGTTTAGTGTTTCTTGTCAAAGACAAGAAGCTTTTGAGTATTAGAAACCTGAAATGAAAACTATGGAGAGAGGAGAGAGAAATAGGTGGTCGAAGATCTGCATGTTGGTAGTGCTTCAACTTTTGGGCTCCGTTCGCAATCTCTCGGCTCTTTCGATTACAGTGAACGACGTCGAATGTGTGTACGAGTACGTGCTATATGAAGGCGACACCATTTCCGGGAACTTCGTCGTCGTCGATCACGACGTCTTCTGGAGCTCCGATCACCCCGGCATTGATTTCACTGTAAGCCAACGCTCTCTCTGTCTCTCGTGATCTCCGCTTAATCGTTTTGATTTATTGAATCGAATCGTTTTCTTTAATTTTTTTTGTTTTTGTTTTTGTTTCGTTTTGGAGAAATAATTGATTCATTTAGTGTTCTGGTTTGATTTGTTCTAATTTCTGCGTTAAATTTAGGATTTTCTGCAACTGAAGTGCTGAATTAATTGTCCTTGATTGATGCATGTGGTAGAAACTCGAATTAGCTTGATTTGTTTTCTTTTATATGTGTCTCTTAATTTGCAGATACGATAATCTATTGCTTGAATTTATCCTCTAGAATTCTATTGAACATGAAAGCATAAATCACTGGGCAATGGTCTTCTTTTTAATAGATTTTTGTGGATAAAACGAGCATAAATCAAATTTGGTGGATATATAATAATATTTTTTCTTTAGATTTTTTGTTTTATTGTGTATCCGTGTCTCATTTCCATATTTGTACTTCATAGATAAGTACAGGATGGAGCAATGTAGGGTTCACAGGGCAGCTGCATTTAAATTTGTGTACATATTTTACAATAATCTGCCTAATTTCTATGAGTGAGTCCATTATTTTTTTTATACTCTATATATCAAATTTCCAAATCTATCTCATTCTCTCTCTATAACTCTAAGGCTCACTAGGTCACCCTCCAAAGTATGGTTCCGTAACTCGAAAAGATCTTCGTTGGTATGCCAAGCTATATTATGTACACACTTTTTAAAAATGTCTTGCGTACTGATGAGTCAGGATCCTCGGATGTGGGTATGGGATGTGTTCCCAACATGTCTGGTTGAACATGCACCTCACAAGCACATTCTATAATTAAAGGCTAATAAAAATTGTATAAAGCCTCTTATTTTGTTCATTTTCTTACACTATTGTTTCAACAGGAGTGAAGTGCCTTTTTTGAACATTTGATGTTATGTAAAAAAATGTTAATTTGACTCTAGAAAGTAAAAGAAGAAGATCAAACAATATGGACAATGTTCTGACGTCCTTGGATTTGGGAATTTGATATTAACCAAGTCCGTGTAACATATATTCCAAATACATGTAAAATGATCTAGCATAAATAATATATAGATGCTTCATTCACATTTTCCAAACCTTTGAACCTGCTAGGGGCAAGCGCTTCCCTGTACTTGCTGCTAGTCCCACACTCCTACTTTTGCTTAAACTCCCACAGTGTAGACTCCATCAGAAAGAAACAGATTTGAAAATAACATGTTCATATCACTCATCGGTCATTTCCACCACGCCAACATAGCCGCCATAATAAGAAGCAGGCGAAGCAGCTAGAAGCGTTCGCTTTGCGCCTTTTCATTCTTATTCACGAGTGAATTGGGAAAGCCAACAGAAAGATTAGACTCTGACTTCGTAAAGCCGGTTTTTCCTTCTTAGTTCCGAGTTACGGGAATCCCTGCAGACCCCTACCTATGAGGGACAACCACTTTTTGAAAAATCAGAGATCAAAATGCTCTTGGTTAATCAATCTTCTCAAGCTTAGTTTATTGGAATGGAGTCTTAAACCGTATTCTTCTTGTCACACTTTAAACTTTGCCATCATTATAGATAACCATTATTAGTTACGCTTAGGTTCCCTTTAACCTTCTTGGTGCTTGAGTTAGATCTCTAATGCACCTTTATCTTTTTAATTTCCTTTTCAGGACTTCAGGGTTTAGGCACATTCTTGTGGCCAGAAGGTCTGAGATACGGGTAGTTTTATGAATTGATCACTCACCTCAAGAGACAACCATGATTTAAAGTAGTTGCTGATTGGTGAAAAGTTTTCAATTAAAGGATTTGCTGTCTACAATTCTGTATGAATAAAGTACTTGCACTGACAGTCCAAGCAAATTGTATTGATCGTTACCCGTCATGGACCGTAGGTGACTTGGGAGTTGGGCTAGACATGATTAAACTTAATTACTATAAAAGCTAGACCCGATCCCTGAGTGATTCTAACTTGCTTGTTTGTGAGGATTCCCCGCTCGACCTCTCTCTTTGTCTAGTGGCGTTTCGACATTTAATATAATAAATAAATTAGGTGCCACATGAATCATGGAAAAATAGCTGATACATCAATTCCGTTTAAAAGATAAAGTAGTGCCACATTAAGAGAGTTTGAGTAGCCACATAGATTTATGGTTGATGGATTGGGTATCAATATATTAACAAACTTCTTGAAATTGGAAAGCCTTTCTTATACTGTAAAATATTGCCAGTGACTAAATGTGAAACAGCAGGATGTGAATATTGATCCAACCTTTTGCGTAGGGAGAATGGGCTAGAAAAAAAATTGCTAAATGGCGTGTATACACCACGTGTGTAGAATATATATATATATATATATATATATATATATCATTCTCATAGTTTGTATGGCATTATTGCAGGCTTCTTGGTTAGATAATACTGTAATTTATCAGTCATATATTCATCACCTCATCTCTCATTTGAAGACATTTTTAGTTCTCCTGGACATCTTGACATCTGGCAATTTTTTTAGTTTACGAATGTCAATCATGATAGGTCAACATTTGGGTTTGATGCAGGTGACATCTCCACAAGGTAATAAGGTGCACACTTTGAAGGGAACATCTGGAGACAAATTCGAATTCAAGGCCCCAAGAAGTGGAATGTACAAATTCTGTTTTCATAATCCTTTCTCAACACCGGAGACTGTCTCTTTCTACATACATGTTGGCCATATACCCAATGAGCATAACCTTGCCAAAGATGGTTTGTTCAATTCTTTTGTATTTATTTTATTGTGAGTACATTTCCATTCTAATATATTATTACCATAGTTTCAAGGTTTCTTATCGTTTACTGCTGCTTCAACATGAACATTTAAATGAATTGTTGGTTGAACCCTCTTAGCCAAATAATATCCTTGAAGCCAATACAAGACAGTGATATTTTTGTCATACTTCATTTTTTTACCTTTATGTGGTTGTTTGTTGCAGAACATTTGGACCCTATTAATGTTAAAATTGCTGAGCTGAGGGAGGCACTGGAATCCGTTACAGCAGAGCAGAAGTACTTGAAAGCACGTGATGCTCGGCATCGTTATAGTAAGCTGTTTTCTTTTCCTTGAACTGAAGTGGTGATTGAAAATTTATGCAGTCATTCAATTATGTAGAACTCTCAAGTTAGTCTCTTTCTCGATTAATTATGGACCTGATCTTGGCCGTTGGTTCCAATTTGTTAAAAGGTGTCATATATAGCAACTTTAATATCTAGATGAACTTTTATGTGTTTGTGGTGTATTGCAGTGGGCATCCATATGCTACCCATCTGTGTGTATGAGTGTGCACGCGTGTGCATGTGCCATGAACTGAAGAATGTTCTTCAGTAGTGGAAGAAATGTATACCGACAATAATATTATCATATGTGTCTTGTGCATCAAAGCATCACAAATTTGAATTAGTTTATTCGGGTAAACTTTAAATTTTATATCAATCAGGTTTTATACATGTTGTACACTAAATATAGGAGAATATCCTGTGTGACCATCACTTCATCACATGATATGACAACCACTATGATTTGAGTATTTACATAGATCCCATGATGGGCAAACAGAATCTGAAATAATGATTTATAACATCAGTGTGGGCGATAACATGGAAAAACTAATTGTAGATGTATGGGTAAACAGATTCTCAGTTAGAAAAGGCCAAGCTCAAGTAAGATTTGGAAAAATACTGGATGCATCAACGTCAACCATTAGAAATGTCACACAAATTACGATTTTCTCTTAAATGTCACACAAATTACGATTTTCTCTATTTATTGCATGTAAAGGGTAATTTGGTTTAGACACGGTGATCCTTTGGTATAAACTCTCTAATGCTTTTGGTAGGGTTTTATTCGTTTGAATGACCAACATGGTGCAATGATGGAATTACTAACCATTTGGTCATCTGCACATTACAATGAGAAAAATGCAAAAATAATAATAAAATAGGAGTTAAATTTAAAGAAGGAACCGTGAGGATTTGGGTAAAACTGTTTCATTCAGTCATGGAATGCTAGTCACATAGTGCATGACTTACCTAGAAAGCCATTGTAGATCGGTTATATTGATTCATATTTACCAGCAAGTACATATGTCCTGAGTTTGGCACAAATGATTATTTTAGTTACCTTTTACTTTTCTGAATTTTGACTTCTTTTTTTAGGTTAGTTAGAACTATATTTTTTTCCCAACATCCGACTAATTATATATTATGTTCCACTTTTCTGTAGTGTGGTCTCCTGCTGCTGTTTGAGTGTAGATAAATCCCTAGATTACATGAATAACAAGTTTTTTTTTTTTCCGTTGAGATGATTGTTAACTGAGCATTCTCATTCATCCA
This sequence comes from Cornus kousa, assembly GCA_025631255.1. Taxonomy (NCBI): domain Eukaryota; kingdom Viridiplantae; phylum Streptophyta; class Magnoliopsida; order Cornales; family Cornaceae; genus Cornus; species Cornus kousa. The sequence continues at coordinate 2,168,221 of JAOTQH010000040.1, forward strand.
CCATGTCTGTTTCTGCTGCAGCAAATGAGAGCACACGGAAGCGTGTCATATGTTACACAATCGGAGAGTACGTTTTGCTGGCTCTTGCAAGCGGACTGCAAGTCGTGTATATACGCCGCCTGTTTAGTAAGAGTGTTGGATACAACCGGGTTTAAGCGATCATGTTGAAGCTACTTAGCTGGTCTTATCATCTCTTTATGACAAATGGGCAGTAGTGTTTGAACCGTCTAACAGACGAGTTTAGAGGAACACATTTTGTGCTTAAACAAATCAGTATTCTGGTTCGTATTAGAATACTTTTTAAATCATAAGAAATGGGTTAGAATATTGATACCGTGTTCAGTGTGGTTTTGTGATGTGTGGAAATTTTCAATTCAATGTTCCACGGTCTCTCTCTCAGAAATATACTTTGCATGAGCAATTACCACTACTTTGGTTGAAGAGAATCGAAAGGAAAAGGAGAAAAAAAAGATAAACAAGGAGAGCTTAATGCGTTGAACAATGTTTTTTTTGAGGATTAGATAGCAGAGGATGGGAGAGTTGGCGAAATTTACTGTGTTCCTAGTTCCTACTTCTCGCAACAAGTAGTGATTTTCTTTACTACTCATGCAATAAAACAAAAATCAACCATTTTATATCATTTTATTCTTAATTTCTTGATCAAACACGACTAAGAGTTACTATTTCCCTTCATAATGTGTGCTATGATGCTTCTTTGGACTTTTATTTGTAATTGTAATATTATACTCAGCATGGCATAAATCTTTTGTCCTAAACTGAATTGACACTCCTGATTAAGAAGTAATTGCAAAAGACACATCTCAATCAAACGACGAGCTAGTTTTGGGAAAAGACAATATTTACTGGCCTAGGTCATAGTGTCCAACTTTTCGAACAGTTGTGCTTTGGAGGTATTTTCAAATCTCACCGTAAATAGCCTCTTTATCCCTAAAAAGAAAAAGATTAAAGAAAAATTTGTTACTTTAATATTAGCATTTTTTTATATATTTATATTTTATTTTGGAGAATGTTAAAATAGTGGAGGATCTAAGTTATGTGGCTCGGTTGCATGAAAATGACAAAATTTAAGTGATACAGAGTGAGATTGGAACGAAAGAGCACGCAAACTATTAGAGTGAGAGCACGGACATAATGTAAGAAGAATTGTGTGACTTAAGTTAGGATTGTCATGACTATTAACGGATGTCGTTCTCAGGAGCGCACTCTTGTTCCCATTCTCATTCTGTGTTATTTAGATTTTACCGCTTTTACGTTTTGCTCCCCAATTCGCTCTTCCTACTTTGTGTGATTTAGATTTTGATACTTCTACGCTTTCACTTCTGAATTCATTCTTGCTACCCCACATGGTTTAGGGTCTGTTTGGTATGTATCTCTGAGAACAATTTTTTGTTTTTATAAAATTGAAAATAGAAAAAGTATAAAAAAAAATTCTGTTTGATTCAATTTTTGAAAAACTCTTATAAAAAGGGTTTGTTTGTTTGTTTTTTTTTTTTTTTTTTTTTCAGATGTCTTTTATAGTTATCTAAAAACAGTTTTCTATTATCTAAATATTCAGAACTATTTTCACAGTTACAAACCAAACCGACCCTTTGGCCCATTTGGCATGCTATATGTTTTAGTCGTTATATTTTTAGTCAATACCAAAACAATCCTTTTTTGTTGTAAGAGTGTTTTATGTATAAATCAGAACCATAACGAAATTTTGTTTTGGGAAATTAAAAAATTTGCTTTAGTTCTTCCTCATACCAAAACACCTAATATCACCAATTTGATAATACGGATTTAAGCCAAAAAAATATGATATGTTATGAACTATTTCAAATCAATATCAGCCGAAACATGATATGGGTCTAGATTTAAAAATAGGGGTAAATTGCATTGAAACCCTTTGAGGTTTCAATCAATGTCATTCCTATGCGGGGCAATGGTTTTTTTAACAATGACACCGCTATGT
>JAOTQH010000040.1:2178149-2188331 GCA_025631255.1 Cornus kousa
TCTTTTCAGTATATTCTGCGCCCCCTGGCATGAATCGAACCGATTCAACAGAACGAAAAATCTAGAGGGTCTCGCGTCGCCTTAAAGCTCAGAAAGATTGGACTCTGAGACGCGCACCCACACACACATACAGAGGCACTATCATAAATGGGTACTGCATGCAAGGTAATCTTCAAGCTAGATTCTTTTTCATCTATCAATTAGGGTTTTGAACAGCTTTTGAAGGTTTCAAGTTTTTTTTTTTTTGTTTCTTGATGAATAGGTTCACGTTTGTTTTAATTTCAATACGTGTTAAAACTAAAATTTCATATTGAAACTTGTTAATAATGACAGCCTTTATTCACAATTTGATTCTATAGTTGGATTAATCGCTATATATGTATATGTGTATCTGTGTAATGATGTTGGTTCAATTGATACATAAACCTTGTGGAAAAATATGTACTTTGCTTGAGATCACTTGATCGATTGAATAATCCATTTCGTTATAGGATTGATTCGAATATTGTCTGCATAATTGTTATGTTACCGATGTTATATTGTTATATGTATGTCCTATAATTGCTATTGGAAAAAGTATTAATGAGAACCTTCAAAAATAAGTAGAGTTTCAGTTTTATGATAGAAGCTGTGCAACATCACAAAAATTCAAAAAACTGTTTTCAGTCAAAAATCAAGTGAAACATTAGTGATCTGAAATAATTCAAATATGGGCTAAGCATATCGATTTTGTTTTCTGAAAACCGTTTATAAGTTTTGGTAAAATGATCTTTTTATCTTGCTACCATAATATTTAAATTGTAAGCAAGATTTTTATTATGGGGTATCCAAACTTAATATGACAGGTGTTAATGAGTGTAATTTGTCCATGGTGAATATAATAATAATAAGCAATTCTGGTGTTATTAGATCAAATACGTCTTCATGGGATACTCATTAGCTGAACTTTTTTAAATTTTGTTTTTATGTATGTGTGTGTTGTAAGTTGTCCTGTGAGAAGCATGCCAGATTGATCTCTAAATACTGAATGAACTGCTAAATTTTAACTAAAGGAGTTTGAGGCCGTTTGAGAAGATAAATACGTCAGTCAAAAGATGTAGTTTGGTTGGAGTTGTTTCTTAGCCCACGTTATAGTTGTCAATACTAGTCTTGTTTTTCTGTTATAAGGGAATTGGCAGTGATTGTGTTGTTTAAACAAGGGGTTTAGTGTATAGGGAACTTGCTTTGTTGGATTTGGCATGCATGATGCTCTTAGTATTTTTTTATTGTGTGTTATGTGGAGATAAGGTAATAGTGTGATCAGTGCCATTGGCCTACTCGTGGTCCCGTCATCATGATTCACGATTTTAGTCATATTTGACTATTTGCAGTTTCTTTTATTGAATTCATTTCTTTTATCTTTCTCTAAATTATTGTTTCATACAGGATGCCAGGGAAGAAGTCATTCAGGCATGGTATATGGATGATAGTGATGAAGACCAGAGACTTCCCCATCACTGTGATCCCAAGAAATTTGTATCCCTAGATCAGCTTTCTGGTATGCATTTCTTAAGTTAATGTTTCAGATAAACAACCCAGTGAAAATTTTAATTTATACCCAGTAAGCCGTTATGTTGACTTTGCAGAACTTGGAGTACTCAGTTGGCATTTAGATGCTGATAACTATGAAACGGATGAGGAATTGAAGAAAATTCGCGAGGACCGTGGATACTCTTATACGGTTTGTTCAACAGCTCATATTGTTTATTAATTTATCTGTTTTTCCATTATGCAGCTAGTTCTCATCTTTGTTTAAAACAAAATAGAACAAGGGTAAACAGATGATGACATTACCAATTAGACTAGTAGACAACTGTTTGCCCTCAAGTGTTTGACCAAAGGCCTATTTGCTAGAGAGTTGGCTTAACAGGGTGCAAACTTCTTGTTCAGGACCTTATTGAAGTTTGCCCAGAGAAGCTACCCAATTATGAGGAGAAGATAAAGAACTTCTTCGAAGAACATCTTCACACTGACGAGGAGATCCGCTACTGTGTGGCAGGAAGTGGTATGCTTATCTATATTTGAAGCTGAGTTTGTAGTTCCCACTCTTCCTACCAATTCGGGGCTTAAAATTTGTCTACTTCATTGCAAAGGTTATTTTGATGTGAGGGATCGAGATGATGCTTGGATCCGTGTTTGGGTAAAGAAAGGGGGAATGATTGTCTTACCTGCTGGAATTTATCACCGTTTCACGCTTGATACAGACAACTATATCAAGGTACTTTATCAATGACATGGGTGCTTGATCATACACACCAAAAAGATGATGTTTTTTTTTCAAGAAGGCCTTGTTAACATGTTAATTAATGCTCGTTTTCAATATATTTGGGATCTAGGGTTTCTTATTTCCTTCATCATGAAATCTTGATCATATTTTTAACATATCATATAGAGGTATTGTTCTGTGGTTAGATCTTGGTGGGTTGACCGGACAGAATCACCTGTCACTCATCTGGCTGGTCCATCCAGCATTTGTTTCAATAACACAGGAAAAGAAAGTAGTTGGGTTGGGCACCATGTAGTACTTTTTACCTATCAATAGGAAAAAGTGAACTTCTATTCTTTTGTCTTTTCTCATAGGTAATTGACTCTATTTCCCTTCTTTTCCTTTTTAATTGTTTAGATGATTTATTGAGTAGGAAGGTCGTTAACAATAAATCTGCATTTTTAGTCCAGGGATATTGGAGTGATTAAATAACAACATTATCACCTTTTTGATGTGTTATACGATTTAATAGTGGAAGAATTGTAATTAAAAGGGTTATAATAAATGGACTTTTTTCTATACTTGTAACCCAATAGTGTCCTTGCCAATATTCATGTGAGATGTAATTTAAGTAGGGGCTTCATAGTAGTTTATGGAGCTAGGACTTGTTAAATGTGACATGCAACTTACGCTGAGTTTGGTAGGAGGAAGGAAGAGGGAGGGAGGGGCTAGAGGAGGGTTGGAGCAAGTCTCCATTATTTGGTACATGGGAGAGCTGGTCAGAAGGGAAGGATATGGGTGGATCGTCGATGGAGCATCATCTTGGCCTACCATTTTTCATGTCTTCGTAATTGGATGAAAGAGATGAGGGAAGAGAATGGTAATTAATGTGTAAAACGTAAAATAAGATTATTACCCCTTATCAGTTAAATTATATAACGAGAGGGTATAATGATGAGAAAAATATATAAAACCTCTCCTTCCTACCCTCTTACCACACAAGGGAAGATGTTACGTGCTTCCACTCTATGTTACATGGACTCGGGTACGGGTGTCAGATATGGGTGTGTATCCTTGCGTCGAACGTGTCAAATCTTCAAATAGAAGGACACACGGACACGGATAAATATTCATTTTATTAATTATTTTATTTTCTAGAGTAAAGTAATGTTTTCATGTAATATAATGTTCAATATAGACATTTAACTCATTTTAAAGTAATAATATAATGTAATTGAATGATTGGATATGCTTTTTAAGTGCATGTTCAACCAAAAGTGTCGGCCACATATCCCATACCCATGTCCGAGGGATATGTGTCCGACACGGGTACTTCACTACTTTTGAAGACTCCATGTAACAGAACTTCCACTCCCTTCCATTCAACTAAACAAGGGGGTGATGACACCTTCCTTTCCCTCAGGTGCCTCAAAATGTTGTGCTTTGAAATCATGCTCTTTTAACTTGGTTATTTGAGAATGAATTTTAAAGAACTGTGAACCAAACAAAATTTCATATTGTTCTGTCTCTGTCTGTCTGTGTCTCTGTCTCTGTCTCTCTCTCTCTCTCTCACTCTCTGGTTCTTTGGGAACAAAAAACTATTATTAGAAAACTGAATCGAGCGGGCCTTTAGTTCCTTTGGATTTTGATGCAACTCAATACTATATCACAATAATTGTGTGGTGGATTTTGTGTTGTGTAGTTACTCTTTTGTTAGTATCCAACTCTATCGGTCCTGGTATCCACTCATCTTTAATTATATTAATACTAGGGAAAAAGTGAAATTCTTTCGCATTTTTTTGTAGGCAATGCGACTGTTTGTCGGCGATCCTATTTGGACTCCGTTCAATCGTCCTCATGATCATCTAGCTGCAAGGTATTTTAGCCTTATTTTTTCCTTTTTCTTTTCTTATATTGGTAACAGTGTCTGCTTTTAAACATGTTAGACAAATTATAAATATTTAGAAATTTTCGCTTAGTTAAAGAAGTGTTTTTATTTGCAGGAAAGAGTATCTTGAAGCTTTTGTTCAGACTGGAGGTGGAAGTCATGCTGTTGATGCTGCAGCTTGAAATGTGTTGCTGCTTTTATAACATATCCATGAATTTATGAGTGTGTATGCTTAAGTTGCTTATATGGCCTGGCTTGTCTGCTTAGGCTTTTACATGCAACTGGAATAAAATTTAATCTCAGTATGTTTTACCATTATGTCCTTAATATGGAATTGTGTGATGTAAGCTTGCTTTTGTGAATGGAATATGTATGTTGATCTAGATATACGGTTTTTAGGGAGAATGGTCTTTTTCGAACCCTCAACATTTCATTTGAAGGGAAGATGAAATACCAAGTAAAAAAAGATCCTATAAGTAAAAATAAAAGAAAATAACTTTCTTTTGTATTCAATTTATATACTTCGAAACTAAGGATAACTTTACACCATTGTTTTAGTTATAATGAGATTTATCTTAATGAAATTTACGTTATCCCTCTCATATGAGAGATTGGACTAATACCAGTGTGGTGGTATTTTTTTAGCTAGGTAAATAACACACGTTTTGTTTTGTTGGGGACTCGATCTCTTTTATTTTTCACCTTAGAAGATAATATCGAATTGTTTGGTTGAGCATCCAACTTTCCCCACAAGAGTCGCAAGATGAGTGCACCCTAGTTAATAATTGGATAAATTGAGTTTTTTTTTTTTTTTTTTTTTTATCTTTTGTGAACTGTACAAGTTTTACGTGACATGACATGGATATACCAAAAAAAAAGTAATAACATAATATATTATCATATAAACAAAACCAAAAAACTAATAACATAATGTATTATCATATAAACAAAAGTAATTTCCATTAATTTTATTGCATTATTACAAATATAATTACTAAACTATAGCTTGGATCTATATGGATATTTTTTATAAAAAAAAAGTTATATCGGTTAAAAAAAAAAAAAAAAAAGAGTAAATAAATCTGAGCACGCTCTAACGGTGTACGAAACAGAGGTTATGGAAAAGATAAGGTAGCGCAATTTTAACAGGAAAAAAGGGCAAATTTGTCAATCAAACTTCCGCTTTCCAATATTTAGTAACTGCCTTCGACTCTCTCACTCCTATTCTTCGTCGTCGTCTTCTCCTTCTCTCTCTGCGTTTACAGGATCAAGAAACAAATAAAAATGCTCGCAGTGTTTGACAATTCGGTTGGTAAGAGCCCCGAGGCTCTACGGAGCCCACACTCGGACTCGGTCTGTGCGTTGAAAGATGGGTTTTTGGCTCATCACTTCTCCTCTCTGCACCCTGTTTCGGTTACCATCAACCTCCATGAAGCAGGTGTCATAGCCTACTCCATCGACAGACAGAACCCTCTCCTCCCAAGGTTCGATACTCATTTTCACGATCCGGGTTCTTTCTTGTTTTTCTCATTGATTTGATCTTCCTAATTCTGGGCTATACTCTTTTACTTTTCATATTGCACACACTGTTATGCAGATTTTCTAATGATCTGAGACTATTCATCTTGTTAATTTTTTGTTGGATCATCTTATATTTCCAATTACTTCCTTGTTTTGCAGCTTGTTTCTCATTCTGTGGGCTTTTAATTTGGCCTATGATAGATGATGTAGTAATTGAGCATATAATCCAAATTTGAAGATTTTTAGCTGCCTTCATTTTCAATTTATTTCTTTATCTTCATTTTCCAATTACAAAACTCTTATTCAGGCCAATTGCTTTAATATTCTTTATCTTCATTTTCCAATTACAAAACTCTTATTCAGGCCAATTGCTTTAATATTCTTTATTATTGTGACACTTGTTTAGGTGTTTGGATGTCCTGTAAAATGAAATCAACCTAACACTATTAAAAAATCTATTAGAATTTTCATGATTTCTTGAAGATGCCTTGTTTCAAAATTCTAATTTCCTCCAATTTGATTGGCTTCAACTTTTGTATTGTAATATGATAGTATTGTCACACATTAACTCAATCTCACTGTCAAACAATATGGAAAATAAAACATAATGCTTCCTTCAGAATGAACAGCTAAATTTATTCTAATTTATCTCCCTCCGTACTTTTTTTTTTCCTAAATATCTCCCTCCGTACTTAATCGTTGATAAATTGGACCTCTCTTATTGCCATTGCCTGCCCAGCGACGACACTTGTTGTCTATTATTTTACTTCTATTTGGAGTTCAGTGGGTCATGCCATGATCGGTTTTGGACATGTTGAGGATGTGCTTAGGAGACAGGTTAGAAGAAGAGTTAGATCAATGTGGAGAGAGTGGTACCCATTTGCTGTTGGTCTTTGCAGCAGACAAAGTTTGATGGTGTGGAGCTCCAAAGACGCAAGTCCAAACATGTGGTGGCCTAACACTTTGTTCATATTATATGGTTCTCAGGGAGGGTTTTTCTGTCTTAAATCTTTCTTAGATGCTTAGGATTACTGGCTCTAGATTTCGTCTAGTAGCCTCCGTCACCACATTCAACAAGTCATTTTCTTTCATTCAACAATTCATTTTGTTTATCGAGTCAACCTTTGAATACATCGAATTTCGGAATATGTGTGTCCATTAAGGTTTTTGAGCTTTTATTTTGCTATATATAGTCCATTTTTACTTATTTTTTGCCCCTTTGGTAAGCTTAAGTGACACCTTTTTTTGACTCTTTTTCCCCACACCCGTGCTCGAATCCCTTCCCTCCTCTTTGAGGATGTGCTTAGGAGACAGTTAGAAATAGAGTTAGGTCAATGTGGATAGTTGTAACCATTTGCTGTTGGTCTTTGGAGCAGTCAGAGTTTGATGGTGCGGAGCTCCCAAATCGCAAGTTGAAACATGTGGTGCCTAACACTTTGTTCATATCATATGGCTCTCAGGGAGGGTCTTTATGTCTTAAACCTTTCTTAGATGTTGGGATAGTATGTGTGCCCATTAAGGTTTGCCCCTTTAGTAAGCTTAAGTGACACCTCCTACTTATAAGAAGAAAAAGAAAAATAGTGTTGACTTTGTAGCGGCTTTCAAATCAACTAGAAGGGCAGGAAAATCAAAGCTACGAATTTCACTTTGCTTTTTTTATTTTTCTTATAAAACACTAATTGGTTGATTACAAGTTCTGTTATTTAGACCCCCTTTTATTGTTTTTTGATTTCTTCTCTGCTAGACTGTTTGCTGTTGTGGACAACATCTTCTGCTTGTTTCAAGGCCACATCGAGAATATTGCTCATCTTAAACAACAGTATGGATTAAACAAGACAGCAAATGAAGTGATCATTATCATGGAAGCTTACAGAACTTTGAGGGATAGAGGTCCGTATCCTGCAGATCAGGTTGTGAGAGATATCCATGGGAAGTTCGCATTTATTCTCTATGACAACTCTTCAAAAACTGCATTTGTAGCTACTGTGAGTAGACATTGATATTGTTTTGAACACTTCCCTGTATAGTTATAAATCGGTAGTTTCACTGGGCTCACTTTTACCTTCATGTGTCACAGGATACTGATGGGAGTGTTCCCTTCTTCTGGGGAACTGATTCTGAAGGCAATCTAGTTCTCTCAGATGATGCAGAAATGATGAAGAAGGGCTGTGGAAGATCCTTTGCACCATTTCCGAAAGGTATAATATATGGATTTGTGTTAATTAGTAATCCACAATATTTTGAATTTATATTTTAAAAGTCCTATGTGCTTTGGTGGTTTTTCACAAACTTAGTTGCTATTTTTAGACATTTTGGCTCCCAAATATGGGTGAATCGAAGGGAAAAAGAATATATTCTTAGCAAGGGAATTTTTGTGAAACAAAATTCCCATGGTAAGAGCTACATTTTTATCCTGCACACTTCCATGGCTTTCCTTCTATTTGGTTTCCTAGAAACATACTCGTTTGCTTTCTGTGTTTGTTCTAAATTAAGTGTTCACTTCTCTGTTTTTTAGTCAACCCCACTCCCTGAGTAGTTGGGATTAGGATTTGGCCTCTATTGCATCACTTTTACTGCCCACTTCTCATCTCATAGCTATGGTTATTTTCTGTATAGCTTCCTATTTTGAGCATAAGTAGATTACTTAATCAGCATTTTCTTCTATTTTATTATCTCATTGCGAAGGTCATTCCCATGGAACCGTATTGAGCATGGGTATATTATTCAGTTTTCTTATTGTTTTCCTCAGGGTGCTTCTTTACAACCTCTGGAGGCTTAAGGAGTTTTGAGCACCCTCTTAATGAGTTGAAGCCAGTGCCAAGGGTGGATAGTTCAGGTCAGGTGTGCGGTGCAACTTTCAAGGTGGATGCAGATTCCCGGAAGGAAACTGGCATGCCAAGAGTTGGGAGTGCTGCAAACTGGTCTCAGAACTACTGAACTCATCAAATTTCCATTAGCAATGCTTTTGCTATTAGTTACCCTCCACCTGCCCTTAATCAATGGCCCTGAACTCTGTTACAAGGAAGTACTGTAAATAGTAAACAAAGCTGTTGATGCCGCTATACACGATGCTTACTGTTTCATTTTAATCTGATACATCAAGAGCCCTTTCTATGGGCTTCTAGGTTCTTACTCTTTTAAGCAGCATACTGTTTCAGGCTTTTCAAATTGAGTAATGACATTAGTTTGGCAAATTGCTGCCAACTGCTTTTTCTCAAGGCATAGAATTTGTATACATTGTACTATATCATATTAACTTGTCAATGTAAGTTTGATATGTTATATATAACATAACCAATGGCCAACTAGAAATACTTCATATGATGCTTACTATTATATCTGAAATACTGGAATGGTTGCCAAAATGACTTGTATGTCCCATCATTTACAACTTATGCTCAACCACATGGCAGAGACACAGAAAAACTATACTCCTAGTAGATATCAGGAAATCTAAAATATGCACTGGTTGCCCTTTTCTGGTTCCGAAGAAACTTCAGTCCTTTGCATCTGCAATTCCTCCTGGTGTTATCTGAAATACGTGTATCTGTCAAGGACAACTTGAAACCGATATATCAATGCAGGTTGGAAGTTTTAAGTAGCTGGAATAGGATGAATGCATAAATGCAGATTGAGAGTGTTTAATTTTTAGGATCAGTGACCAAAATGACACCAGATTACGGTGGCACTTTGGGTTCATGTTGAGTCAGTATTTACCTATGATCAAATGGTCACATTTATGATAAAAGATCCAGATTTTTTCAGAAAGTAAATGAGAACTAGCATAACAGAGGAAGGATATTGCTTCGGCCTCTGGTAGATTTGGAGCATCAAACACCTTGCAGACGCGCTGTTCACCTTTGCCCTTCCTGAACATCAACCTTATTGTGGCTGCATGAGCAAGCACATGCCCTCCTGCTGGCTTTTTTGGATCTGATATGAACATACCTCCACCTGGGTCCGCTATCACTGCAACCATTGTTCAATTTACACAGGATTATTAGAATGCCAGTCTTACAACTAATTTCTCCATTGGAAGAATGACTGTACAAATTGCCCAATACTGATATATATTTAACTTTTATAGTCAGAAACCTTAGATATCTAGCAATTAAATCCTTTTATCGATAATGAAGAAGCAAAGAAAACCTCAAATATGGAGCTATGCTCTGAATACTTAGTATTTATTATTACTATCAATGTTTGGTATTTTGAAATCGTAAATCTAATAATGAAACTAGAACCAGTTATTAAACCTGCTAATTGCAGAACCCGTCTGATGTGAAATGGGAATATTTGTGGATGGATGAACAAGCAAAGAGAAGTTTTAGATTGGTCAAGGATTACCTTGGTTGGTCATGTAGACTGCAACATTAAATTCCTCTGCTATCTTTATTAATCGAGAGAGCATCTGAGCTAGCTTTTGCTGCAGATACCAATCAAGCGATGTCATTGAAGAGAATCATCACTTAAAGAGAAGGATTAGTGATTCTATACTATTTAAGGTATGTTCAGAAGAGAATGAAGT
>JAOTQH010000040.1:2208959-2236319 GCA_025631255.1 Cornus kousa
ATTGAGGACTGTCTCCCGGATGGCTTTTATGATGCAGGACGAGACCGCCCCTTCATGCCGCTGAAATTTTATATTCAGAATCTACACATTGATTCACGTGAAGTCATTCTTGTGGACAGGTAATTCCTTATGCTGGTTGTGCCTAATGTTACATTTTGCATAAATCTAATTATTTTTGGTTTTACTGATTTTTCCTTCAGGAAAAGGGATGAGGATTTAGATGCCATTACATTGTGTGCTCAAGCATTAGTATTTCATTTTAAGCAGATTAATGGTTCCAACAGAGAAAAGGAACAGGTTGTTATTAATAATTTTCAGATCGCATCATTGCTTGCTCTTTTTGTGTCTAATCACTTTGGAGGGAGTGATAAAAGTGCAATAATTGAGAAGACAAGAAAAGCTGTATCCGGTTCAAACTACAGGAAGCCTTTTGTCTGTACCTGCCCAACTGGAAACAGTGACAGTATTCAGAAATCCTCAAAACAGAGTTCGAACACTGCAGAAGATATTGTTTTCCTTGATCTGTGTGAGAAATCTCTCAAGTGTGCAAAAACAAGGCGTAATTCAATCGTAGTTCCTATTGGGACTCTGCAGTTTGGTGTCTGTAGACATAGAGCCTTGCTCTTGAAGGTAATTCTTCTACAAGCGTTTCATTTTCTAGTTATAGTGATTTTTGTACTATTTACTTCCTATTTTTAGTTGTTATTGGCTGACTTATCTTCATATGGCTTCTGCTATAGTACCTATGTGACCGGATGGAGCCTCGGGTACCTTGTGAGCTTGTTAGAGGCTATTTGGATTTTTCACCGCATGCCTGGAATGTAGTTGTCATCAAGAAGGGCGATTCATGGGTACGCATGATAGTTGATGCGTGTCGTCCCCATGATATAAGAGAGGAGACAGACCCAGAATATTTTTGCAGGTATGTGTTTTTATTATTATCTTCATTTATTTGTTTATGTTAACATTCTTTTTTCTTCTTCTCTTCATCTTTAGCTATAATATCCATTCGAAGATGATGTGTATATGGACTTTCTTTCTCATGTCAGTCTGTATGTTGTTTAACAATCAACAGTAAAAAGTTGATGCTCTTCCTCTCAACGTGATATTACACGATTTGTAAAATTGCTGCAATTGTGATTAGTAATTCGTTCTGGCTTGTGCAACATGGGTACTTAGCATGACTTCATAGTTCTTCTGTAGTATATGTCACCATTATGGGGTGATGTACATGCTGTTTTGGTGTGCCTTTACAATGCCTTTATTTTTTTTATTTTTTTGGTAGTAATTTATTCCTGTCTAAGAATGAGTTTTATTATTGTTACAAAGTTGTGCATGTGTATATGTTCCTGCATGTGTTCTTCATTGTAGTTTCTGATTGGTGTGCTGTTGTTTCAGGTACATTCCTCTCACCCGGATTAATGTTCCTCTTACCACAGATAGCAATCCTGGTCCAAGATGTTTATTTCCTTCTTTCTCTGCACGTGACGAAATTGGCAAAGCTGCTTCTAGTACTCTTCTCCGTTGCAATTTTGGGTCAGCTGAGGCTGCAGTGAAGGTTTGTTTGTGATAACTTTACTGTGTATCTGTTGTTATTATGCATAGTTTTCCTTGGAATTCTATTTAGTCATTGACACGACTGCTTCATACTATGGTTCTGTAGGTTAACAGAGTGTGCTCTGTAACCTTTTAATAACAATGGTTTGGTATACCTTCAAAAAAAAAAAAAAAAAAAACAGTTGGTATAGCATATAATAATCTTCATGTGGATCTTTTTTATTTTTTAGTTTCTTTTTATAGGTTTCAAAGATAAATATTTCTTTGTTTAGTTTGTAGGTGCCAATGTATGTTTTCGATTTTTCTTCCAATTTTTCGTCATCATACTTAGACTATCATTCTAATTGTATTGAAATGGCTAATGTATGGCATGTCTAATTTATTCTGTTTCAGTTGCGTACTTTAGAAGTTTGTGAGACTTCGGTAGATGAAATCAGGAATTTTGAGTACAGTTGTTTAGGGGAAGTAAGAATTTTAAGTGCTTTGAAGAAGCATTGTTGTATTGTTGAAATTTATGGTCATCAGATATCTTCCAAGTGGGTCGCGTCATTAAATGGGAAGCCAGAGCGTCGTATATTACAGTCTGCCATCTTGATGGAGTACATCAAAGGGGGCTCCTTGAAGGTATTTTTTCCTTAAATTATTTAATTTGGCTGACTGACCTTAGTTACTTGATTTATCTTTTATTGTCTGTGTCTTTATTATTGTGCTGCTTATTTTGTAACAGAATTATATAGAGAAGCTATCGACAGCTGGTGAGAAGCATCTGCCAACCGAGTTGGCATTGTGTATTGCTAGAGATGTCTCATTTGCTTTGTCTGAGTTGCACTCTAAACACATCATTCATCGAGACATTAAGAGTGAGAACATTTTGATTGATCTGGATAGGAAGGTAGCTGATGGAACACCTGTTGTCAAGCTCTGTGATTTTGATAGGGCAGTACCCCTTCATTCTTTATTGCATACATGTTGTATTGCTCATACTGGAATACATCCACCTAATGTTTGTGTTGGAACACCGCGATGGATGGCTCCTGAGGTGTTTCAGGCAATGCATAAACGCAACATATATGGGCTGGTACGTTTTTTATCTAGTCAATTTATGATCTATTTAAAGTTGATGCTTAACAAGTCTTTAAAGTTTATTACGATTTATAGAGAACTAAATACATTAATTTCATTTCAAAATGGTTTGCTAGCAAATCTGTTCATTGTTAAGGCACTGATGCATGATGGAATATCTGCAGGAATCAATATATACTTATTTATATCTCTGTGTTCTTATGTTTGTATATTACACTTCTTGCCTATAAGTGGCTTACATATGTGAGCAAAATTTCAATTGTCACACTTATACGCAAGGTTGCGCTGTTCTCTCTTTCTGTTCTTTCCCTTCCTCTTTATTGTCTGATCCTCCAATTAATTTGTATCCACTCCTTCAAGCATACTGTTGCTATCCCTTTATAAACAGTAATTTTAGATAATATTTCCACTTTCTGTTCTTTCCCTTCCTCTTTATTGTCTGATCCTCCAATTAATTTGTTTCCACTCCTTCAAGCATACCGTTGCTATCCCATTATAAACAGTAATTTTAGATAATATTTCCAAGGGGTTGCAAATGGATCTGCTGTAACGCTAGAAGGCCACATAGCTTGCTAACCCATTATAAACAGTACTTTTAGATTATCTTCGTTTGGTTACTCTGTTTCAAAATATGAATTAAATTTAAATCAGCGATGCATCCTTTAATCAGTCCTTACCCACTGAATTCAAACATTTGGTAGGTTTGTATACTAGCTATTATTACTTTGATTATTTGGTTTGTAACAGTAATTTCTTGGTTGGGCTGTAGGAAGTGGATATTTGGTCGTTTGGTTGTCTGCTTCTGGAATTGTTAACTCTGCAAGTTCCTTATTCAGGGTTGCCAGAATCAAACATTCATGACCTGCTTCAGGTACCTCTCTCTCTCTCTCTCTCTCTCTCTCTCTCTCTCATTCATTTGAATATTTTGTTTTCTCTAAGAAGAGTACAAGTCGAATAATATTGATCAATATAGAAAGCAATCTCAGCTTGATTTTGATTGTTATATTGAATGCTATACAACTGGAGTGCCTCATTAATGGTCAAAAGAAGAACTAAATTTTGATTGACCAATAAATGAAAGGAAAAAGTAATCACAACTTGTTTTGATCCAGTATGGTGATAAGAACTTTAGGATATTGAATAGAGTTCCATCTCTCTCTCTTCACACACACTCGCACACTCACAACTGCTGTAGTTTTATTTATACACTTTTGACAGTTGCCAAGTTCTATAGTCATGTCATTATTTCATTGCATTATTATTTTATGACTGTTTCTCTGAGTTTGTAACCTGACCTTTTGAAATATGTTCAGATGCTAAGTTTGGCATATGCTTGAATTATGCTTTTGAAATATGTTTGTGCTTTAGCTGTACATGTGCAAAACAATTAAATCAAGGTGCAAAACATTATTTCATGCCTCAAAACACTTGTGTTGTAGCCTCCATTAATAATGGTTGCGATGCAATAAAATCGAGGATGCAACATGATAAATTGAGGATTGAAATAATGGTGGTGTACTTCGATTTTGCAGCCTCGATCAATGGAGGTTGAAACACGATGAATTGAGGCTGCAATGAATTTTTTTTTTTTTAAAACTCAAGATAGTTTCTCACCTTGATTGCGTTCAACATATTTACAACACACTACTACAGCACCAAAAAATGTATAGCAGGGGATCTGACAGAAAATAATATCATTGCCTTTTTTTAATTTCAGACAGGAAAACGGCCACAACTAACAGATGAGCTAGAAGCATTGGGTTCACTAGAGGAGCCTGCAATGGCTCAGTCAGGCACTCAGCTGGAGGGACCAAAGGCTGAATCAGATACTTTAAGATTTCTTGTTGATTTGTTCCGTCGGTGTACTGAGGGGAATCCAACTGATCGTCCAACGGCTGAGAACCTCTACAATATGTTGCTTGCCCGCACGAGCACTTTCACCAGTTCAAGAAGTTTGGAACAAGAGGAGGTTGTCCTTTAGGTAATAATCCATCCACACACTCAAATTTTTGTAGCCCTAGAATGTTTAGAGTTATATTAGTCCTTTATCCCTTTCAGAACCAAATATTTGGGTTTTCCCAAGAGTCAGTTGTACCCTTCTCTCCTAGCTTACCAGTTAGTTTAAGAAACCTCACTAAATTATTTCTATTTTCCAGTATTATCTTGCCTTTAGTTGTAACCCCAAAACTATTTATGTAATTGAGAATTGTTGTTATATTCAGGTAGGTTACTTGTCCATCATCACATTTGTATTCAGGTAGGTTACTTGTCCATCATCACATTTGTATTCAGCTTTACTTCAAACTAATATACTTAAATTATCAAAGAACCCCGAATTTTTTATTTGCATGTTTGGACTCAGCTCTTGATTATGGTCTTCAGTTCACTGATAGTAGGTTGAATTTTGATGTGACCTGGTTCTGTGTTGCTCTTTCAAATTTTGGTTAGTTTGTTCATTTAATAGCTTACAGATCAATTTTGACTTTTCTCGTTCTCTGCAATAACTTTCAGCTGTCCAAACTATCTGTTTAGTTTTTCTGTTAACTCAAGTCAGCCTGTTCCTTTCACCGAAGTGACTATTAATGATAACTTTTATTTTCCACCACGAAGATCTTTTCTGACCTGTGATTAGAAAAGATGCATAAATCTTACTCCCTTCGATTACATTAGAGGATTTTCATGTCACTTGAGTGATTGGCTGTGTATTGTCGGTCATTCTTCACGCATGCATATCCCCATTTGAGGGATCTCATTTTGTAGTATAAGGTGGTGGTGCTAATGACATTGTAGGATTGAACTGTGGAATCTGTGTTAGACCATTATTTTAAACCTTGAACTTATGTTGTTTTCAATTTCAGTTACGAATTTTTTTTTACCTAAAGTCTTTTTATTTTTTTTAAATACTCCTTTCATGCGTTTCGTATTAGGGTCCTTGGGAGTCTGCAACGGGTCATGAACACCTTGCCTAACACCACCCCATGCGTCTTTTACTAGGGTTGGAAAAAATAAATTAAAATGCCCCAATCCGGCCATGAATCATGGTTGGGGTGAATTGTTTAAAAATTCCGGTCAAAAGTTGGTAATTACGGGACAAAGGTGGGTCATTGAGTTTGGAACTCAGATAATTAGCGAATCCCAGGCCCATGGTGGAGAACACCCCGAATTTGATCATTGAAGGTGTTGGTTGTGTTGGACATAAATTCTGTCATTGGACTGTGCCTGATGCAGATGGCTGGATGTCAGATCAAGCTTTGGGTTGCGAGATTGGGCTCAATTTATGTTTAATTGCACCAATCAAGTGGTGCCATCAACCCCAGTTAAACTGATCCTGTTTCTGCTGAGTGGTAATTGGGGTGTATTTCGGAGTTAAATTGGTGAATGGGGGTGATTAGGGCTCAATGTGATTGTGAATGATTGATTCGATTCAAGTGGTGCCATCAACCCCAGTAGTGATAATAACCTCTAGTGCCCTATAAAAAGAAAAGTTTCATTGAGAACACAAATAACAGACTTGACTGAGATTTGAATTTAGATAAGATCCCAAACCATCATTGTCATTTGATCTATATAAATACATGTATATATAGCTGGAAGAGTGGAAGGCATGAGAGAGAGACAACCCTTTTACAGGAAGACTAATTAATGGGTTGCTTGCAGCTGCATTCTTTTACATTACTGCCTTCTGTTACCTTTCACACACACGCACACAGAAGAGAGAGAGAGTTTTCACAGTTGCAGTGTGTGTGTATAGAAGAGAAATGGGACCATTCTAGTCTACTAATTCTAGCCTTCTCCCCCAACTTCATGCGAGCCTGAGGATCTGAAACTTGGACCACATTTGAGCTAGGCTTTGTAGGGTTATTGGGAACAATCAACTCTCTCTCTCTCTCTCTCTCTCTCATGCGTAGCAGGCTGGCAGGACAGTGCTTAACTGCCCAATTGAAACTATTCTCATGTGGTTAGTAAATCCCACACCCATTAGAGTATGGGTCAATTCGGGCTTCTATTATTAGTATTTTCTTTTTGTTCTTGGCTCAATCATTTTCTTTGAAATATTGGAATCTTTTATTTGATAGTGTTTTCTTAAAATATATATATATATATATATTTGTTGAGCCTTTTTTCACTTGTGTTAATTAACTTTGATTGGAGCTCTTGTTTGGTACAGAGTTTAGTAAGCAGTCCTAGAACTGGTACTGCTGGAATATGTTTGTTTCACCAAGCACAACTTGCAATGCAATGGATGATTGTGTCTTTATGATTTTATTATTTGATGAATTTGAGCTGTTAGACCACAAGATTTATGTCGTATTAGATTACAATGTGTGTATTGCGATTGTGACGGTACATGAAGATGGATGTGTAAGTGCATGTGATTGACAGCAACTACACCTCTATCAATTTTGTTGGCCTAAACGCCAATTATGGGTTCCAAATTAGATTTCTTGATCAAACTATTTCTCTCCGCCAATAATCCCTTGTTAGCTAATACCCACAAAGGTCACGTTAAGGGGGTTTTATTTGGTAGATGGAGAGGATCTCCTCCTTTTTGAATTGTTTAGATTTGACATGACAACTTCCTCTAGATGGTCCGATCTATGTGTAGATTCCTATTTTGCGATTTTTTAAGACTATCTTTACATCGAGTCTAATTAGGTTGTCACACCAGAGTTTGGATTTTTTTGTTGTACAGTGAATTGTGTCGTTGTACAGTAATGGACAATATGATCATATACAAATTATTGTTTTGAATTTTAATCAAGTTGTCACACCAGAGTTGAGATCTTTTTGATGTATAGTGAGCTACACCCTTGACTTGTATAGTAGGAGACAATTCAAATCAAACGAATTGTATACTTTTTATTTGAATCGTCCCCTATTTTATTTTACAGCACGGTGCATTGTATACTCACCCAAATTAAATTTGGGGGTTAACTTGGAATTGAAGTTGGAGGTTGACCTAAGACATCAAGAAACAATGCAAACAGGACTTCCATTGCCAATGTTTTTGTGTCGTTGGTGTCAATTAATTGTTGCCCGGAAATGGTATATGTGTGAATTAGTAGGTGAAAGCTCTTCCAAAAACATATTCGGCTAAGAATATCATTAACCCATTCTTCATCTTTATTCCCAAAACCAACCATATCTTCAACCACTTTTTTTTTAATTTTTTTTAAGAGGATTTGCAGACAAACAATTGATTAGCTGTCATATTATACGGATTTTAAATAAATAATAGCAATCATTATATTTTTTTTTTTTTTTTTTTTTTTTTTTCTACAATAAATTAACTGAAATTGAATTTTATGAGCGAGAATAATAAAGTCAACCCAATAAAGGGCCATAATGTTCTATTGAACTTAACAACCTTTGAATTATTCAGCATCATATCCTCCATGCCAACATCATTGTATACATAATTATTCATTAATTAATATATCAAAATGTAAAAATCTCCCGGGCATAGTTTCGTTGGCAGAGATTAGGGAGATAAGTTCTCCAGGTTTCACTTTCGAACCGCATTCCTAACTTGAATGGTGTGTATTATGGATTCGATATACGTGTTGTAAAAGAAAAAAGATAATATATATATATATATATATATATCTCAATGCAGAAGACATAAAATTTATCATATCCTTCATTTCAATGGAATTTTTGTACTAAAATGAGTTTAATAGGAAGGTAAAACACTTCATGAGAAATGTTACAGAACGCGTGTCGAATGCCAATTAGTGTGACGGAAGTACGTGGTGTTTGGTATTTGGTATTTTTTGTGACAAGGTATCTAGTTTTTGTGTTAATTAGAAAATAATAAAACATCACAACATTAATGCAATTAATAAATAATTGCAATCTAGAAGTATAATTTCACATTACAATTTATTTTTGTTTTCTTTTCTGCAAGAAATTCAAATATTCATTTATTCTACACAAATTTGAACTCTCACTTTTCATTTCAAGAAATAGAAGAGATATCAACATCAATAACAAATGTAACAATAACCACCACTTCAAAAAAAAATGCAAAAGGGAGATCAGAGAAGCACAAAAAATAACCATTGAGCATGATAGTTTGATTCCAAGGTGATGATAAATATAACCCCATTCCTCAGAAGATGAGAAGGGTTATTGGTTCAATTTTTTAATTATATTATTATTAAAGGTTATTTACCAATAAATAAATAAATAAAGATGAGAAGGGTTACTATTTTCATCAGATCGACCAATGGCAGAACCCTAAAATTGACAAAATAAGGGAATTATAAGTAGGAAGAGGACCGCTTCCACATTCAAACAAAGAGTGAGAAAATTACATATATCATGATCACCCATAAATAATAAAAAAAACAATAATAAATTTTAAAAATAAAAAATTCATAGATTGAAGCTGTTCGATCTGTTAATAAGGATTGAGTCAGGCAAATTCCACACTTAGCAACCAAATGTTGGTTTGAATTCACTTGATTCCCTTGAAAGAACTCAATCAGTTTGGCCTTACTTAATCAAGAAAATAAAAAGAAATAAAATGAAGAAAATTTTGATAATTAACAAAATAAATCTTTTTGATGGCTAGACCAGACATAATATGATTAAGTTAGTCGATCAATTTTTTAAATTTCAACAGTTTCTTCAAAGTGAAGATTGTATTTGCTTTGGCAGTCAAATTTTGCAATTATTATCAATACACTTTATTTTTACTCAATTTCCATCCATATTTCTCCCCCTAATTAATAGATAAATTGTGTCAAATATATATATATATATGTGGATCTTTTCCGAATATATAGATTGTGCTAAAGATTCAAAATCCATACACACACACACTCGTGTATTGTTCTCACTTTAACAAGTTAATGTAAGAATATTACAATTACATCAATATATTGAGGCTCTTTAAAAACCTGGTACGTGGCTGGATTGTGTGGGATTATATTCCATAAACATGCAGGGTTTTGGCCTATTAATCCCTAACCCTACAACCATAGAGAGATTTGCCCTACTCCTTCCACCCAAATTATTATTAAATAAAAAAAACATCCACCCATGATTTAATTAATAGTCCAGTTTCTATATATATTACATCATTACCTCCACTAACACGCACATACACACAAGAGGGAAGTTTGTTAGATCAAAAGAAGATTATTCCTTTTCGCCTCTCCAAATTAACAAATAAAATCCCTAAAGTTTAGGCAAATCTAATCATTTTATTTTTAAATAAAACCTCATTATACTCTATAATATATCTCTTTCATACTTCAGTTGAGACCGACTCTTGCATGTGTATATATATATCATAATTACCATATATTTATATCATGAGTATGCATATACTATATAGTGTATATAGACATTGTGGCAGTAATGAGACATTAGGAGTAGCATGCTTCCAACAAATGGCAATTTTGGAAGGAAAGACATACACTCAACAAATAAAAGATGCTTAAAGAGTGACACATCATATAATTTGTTTGGGTTGAGATGTTTTTTTTTTCTTCTCATTTCTTCTTTTTGTGTGAACCTTATGCAACACTAAAGAAACCATGCAAAAATGGTCCCCCACATACTACTACTGTTTGATGCCTTGTGTGTGTCTGTGTGTGAGAGATATATATATATATATATATAGAGAGAGAGAGAGAGAGGTGCATGAAAGGGTCCCCCACCCTCCCAACCCTAAAGTTAATAAATGCTCTTACAATATATGGAAACTCTCACTAACCTGTCTGCAATATATGCATGGCGTGACAATTTTCAAATTGCATCAATTGGGACCACTTTAATATATTTCTTTAATTGTCTTTTTTTTATTATTTATTTATTATATGATCAACAATACTTTTTTTCATTCACCTTTTCTCTCTATCTTGTGCCCAATAAAAATTATAATTCCCCTTTTAATTCCACCATTTCAAACCTCTATTTATACCCATCAATTCACCCTCTAGCTCTTCACTCTAGCTTTAACAAAAGATTGGGAGAGAGCAAGAAGCTAGGTCAATATATATATATCTCTCTCTAGATCTTCAATAGACTACCCAATTTTAGGAGTGCCTATTTTCTTATCGTGCACCCCCATCTGTTGAAGCTGCCAGCGTGATCTTAACTTCCCTCCTTTGTTGAGGAATGATCAGATCATGTGGTAGCTTCACCTGTTGCTGGTGGCACGGCAAAACCCTAATTTTACATCAACCCTAATTTTCATATGCTTACCTACACACACACATATATATACACACACACACATACCCATCTAGGGTTTTCCTTCAAAATCCTGCATCAGGTATGTGGTGATCCTCTTGTCTCTTGTTTGGGGTTCATTTTCATGGGTTTTAATGCTTAATTTTCTGTGTGTTAGGAGTAGTACTTTTCTTTAACTTGTACAAGCAAATTTGGCATTTAAAGTGTTGTGCTTTTTCTACTTTTATTGTGTCAAAACTTATGAGGAAGGAAAATGTTTTCAGATTGTTAGCAGTTTGAGTGACACCAATTTTTTATTTTTTTTATTTATTTTTTGTCTTGGCCAGATTTGACGATTCCAAGATCCCTCTTTATACTTTGGGGGATGAGCCTTTATATGCCTTGATTTGCCCTAGTACTGTTTTTACTTGTTAATGATCATCTTTTGGATGTACATGTGTTCTCCTCTTAATTATTTCATGTATATTGTTGTATGTACTGATCATTCCAATATTTGTTTTCCTCTCAAAATGAGATTTTATTCTTGATAAATTTACCCTCAAATTACAAAATAATAATACAAATAAAGTCGGAAAATATTGCACTCTTTGTTGAGATTCGTAATTTAATTCCTTTTTTTTTTTCCAGCCTAATTAGGGTTTTTATGAGGAGGGTTAAATGCTTCCTTTTTCTTGCAGATACAATTAAATTACTACAAGTTCTTGGACCTTGTCCTCTTTTGGGATTGAATACTGGCATTTTCTCTTTATTGATTTCTATGTAGGTATGAAGATTATAGTTTTGACAAACTAGTTGAATCTTGAGGGAAATACACCTTATTAATGTTGCCATGTTTACCTCATAATGTTTTGAAGCTTTCATTTTCTTCCCTCAGGCTGTTATGGTACTCAATCCTGGCTTATCTAATCTCAGATTAATGCTTTCTGGGAGCATGTTTAATCCTTCTTGACTGAGCCAGTTACCTTGTGTATGTATGTATGTTTGTTTGTTTGTGTGTGTGTGTGTGTTAGTGCACAATTTGTAAACTGAAAATATTGTAAGACTTTATTAAAAGGAGTTGCTTAAAACAATGGATCTGGGAGATGTTGTTCATGAAAATAGGAAATAGGGCTAATGGTGTATACACACACACACACACACACACACACATACGGATTCTGAGATGACTATTTATGACAATGGAACAGTAATATTGTACTATTTTGAAGATGGTAACACACCTAACGTATCAGATTGTGTATATAACAGCTAATCTTTTCTGTTGGCTTGGTTTCAGAAATTAAAGCACAGTACACTTCCTATCTATAGGACACCATTTATGTTCAGATGTTTCACTACACACCGTCATATTTTGAATTTATGAACAATTTAACTTTTATTTTCCTTACCTTTCTTTTTCTCGTTTGTACTTTTATTTTTTTAGCTTATTAAATTTTTTATATTAACTCTCTAGTGTTTAGTACATACAAATTAAATATTATTATTAATCTGTCAAAGCAAAAAATTGCAGGTGGTTGAGAAGCCTAGTAGCTGATTGGAGTCTTCGAATAGGCCTCCTCATACTCGTGGAATTTAGATGCCTGAATTATATTCAATTTTGCTGGTTTTGGCAGTCTTGGCCACAGTTGTAGATCATATAACTTTAAGTTTGATGTTATTGTTTTGATCATCTTGCCTTGTTAGCTTGTATTTATATTTTTTTCCTTCTTAATAAATTTTCGTGAACTAAAAATAAAAATGTGTTCTTTGGAAGTGGATTTTGCAAAACCAAATTTCTAACTCAATAGCCAACCACTACCCATATCATCTCTTCAACTCATTTGTGAACAACACCATCTCTCTCCCCTACTGTGTGTGTGAGAGAGAGAGCCGAATTGTACGGTTTTCACTTATGAGTTGGCCATTGGAATAGGACATCTTCCTTGTTAGGAAGCTTGATTTAGGCAAGATTCTACATGCCTTTCATATGGATCGAGTACCCAAGGAATCAAAATCCTCATTAGTTTTGATTCTCCTAACTTTTGCTTAGGTCTTTGTTGGTCACTTGTCACCCTCATTCATGAGGGAAATTAGGTGAAAGAGTAACTCACTAGGGTTTGTTTCATGCCAGTTAAAGAGATTATTAACATGAGCCATCTAACAGGACATTGACATTTACAATGTGCTATCTTTGTAAGGGTGGTGAATAAACTTAAGCAATACAGACTTGCAGTTTAATTTGATATCTACATATCCTACTATATTAATTCCTTTGTATTTTAAAGTTTAATTTGATCTTAGATATACTTTCATTGGGTAGTGATCATCATGCAATGTTGCTGTTACTCATATATACATGATGTCACATGTTTGATCATCGATGGTAGGACAAGAAATTAATCATGACCTCATGATCATTGGAATCTTGTTAAACCCACTGTGTGTGTACACACACACACACACACCCACCTGATCTTCCAATTTTGTAATCCAAGAACAAAATTAATGGCTCATTAATTTACTGAAATTACTGAGCTTGAGATTTATTGGGCTCAATCCAATATTTGGGTTTTCCAAATTATTACATGTATATCCTTATAAAAGCAAATCAGTGATTACAACCTTCTCTATATGATGGCACCTTAATTTCTCATTTTTTGCAAGTTAATTAAGTAGTGCATGGAATTGCTCAAGTTTTGTGGTTATGACATGGTGAACAAGTCTTGATGAGATTCTTGACTAGAATGCCGGACTTGCACGAGGCAACTAGGTTTGATAATTTGCACTCAGAAACAGCTCGACACAAGTTGAGGACTAAACCGAAAATTATTAATGATCTTATGCTCCCTAGTTGCAATAATGAAGATACACGGTTAGCACAAATTAAATAACTATCTTCCCCTTGAGAAGTGGCAATAATTAGGTTAATGTGATTCTCTACAAGGTCCTCCATAGAAATCATAGAAAAACTTACGTGGATAAGGTTTAATTTGTGAAAGATAGAAGAAGATCAAAGAAGAACCAGAGAGAGAGAGACAAGGGAAAGAACAAAGAACAAATGGAATATTTTACGTATGTTATATATGTAATTCCACATATTTTTAACTTAAATTCATTAATACATGGACTCATGCATATTATATTGAATAAAGATACAATATTCGAATTCAGACTCACTATCATTACTCTTTTAATTAACACGTACACATTGTTGTCCATCAGAGTCTCTTATGCATATATGATAAAATATGTAGATTTATTTACTTTAATATTGTTGTAGCGATCGATTTGCCCATTTTGATTTCTTCATATTTCTGAAAATAGTTTTTAAAAATTTGATAATAGAAAACAATGTTGTTCAAAACGTAGAACTTATGTTAGATTTTTGAAAATAGCTTCATCCATTTGGGCTGAAAATGGGCCACTACTTGAGACACGTACAAAGACTTTAATCAAATTTCACGACATAGTCTAGCAAAAGACAACATATAAACCTAAAGAAGAATTTGGGTCCTTACACTACATATAGGCAGAAAAGCCCAACCATTTCCTGGCCCAAATTTCACATCCACCAAGATCAAAATACAGTATATGGTTTTTGCCTCCTTTAATTACAATGTCCGGTAAAATTGGGCCAATCTACAAGTAACCCACAGCCCAAGTTTCCATTTGTCAATGTGCAAGAAATGGAAAGCCCAGAAGATGCCCGTCTCCATTGTGTACTAGTCTGTTAATTAAATCTCTCTCTCTCTCTCTCTCTCTCTCTCTCACACACACACACACACTCACATTTGTTCAATGGCCTCAAAGAGACACATTTGATCACAATGCAATTATTTTAGGGTTTGGGCTTCATGGTCATGGGCAAGACTAGGCACTTGAATTGCATGTTTCAGAAAATGAGAGTTGAAGGTTTAGCTCCGGATGATGTAATTGGTGGATGAGGACAGTAAATTTGTTGAGTCCACGAACGAGGTTTATGGCATGGGATGCAATTGAAATTTGAGCATTAGGGTTGCCTAGTGGATTTTCTTGGTCGAACAAGCAAGTCGGCTCATGTAGAAACGATTGGACCATGCCCTTGAATCCTAGTGCCATTAATTTTACGACATCCTAAATTGTGGAAGAGAAGTTGTTGACACGCATAAGTGAAAAATTATGAGCAAAGATAATGTGTAAAACGGATAATATTCACACTTATAAGTGACAAGCATGCATGAATAGATGAAATAATGTGAGAGAGGAAGCTAATGAAAAATAATGGAGTTACATAATCAACTTAGCATGGTTTTAATCTAGGGACAAGTACTGAAGACATCTCTAAAGTATATTCCGCATAACACTTTTACCCCCTATTTGAAGAAAATGTACAAAAAAAAATTCTTAATCTTTTCACATTATGCCAAAATACCTTCTCTCACATAAATTAGTAATGTACTACCCATTTTACCATTTTACTCTTTCGAAAATGCCTAATAGAGATATATATGCTACTAATCACATAGTATAGCTAGGGGTGTTATGTGCACATAACCTTATATATATATATATATATATTCTTTTTTTGAATTTTTTTTTTCTCTATATAATAATACATTTCTAAATGTTTTTTTTTTAAAAAAAAACATTGAGAGTTTATAAAATAAGGATTTGAATTTTTTGAAATTCCAATTTACTCTTTTCTACTAATTTTTTTTCATTTTTTTTTTTAATTTTCATACCAATACTGTTCAAAGAATAAATAAATCGCAATATCAATGTGCACTGGTTTTCAAAGTTTGGAAAATTTTTATTTTATTTAGTTTGTACTTTATTTTTGTTTTTTATTTTCTATTTTTATCTTTACTTTTCTTTTATACTTTTATTTTTATTTTATATTTTTATCTTTACTTGTCCATAGTCGGCGTCCTCCATTAGTGTCATTTTCGGTCATTGTATAAAATTATTTATTTTTATATATTTTATAAAATGGTTCAGTGAGGTTAATTTAGTCAACTTAGGGTTTAAATTTGTCAGAGGGACATATTTGCACCAGATTGAAACTTTAGGGGTATTTTTTACACGAGAGGGACATCCTCCAATAGTGTCCTTTTCGATCATTTTACAAAATAATTTATTTTTATATATTTTATAAAATGGTTCAGAAAGTTAATCTAGTTAACTTAAGGTTTAAATTTCTCAGAGGGGCCTATTTGCACCAAATTGAAACATTGGGGGTGTTTTTTGTACGTGAGGGGTGTGATATGCACCCTAAGCATACTTTAAGGGTGTTTTTTGCACTTTATCCTTAAAATAAAATGAAAACTAAATTTTCAGCAATAGGCGGATTGCATACAATCTCTGAACTAAGTTTTTTTTTGTCTACTTGAAGATAAATTAAGAGACGAGTTACCACCACTTACGGCGATTAGAGATCGTTGCATCAGGCAGCTGGAACAAATGCGGCCGGACCACATGAGGAGACTTAACCCTACACCCTACAAAGTGCTGCATTCTCCCTCTCTCTTGCTTTCATGACTTTTTTTTTGCTGAAAACATTTTCTTTGGCGAATTTTTTGCCGAGTTACAACTATGAAAATATTCATTTTATTGCTGAGCAGGTCAGTGTAAGCGCGAAGTTGTACGACTTCATTCACTTCCTATGGCTCAATGAGGCACCTGTGGGGGAGTTGGTGTGAAGATGGATGAACAAGATGTGCTGCAAATGTGATATGAAATGGAATGCAAGTAGTGATTCCAATGAAATTGGAGGAATTTCAAACAGTATGAATTTATATGTTGAACTAGCTATGGGGTTGATAACTTTGATTTTCTCTTATTGCTTAATGAAAGAAAGATATGTTTGCTTCATCTTTTATACTGCCACTGACATTTATAGAGGGCTTTGATGGATCATAGCAAAGGGTCCATCTAGCAGAAGCATTTAAAATTATATGAACAATGTTTAACAATATCTTTCAGGTGTGTAGCAAAAGCATTTAAAATTATATGAACAATGTTTAACAATACCTTTCAGGTGTGGCGGTGTTGCCCGAGCGATAAAAGAGTCAAACCTTAAGTATCCCCACCCTATGGTCTTAGGGTCGAATCCCCTTCCCTACCCCCCACTGACTCACTCACTCACTAACCATTAATATTTATTATTTTGACCTCTTTTACGCGTGCTAATTTCTTTTTTTTCTCTTGATAAATCTATTTGATCAAATTTTATAAAATAATAATTTTATCATTCCTTCATATGACTTGTGTGTTACAATATTTTATATTATTATAATATAAGGATATTATTAATATTTATACTCGAATAGATCAAAGTGACTACTACATCAAAGTATTGATATATAATTTGTCCAAACTTGGATGTAATTTACCCTTTTAAAATGCACACGACTGCCTGTACTTTACCTCTTGTTTGAGGCCTTAGCCAAGACCTGTGTTCTGTTTATTATATTAATATTAAATAATTATTATTTAACTCCTAGTGAATAAAATTTGATAGTGAGAGCGAAGTGAACAAAAGTCAAAATAAAATAAAATAAATGGTCAAGATTGGGATGCGAGAAGTAAGTAAACTTCATGTAGTAGTTCCACGTATATTTTTTTTATAGATTACATAATTAATACACGAAACAAGACAAAAATATATATAAATCAATAAAATGAGACTACCTGGTGTCTTTGTTTCCACATTGGACCATTATATTAATCACAAGATAGAATAGATTAATTAATAATTTAAAATATATATATATATATATATATATATATATACATATCTATATAAATTTAAATTTTTTTTTTTTGACTTTATATAAATTTAATAAAATGGTACTATCTGGCATTCTTGTTTTTACGTGGGACCTTAGACGACGGACTATATTAATCAGAAGATGGAATCTATCTATTATATTATATGATTCAATTTTAAAAAAGAATATTTTATTTTATTGGGTATAAATTTTTATATTTGTATTCATAGGTCTAATACGATTATTTATCTCAAGTCGCACCATGCAACTCTCTAGTGCCATTGGTACCAACACTTGTTACCGGTTCAACCAAACCGGTCTATTTCCGAGTTTATACCTATAAAGTTTACTAATATCCAAAGAAGCAACATTTGGACATCTACAAGCTTGGTCCTTCTCTAGATCATTAGTAGTAACGATCACTAAGTTAACTCACAATAAAAATCGAGAAATTATTAAATATCTGGCTATTATTGATTTTAGCCAATCACCCATTGACATGTAAGTAAAAAAAATTAAATACAAATTAACACAAAATTTATAGCATTAATTGATAATTGACCAAGTATCAATGATCTTAGAGTCATGTAATAATTTCTCAAATTAAACTGACACATTTGTTTTAAGTATTTATTATTTAAGTATTTATTAGTGATTGATGCGGGATCAATGATTTAGAATCATGTATAATTTATCATTTTTTTATTACTAAATTTACAAGAAATTATTAAATTGCCTTCAACCATTAAATATTATAACAAAGCATTATCAGCATTTTTTGTTTTGTTTTTCGCTAAAACAAAACAGTGTTTTTGTTATAGGAATATTTTGGAAAAAAATCAGAAACATGTTTGGGAACTATGTTTTGCTGTGGAAATGTTGGAAACATAATAAGGAAAAAACAACTTTTATGGTTTTGGACCATTAACAGTTGTCAAAATAATAAAAAATTATTTTTTGATATTTTAGATTTGAGCCACTATTCACAAAGTTCTTTTAACACTGTATAAAATAAAATAAGATCGCAATAAACATGCTTTTATTATCAAAATCGACACTGCAGCCTAAAAACAAAAACAACATAAACAAAAGGCATGCCAAACTGCCTAATAATTTCTCAAGTTTACAATAAGCTGAGTGTAGGTGATAAAAGAGCTAGTGGGCATCAACCGATTCCAAAGTCCCATCATGACAGCTGCTATTTTCATACAGAACCTCTCTCTCTCTCTCACTGCCTTTACTCCCTCACTCTTCTCGCTCTAAAATCCTCACCAGTCTCTCTCTACTTGTACCCACATGACTATAACTCTGTCTTCATCACTCTTCACATACATGAATCGATTTCTATATCTTCTTTGAAGCGCTATAGAGATCAATTCACTTCAGTCCCAAATGTCTCAACACAACACCACAGTCATGAACGAACAGCTCTCCAAACAGACCTTAATCTTCGGCCTACGCTTGTGGGTCGTATTGGGTGTCTGCGTTGGAGCCGCCTTCGTCATCCTCCTCTTCCTCCTCTCTCTGTGGCTCACCCAGAAGCGAAACAGAACACAGAGAATCAGACCCTCCACTCACCCATCCGCCATTCCAATCGTGTCCAGAGACATCCAAGAAATCAAAATCGACCGTTGTTGTCAAGACCCCAATTCGAATCCCAACAGGAATCATCTCAATCCATGTCAAGAATCGGAGCAATTTTCAGGCATTGAGAGGCAAGCTCTGCTTCTGAAGCCGGAAGAAGAGAGCCCAATTGGGTATAATCGAATTCACATTGAAATTGGTAAGGATCATCGGATTCTGTACCCTGAGAGGTTTGGTGGGTTGTTGAATTCGCATGGAAATGGTGAGAATCGATCGGGTGATCAGATGGCTATGGTGGGTCCTGAAGTTTCACACTTGGGTTGGGGACATTGGTACACTCTCAGGGAGCTCGAGGCTTCCACGAATGGGTTCGCCGACGAGAATGTAATCGGCGAAGGCGGGTATGGGATTGTTTACCATGGTCTATTTGAGGACAACTCTCAGGTTGCTGTCAAGAACTTGCTCAACAATAGGTGATCATCACTTGCTACTTTATCCATTTAGTGCTGTCAGTTGTTG
Organism: Cornus kousa; assembly: GCA_025631255.1. Classification (NCBI taxonomy): domain Eukaryota; kingdom Viridiplantae; phylum Streptophyta; class Magnoliopsida; order Cornales; family Cornaceae; genus Cornus; species Cornus kousa. The sequence goes on from JAOTQH010000040.1 coordinate 2,228,636, forward strand.
GAATGTCATCATATTTAATCTGAATGGGATAATTCTAATTATCATTTCAATCATTTTTAATAGATGAGTTATTAATTCCTATTATATTTTATTGAAGTTTGTTATTTTAATTTTGTTTTTGATGTAGTAGCATTTTGAGTCTATTATTGAATCATATAATTGTGAAATTGGTGAATTGAATATTTGTAATGCTGTAGGGGTCAAGCTGAGAAGGAGTTTGAGGTTGAAGTGGAAGCAATTGGACGTGTAAGGCATAAGAATTTGGTGAGATTGCTCGGATATTGCGCCGAAGGAGCACATAGGTACTCTGTTTTTGGCCTATTGGGACCTTCTTTTTTCACACTTGAGTTTTGGGTATTTGAATTGTTAGCTTGAACTATGGTTTTAACTCTAATATGCTCTAAATTAAATAAAATGTTGAGTTTATTTTTGTTGAGAGAGCTTGGTTGTGAGCTTTGTGGCCTATTTGGTGGTGTTACTAATAGCTTGTGTGTGTTCTATGCAGGATGCTTGTTTATGAGTATGTGAATAATGGGAATTTAGAACAGTGGCTTCATGGGGATGTTGGGCCTTGCAGTCCTCTTACTTGGGAAATTAGAATGAATATCATTCTGGGTACTGCAAAAGGGTACTAATCAAGTTTATTTCACTCTTTCTTTCCGTTCTTTCATTGTATTGCATCATTAATCATTTCTGAAATTTAATTTTGAGTGTAGGTTAACTTACCTTCATGAGGGACTTGAACCGAAAGTTGTCCACCGCGACATTAAATCGAGCAACATTTTACTAGATAAGCAGTGGAATCCCAAGGTCTCAGATTTTGGACTAGCTAAACTCCTTGGCTCGGAGACGAGCTACATTACAACCCGTGTGATGGGAACATTTGGGTACAGCTGCCCTCTCTCTCTCTCTCTCTCTATATATATATATATACACACACACACATAAATATACTGTTTGTGTGGGTGTGTGTATTTGTGTATGCAAGAGAGGTGAATTCTTTCTTATACTTTTGCAGCTATGTGGCCCCTGAATATGCAAGTACTGGCATGTTGAACGAAAGAAGTGATGTATATAGTTTTGGGATTCTTATTATGGAAATAATTTCAGGGAGGAACCCTGTGGATTATGGTCAGCCCACAGAAGAGGTTTGTACTAAAATATCACAGCTACTAGCTGATGACATGGATACAATTTGATTTTTTTAAAAATAAGAGCTTGTAAAGGTTATCATTTTTTTTTCTTCCATGATTTTGTCTTTCTTTAACTTAAGTCATGATTTTTCAGGTGAAATTAGTTGAGTGGCTCAAAAAGATGGTTTCAAACAGGAATCCGGAGGGAGTTTTGGATCCCAAGCTACCTGAGAAGCCTTCTACTAGAGCACTGAAGCGGACTCTTCTAGTTGCTTTGCGCTGTGTGGACCCAAATGCACAAAAGCGACCAAAGATGGGGCATGTCGTACATATGCTTGAAGCTGAAGAGTCGCCTTTCAGAGATGTATGTATTCTATTCAATCTAACTATAGAATTTAATAGTGGCCAGTATTGCACTCCTAGTTGCACATACAACAAAAAGAGTATCTGTTATGTAAAGTGAATGACTTGTATCAAATTACACTATACAACTCAAATAGATAAAATAGGAAATGCTGTTATCAAATCATCCAAGATAAGTTGATATAAGTTAAAATAGAGAAAGGTTTACAAAGGCTATCAAAGTGAATTTCAATAATTGTCGTTTTTAGCATTCTTGAGTGGTAATTCTAGTTTGAACTAGAACTTGGATGTAACATTTAATGTAATAATGCTATAAGCTATAGCTATTGGTCATTTCGTTTTCCATGTGGTCCATTTAATTATTTTCCCTCAGAACCTGCAAGCCTTTGGATTTCATTTTTGTTGATAATGATCTCTGAACAAAACACATAATCAATGGAATAGAAGAAATAAATGCTGGAAGCATTATCTATTCCTTTTAAGCTTGAAAGTGATCCATCCAATTTTTACTTGTAGCTGAAGAATATGAAGATTACTTTTATTTTCCCCCCCTTTTTGTTACCAAGATGTTATTATTGTTTTGAATTTATTCATTCATAAAGGCTCGAATATCTCTTGTTTTAGGATCGACGAGCAGGGAGGGACCCGGGGCGTGCACATCATGACAGTGCAAAAGAGGGGTCCGTAGGGATGCAAGTGACAGGATCGGGTGACAGCAGTGAATACGAAAGTGGGGTTCGTGCCAATGAGGCAAGATGAGACAGCAAGAATGGCAAAGAGAAAGCCGGTGAAACTCTCTGTGCTCAAGTAACAGGTCACATGGCACATTTCTACAGCTTGCCTCTCTTCATCTTGAAGCTGGCCTCTGCAAATATTATTTACATTATCCATATATAGGCTGCTTTCAGAGTTGGGGCTCTATATAATTCATAGCATATATATAGCTCATTGTGCTGCACCTCATGTAGTTTCTGTATGTGATCAAATTCAATTTTCTCCATTGGATTCTTTTCCAAAGAGTGCATTCATATATTATGAGCTGTAATTGTTGTTTTGGTGATACATGTATCAAACTCAATAATATTGAATGAAAGATCATCACATCTTTATCATATTCTGCTTCCTTGTATAGAGGTTCTTAATGTCCTTGTATTCTCCTCCTCCTCTTTGGTACTCCGAGTCTCTCCAATCGAACCAGATGCTCGAATCCTTTTTAACCATTCAACTGTGTCAAGGGCTCTTGTCCTTGTTGAACCTAGAACTTGAATCATGTTGAACAACCTTTAAGTTGACATTTACTACAGATAAGTTTATGTGTCTGTACTAAAATGCTGTTGTTGATTATAAATACTCCAAGAAAAGCCACTTTACAATGATGAAGATGCACAGTTCAGTTTCAACAGACTCTGAAAACTCCTAATAAATTCCCATGTTGAAATTGGTTAGGCCAATAACCTTTATGCTAAGTAGGTGGGGGCTGCATAATGAATGGAAGGACCCTCCAGTAACATGGTTGCTAGTGGATTTTCCGTTGGGGGTGGGGTGCCCTAGTTGTGACTTTAGAAAGCTCGACAGCTGGGGATCTAACCATGTTCTGGTCTCTTTGGACCCCTCAACTGATGACTTAGCTGGTCCTGCCCCAACAACAAAGACACAAGGAGGCGCATTATTAACACTCACCATTTTTGGCTTTTGATCTCTCTAGGAAAACAAATAGACCTACAAGCATCCCCATTGTTGGGGGGGATTTGGACTTTTGTGTTTATTTCAATTTGATTTTATGCATATGACAGAGTTGCATTTGCATATATGCACCTAAAAACATGCTGCTGCTTTGATGAATTGAATGTTTTCACACTAAAGTCCAATATAATTGAACTTTATATAATTGAACTTTGAGCTGCAGTGATTGGTTGCATGTTATCCTGTTCAGGTTAGAAGATTAGGGGATTTTTTTATTTTATTTTATTTTATTTTATTATTTTTTTTTTCTCGGACCCTGTTGTTGATGGGTTTCTAATGGTATTACTAATTATTTATGCACTAACTGAAAAGGGCTTGATACTGTTCTGATTCATATCTATCAATTACCACTTCCCTCCCATTTTGAGGTATTTAGTGGTCAGTACTATCTAGTCTGTTTAAGCTTTATGCTCCCTTTGGTAAGAGTGATGGAAAAATGGGAGGGAGTGTCTTTTTCACTTTTTATTTAGTTGAATGGAATGGATTGGAAAAATAGGTGAATGGGAAAGGGGAGCAATGGATGGGGCATCCGAGGGAAGGAAAGTGTCTTTCTTACTTTTTGTTTGGTTGAATGAAAGGAGATAGTAAATATAATGATTGGGAAACATGTTTTTTTGTTTGGTTAGAATAAAGGGAATGAGAAATTTTATGGGGTCTTGGTCAATTTACAATTCATGTAATAATTTTGCTTCTCTTCCTTCCTCCTCTCCTCTACTTTTGGAAGGATTAAAATTTGTGAGCCAGGAAAGGTGACTCATCCATCATCACTTTCATTTCCTTCTTGTCTCATCTCTACTCTACCAAACGAAGTGTACTCATTCCTTCTTATCTTTCCTTCATTTCTCTTCCTTCCTACCAAACGAAGTATTATACAATGGAACGCGATATATTATCGAGAAAACCTAGGCACAGGGCAATTAATGTAGTACAATCCATCAATAGCCTCATTATTACTAGAAATGTGGGTGCATAGTACTGTTTTTGGATTACTTGGGCAAAGGGTGTTTGCTAGACACCCCATATGCTTGAAAGCTAGAAGTTTTCAGTAAACAAATTCACATGAGCTTTCTTTCTCATTAGTTTGTTATCTTCCCTTATATGGGGTCTGTGTCCCCCCACATTCAATAATGAGCATGCTGGTTCCTTATTAGGTTGGAAGTTTGCTTCATACTTCCATTCCCAATTTCATGCGAATGCTTGTTTTATTACAATAATTAATCGTGTTCCTCTTCCTCTGCTGGATCAAAGCTGTATCGTTGGATGTAACCATTTGTCTGCAGATGTGGATAGATCAACCATTCTTACGGGATTATCCAGTGACATAGTTGGTAGAACGTCCAGTTCCACAAGCGGGTGTGCCCGTGTTTGAGTTTTCCCTCTCTCTTGTTTGTAGAAGTTTGTGGTAGCACTGCCTGTGCAATGTTGGGAACCTAAGCTCATGGTGTGCCTAACAATCTTTCTTCTTTTTTTTTTTTGTGTTGATTTTCTTGAACTGAATTATAAATTTTTGAAGGAGAAAAGTTTATGGTGAGCCAACTTGGGACTCTCATATCAGATGTGGAATGTGAGATTGGTTTTATACCCTAACCTTCCCCCTAAAGGTGATAATGGGTTTAATTTCAGAATCTTTGCTTGTGAAAGTCATCAATAAATTAAGCTTTTAAGCTAATGTAATGGAAATTACTCGAATTAATTTGTAGATGGAATTGCTAGAACTGTGTGTTCCATTTCGATTGAAAGATTTCAAATAAATAGATTTATGTTCAATTATGTAAGAAATATAGCTTGATATTTTAGAGAATTACTATAATAGAAATAATGAGAATGTCAGAGCATCAAGTGGGGGGCTCAAGTGATTAACATGGGGTATGTTCGCTTTGCGGGCCCACATCGTATTCCACTCCGTTATTTAGGAGGGTATATTTAGGATAAAGTATACAGTAGGATATATATGCATAATTATGGTTTTTTTTTTCTTCCTAAAAATTATCATTTTATCTAGTATCAAGACAAGAAAAGAATTTTGTTATTTTTTATTGGGTGGGGTACCATGTGTAAATATACTTAGAGGTATTGTATATTTTGTCGTAGATTCAATTTTATTCTCTTTTTCTTTAACCTATATTTATCTTTATACTTTGGTCTAATATTATTTCAAAAAAATTATAATTTGAAAGATTGTTAATCTTCCAATTCAAAGATTAATGGTCCTCTGAGCTCACATGTGAATCTTTCATTATAAGATTATGATGAACTAATTAAACTATGTATTTATAGGTACTTTGTGAAAACTATATATTAATTGAGATGAAAAATAAGATCTATTTTTTTTTTTTGGTAAGTAAGAATATAAGACATTTGAAAAAATAAATATGCAATTTTACAAATGTTTAGTAGTAATACTTTTACAACAATTAATCCACTCCATGACTCTTTCCATTTGATTTATTACTGGTATATGATTGAAAAAAATGATAAAATAGTATAAAAATAATAATTTTCATAATAAGATGTTCTCATTAGTTATATGTAGTCTGTGGAGTTCAAAATCTCTTAAAGGCAAAAGTGGGTGTTTGAGTCTTAAGTCACATAGAGCTGGAGTGGGTCCGCGAGCGCGGGAGCGACACAATCTAAGTCGCACAGAAAAGAAACGGGAGCAAGAGTAGTAAGAATGACACTCATTCAAAAAAATTATGTGACTTAGGTATGAGTATGTTGTGAAAAAAAACAAATGGTTATATTTAAGGTACAATTTAAGGTAGTAAACTCGAGCCCAACCCAATTTTTCACGCGTTTTGACAGCCATTTCAACGATTATTAGGGTTGAGATTAGGCTGTAAAGTCTAAACCCTAAACCAAATATTATTAACTTTTACATCTTTATTATTTAAAAAACATTATATATTAACTTATTATCGTGATCAACCATTTTATTTCAATTTTTTTTCTTTAAATTTGATTTATTGTTTAGTAATCATTTGAAAAATTAATTTATTGGGATTTTATTAACAATTTCTACATCTTTAAATTCAGTTTTTGAATTTTTATTTTTATTTTTTTATTTTTATGTGCAGAAGTAAGCAACCAACTCCGAGATCAACCAAATTATCTAGTCCGAGCTCAATCGATTCAAGTTGAGTTAAAGTCGGGTTAAAACAAGTGGGTTGAAGCCTTGAAGGTCCTGTTAAAGTTAAACTTGGGTTGAAGGTTTTGTATCATTGATTGAGGTTTGGTGGTGATGGAAAAAAAAAAAAAAAGCCTTGTATCGACAAAATGGGCCTGAAATTCTGGGTCTATTCAATTCCTGACCTAGTGTGGGTCATACTGTATCTTCATAAGGCTACCAATTAGTACTGTTAGGGCCTTGCCTGGTTTAATTGGGACTTGGCGGTCATGAACTGCTCTACTCCTGGTGTATGCTCGGCCCACCAACTCGGCCGTGTTGGCATTCCTTGTATATTTGGGTGCTATGCAAGTCCAAAAAGAACGACATTGTCATGCAAGATGAACGTGTTCCTAGTTTGATCCACACCATTTCTGTAACTCATTTATCAAAAACTCAAAAAATAAAAAACTATTTTCACAAAATTACAAAAATATACAATCTGATAAATTCCTTTAAACTTGACATTTCATTCGTGACATGAAGCTAAGTAACTCATTCTGTTTCTTCAGCTCATCAAAAACTAAGGACTTAATTATGCTGCACATTTTAATGCAAAAAGTACAAGTTCAAATTTGTACAAACTAACCCCAACACAGTATTAATCAATCAGAGGATTGCATCCTAAAAACAAAGGCAATGAAACTATAAAGTACAGTATAACTAACAATAAAAAAATAAAAATAAGACTACAAACTGTTACCTATAAGCTATTCAAAAAGACAAAGGCAATGAAACTATAAAGTGCTTGCTTGCTTGCATGAGAAGTATTAATTAGTTTCCTCTTGCACTATGATAAGACACCTTGCATATGACCAATACCTTAAACCAATGCAGAAACCCAAAATTAATTATAATCTTTATCTCACCAACATTTGAAGTGCTAATCTTATAGTTCGGTTCAACAATCAAACCATTTTTTTTTCTTTGTTTGCAGGTCTGGTGCGGCTGTACTCTACGAGGCGCATGTCCTCCATAAGCTTGATATCCTCAACCTCCGAAACCACACAGCTAGGATTATCATACCCACCCCAACTTAATTGTTACTTTGCTTCATTGTATTTAATTGTGTTATGCCGGTGCCAAATATCCGAGGGATTAACAAACAAATATTGTAATTTTAGATTACAAGTGCGTTTACATACTAAGCACAATATCTCAATAAAGAGAAATTTGGTACCTTCGGTCATTCTCTAAATAAAGAATACTGATACAAATTCAAAGGCGGATTCAGGGGTAGGCGAAGGTTGGCTTCAGCCCACCCTACCATACTACTTTAAGC
>JAOTQH010000040.1:2281058-2293236 GCA_025631255.1 Cornus kousa
AACAGGTTACATATGATAAAGAATTTAAGCACCCCAATGGAAGATTCCTTCCCCTCAAAGGATCTACCATTGCGCTCCTTCCAAAGACTCCACCAAATACAAAAAGGGGTCACCCTCCAGAAGACTCTGGCCTGAGCCCCCACCCCTTGACCCCTCCACATATCTAACAGCTCTCGAGAAGTCCTAGGCATGACCCAATGAACCCCAAACAGACCAAAAAGCAAACTCCAGCAGTCATAAGCCACCGGACAATGCAACAAAAGGTGATCAACTGACTCCCCGTCATCATCAATCTCTTAGTCTTTTTGCATCACTGATTCTAAATATCGAAAAATGATTATTTTGATGAATGCTCTGGTTTTAAATTGTTATCGCTATATTATCATTTTCTGCAGCATTACTTTATTTCCCTTTCATATATCTTGTCTTAGTTCAACTATTTTTTAATATTTTGACTCGATATAAAGCTAAGTTTCTAATTTTATTGCTAAGATTTCCTTAGAATTATCCAATAGCCCTATATCATCAGCAAATAGCATGCACTACGGATGTCTCGTTGCTGGTCTTTCGTTATTTCATTCAAGATTATCATAAACTAATATGAATTTAGAGCTAATCCTCGGTGTAATGCTACTTAACCATTAGTCTACTCTCCCCGCATAGAATACACTATACAGACTCTAGTTTTTGTATCCTTGTACATATCCTGAATAAGTTTTATAAATTTAAAAGAAATATATTTTCTTCGTAGAGTCCACCAAATTATCTCTCTTGAAATTCTATCATATGCCTTCTAAAAGTCTATGAAAACCATTTCTAAATTTTTTTTGTCTGCTTGTACAATATTCCACTTGTTGACAAAAAAAAAATTAAAAGATTGAAGAGAGAAATTAAGAATGAAACAACACAAGGATATATGTGATTCGGCCACTACGGCCTATATCCACGGCACAAATTCCAAAGGGCTAGATCACTTTTATTATATTCTCTCTTAGTTTTGTTTACAATGATTACCTCTATTTATAGGTGAAAGAATACAAGTGATAAATATGGAAAATACATTGATGGAGGATACCTAAAATCAATCCCATAAATCACTCCTATCAATATACTATCAAGGATTATATCACTCCTATGATCTCCCAACACCACTAATTGCCTTAATAAATAAACAGCCTCTATGGTAGATCCATGGCATGTACATTCTTACCCTAATCTCTGTTTAATTACCTTTCCTCATAGTTTCATGGAAAGCATACCTTTGACAAGTGTGAAATAGGTGACTTCTCGTAAAAGAGAGAAAGATGTTCAGCTGGATATGCTTCTGTAAAGCTAAATTTTCCCTCAACTCCACAGGCCTCCACGTAGCACCAATCTGGGATATCAGTTGTACCAACCATTAAAGCAAGGTTACAAACAGGATTCCTTGCAGCTGCTGCAACAAACTTTTCTGGCGCCTGCAGAATTAAAGTACCAATAACAATCCATTTCTAAAGTTGAGTCCCTGCTAACTTAACAAGAAAAGTTGGAAGAAATAATTAGCATTTGAGAACGGGATTGGGAACTCCTACAACCAAATCCTATAAATGTACGTACAGCACATACCAAACTTCTAGTGGCCTCATTGAGTTTTCAAGTAGCATCCGCAAAGTAAAAAATCCGAGAAATGGTGGAGAGGACAAAAAGAAGTCTATTTAAGGTACAAATAAGAACAAGGGCATATACATATATAAACAATTAGAAGCTAGTATTTGTAACACTATCTAACCTGGCCAATCAAATGGGTTGTCAAGAAGCCACCATGGGAACCGCCAAGTACTGCTATTTTGGATGGGTCAGCAAGTCCCATGTCCACAATATGATCTATAGCAGTGAGCACATCATTGACATCCTGCTCATATAAGGATAAGATATTAGGATTAACAAGAAATCCCAGCTACTACATTGACATAGTGTAATAGAAATTAAAATATTCAAACATTTTAAATATAGAAGCATGAATAGCTAAAGTAGACTGTATAATAAGCACCTGAGATCCAACTTTCCCTGGGAGAGATTGCAATGCTTCCTCACCAAATCCCAATGAACCTCTGAGATAAAATACCATAATTAGAAGATGCTTAAATAAAAGAACAGCACCATTACTTTATTGATTACAAGATGATAACGAAAGAGTGCTCCTTTAACTTGTAATAGAAAAAGTACCAAACGACTATTACTTTGTCCAGATTGTTCATACCTAAGCGTGTGAACTGCAATCACGTCACTCACTTGAAACTAATAGAGAATCTTATGGTAAAGAAAAAAATATTGTGAACGGGTATTATACCACAAGAAAAAGTGTTGGAAATAGCTATTTCAATGGGCTACTTGCACAAAATGATAACAATGGAGAAACCTAAAGATACTGTGATGTTGTGGCTTCCAGGTCCAGCCGCGACCCGAAAGCAGGTGTATGACCCTTTTTTTCACTTGCGAGACATGGACCCTTTTTTAGAACTCTCTAGGGTTTGGGGGATTGAAACTTGTAATCTCCTGATTTTCGCATAGTGAAAACTTTCGTCGAATATTCTCTGTGGACGTAGCCCAGATATTGGGTGAACCACCTAAATCTTTGTGTTCTTTGTGTGTGGCGTGTTTACTTTTTTGTCGTGATTCTTGTTTTGTTCTTGGTTCACTACGTTAGTCGTAACAAAAACAAATTAATAATCTAACAAACAGGAAAACTAAAAGAAACAAAGTCCATCCACTAGCCAAGTCTTTTTAAGAAAACAATGTTTTTCCATCTCAACTTTTAAAAGTTTTTAATAATTTTCTGTGCGCGCTAGCACTAGTGCTCTGACTTATGAACTGTTTAAGAAAAATCATCATACTATTTTCTATTAATCAAAGAACTACACACGCTTGCTGTAGTAAATATATCAACCTAACTCAAACCTTAATTGTCCCACAAAGGCTTAAATAGCTGCTTGAACTTGGGTTGCAAAGTAATGTAAGGCTCATGCCAGAACGTAAAGCCGAGGGAAGGGGTCGAGGGAAGGCTTAAATGACATGAGCTTGACTCCCTAAAGTCTAAGGCACACGAGGAAAAACCTCATGCTGCCTCAATGCTCACCTTTGGTAGGAGATTCAAACTATGGATATTGGCATGTTCTAAAAATAAAATAAAACAAAACATTGTCAGTGCACAAATTATTTATTTATTTTTATATCTCTTTTACTTCTAAATATCACTGAGAATATACTTTATATGCCTTCTAAATGCTTTTGAAGATCCAGTTCAACTCGGATGTTAAGGGATTTAAAACTCCACATAATAATTTCGTTAGGTTACAGGATTTAGTTAGCAGTTCATGTATCCTTAATCGCTGTGACTAATTCATGATCAATTTATTCAGACCTTTAAAAACACCAGAGCAGAAAAGGAAAACCCATGACTTACCTATAATTTACAATCAGCAAGCTGTAACCAATTGAAGAGAGGAATGCCAAGGACTTTGAATAGCTCGTCAATGAGACAGAGTGAGGTCCCCCATGAAGCATTACAATTAGTGGCTCACACGTGTCATTTTTCTTGGAATTGGAGGATACAAATATAGCTTCAAAAGGTTTTATGGCACCTAAAACAATTTGAATACGAAAAAGCCAATAAATTGAAGTTAACTAATAAACAAGAAGTAAAGATACCAGCAAGTTATACTGCTAGTTCAAATTTCTTATTCCCTTCTATTTTATATTCAGTAACAATTAACACATTGTAATACATAAGGAGAGTCTATTAAACATGTCAAACTTTTACATCATACTATTAGTAATGATACTTCAGGTAGTCCTCTTTTTATTGATGGTTGCATTATTGTGTAGCACCAATAAAGGGATCATGCAGAAAATCTAGTGGTAGTTATACCAACTCCCTGGATATATTTTTCTATAAACTCTAGCTTCAAAATCTGGGATCCTCAAGATCTATACTAAAACTCTACGCATGGCTATTCAGTTAGAAAGTTTTCTGAGACTGGGATCTGCATGGAAAATGTAGAAAGAGACGAAAGGTAAGTATCAAAGAAATGCTCCAAAATCAACAATTACGAAAATAGGTCATGCTTCATGGCATGTGGATTCTGTAACAGCAGCTTTCCTCTAGCACATTCATTGATTCAATATTAGTGAGGACTGATAATCATTAATGTCAGCACATGACTCAAGAAAAACCTCCATCATACAGACTGACTCAGCACATCGCTCATATATTATCAGGGAAGGATTTAGTGGTAACAAAATAAAATTATAAAATAAAAATAAAAAAATAAAAATAAAAAAATTGTTCTGGGTAAGTCTTAATAGGGACAGAAGATCGGTCAAGGAACACAAAATTGAAAGGCAAAAAATCTGTATTTTGAGAAAGAGTTCGGATTTTTTTTATGAATCAGATATAAAAGAAAAGAAACAAAGAGTGAAGGATGAAACAAAGTGGACAACCAGAAATAACAGCTTTTCTTATATATACAAAAAAGACATTGACTGACAGATACTTAATACAAAGTTAAGTCGGTTGGTAGGTATACAAATACTTGAAAGATATGGAAGAAAATGGTTATTATTGGGAACTTAGGCACCCAAACATGTAGCCCTGGTCTCAATTGCATTCAACATTGAGGTAAAAGATTCTATATAAACACCAGATGGCCAAATGATACCTTTTGTAAGATTCTCAGAAACATCCCTGACTGGAATCTTCATTATACTAAACTGACGAGATGCGAGCAAACTCTTAACCTGTAAAACATTGTCGCAAGAAGCTAGGTTGACAAAAAAATTAACCATTTAAAAAGTTAATCCCTACATGAAGAAATAGTTTATGCAGTAACAAAAAGGATATAATAGACCTTCTCGGAGCATTTGTATATGGGACTTGAAACATCTAGCCAACCCCACGAGGCAGGTGAAGATGCATCCTCAAGAAAATAACCGTACTTGATTTGGGGGACATCAACTGGACTGCTACATACTTCAAAAACAGAAAAAACATAAAATTAATTTCACTTTTTTTACATCACGATAAAAAATTTATGAAAAAGCATCAGCATTTACTGTTACCAGCAACCATATTGTCCCCATCTAGTGCAAGGACATCCCAAGAAAAATTTGAGTCACTAGGGCTGATTCGTGATACATTTCCGCTGTAAAATAGAAAAACATATCACATGTTAAATATACAAGCAAGATCAACAAGATCTATACATTGATGAGACAAGAGAGGACGTTGTGGTAGTTACCTCAATACATTCACAGAAAGAATCGCTTGAGCACTACCCCAGAAGGAAGATAAAATCATCGTGCATCCATCAGAAAGCCAAGGTTTACTAAGGAAACTTGAACAGTAAAGCCCAGGAAAGCAATCATCCTCGGCACACATCACAACAGGAACCTGCAAATGTACATAGGGTGAGACAAGGGTAAATGTAATAAAATGTTACATCGAATAACTTGTGAAAAAAAAAAAAAAAATGCTATATGGAATAAGATACCATCTTTTAAATATATCATTATTCTCTACATAAAAGCTTTCTTTAAAACATATAGTACAAGGAAATTGCTTATACAGTACCCGAGGATAATAGTGCACGTGGAGTTTTCCATGGTTATCATGGAAAGAACTTCACATGTGTAGTGCAAGCATGCTTCATCAGAAAAGTCACGATGGATATTTACAATATGGTAACTTTTTCAATTAATAACTTATACACATGTTGAACCTAATTTCCTAACTGGGGAATAATGAAGCCGTTCCAAATTACATGAATTTTTTTCTTTAGTTCTAGATTTCGCACATATATTACACAATTTAGTCTTCATAATGCTTAATAATCCACTTTACAAGTTCTTAGATATAGTAAGAGATTTAACAAATTTATTTCACAGTCCAAGCCAACCATTATTAATCCAATCTAATTCAAGTTAATATGCAAGATATTGCCGCCAACATTCAATACTATGCCTTTGGATAATTTGAAACAATGGCGGTGCAGCAAAATTCCACTCCACCAAAATCAAGAATGGGATTATCACAAATAAAAATTCAGTAGCCGTTAGTTTTTAAAGTTTTTATCCTTGTAACAGTGCAAGAACTTGTGCAAGCATCTAAAAGAATCACTCACTCAGAAGGAAACAAATAAATATATAAAGGAATCAACATTCATAGCTTGCTTACACAATGCAAAAGAAGTCAAGTATCCACCAGCATCAACACCCCCAACATACACAGAGAGAGACAAGAATCACAGCACATGTCACTAGAGTTATAAATAGCAGGAGATGAGTTCAACTCAATTAATTCAATATGCAGGATATTGCCAAATACCCTAAAACAAATTTCTTTCACCAAATTTCATTTAGAACAGTAAAAAAAAATTTATGTCCCGCCAAATGCTAAAAAGTGATATCACCAAGGAAGGAACAAACTCAAAAGAACAAAATTTTCAATAAATGGCATGTACAAGCTCGCATTCTAGTATGATGCAAGTATTAAGGGACATGCTTAATAGAATAGTATCAACAACTCGATACCAAGAGATGGAGACAATGATTACTGAACAGTCATTATCAGAATTAAATTTGACAGATAACAGATGAAGAGCTCACCACATCAACAATTTTTGCAGATGGACTGAGCTTTCCGTCAGTTGGCCAATCAATTCTATGAAGTGAATCTGTTGCAGAATGTGCCCCATAGTCTACAGAGCTTTTTGCAGATAAAAACACAAGGAGCTTCCCATCTGGGCTGTAAGCAGAATATTTCTACCAATCAATGGTCCCACGGCTGTTTCTCATTTTATTTACCATACAAAGTTTTAATCAATGATAGAGAGCAAACACTACCATAGATAATTCAAAATCATGAGGAGTTAAATAGCTATAGAAGAAGTGAAAACACAATGATCCTGGGGTAATCCACAGGATCTGCCTATATAATACTAGAAGCAGATATAACAAGGGGTGAAAGGTAAAATTCTAAAACTTTTAGAACCACAGCCTTGCAAACAACTAGAAGAACAAATTTACACACTGAAAAATCATACCATTGTTTTCTTTTCTTTTTTTTTCCCTCAAGGATTAGTCCAATAAACTAACAAGCAATTAGACATGCAAAAGCTGAGAGTGCTCACACTATAACTGACACCATGAAACAAGTATCTATTACAGCTTAGTCCAACACTTATGTCACATGAAAATTGCATGAGAGAGAAAGACACACACATACATAGGAGAAGAAGCAACTGTTAAAATTGCACAGAACAAAGTGGAAATTAAGTACGCAACGAAAACAAACCTGAACCGTGGAAAGAAAGCACTACTTATGTTTTGAGTCAAATTGAGCGCGGTCACTTCTTTAGTTGCATTACCTCTGAAAATAATAAGAAATTTGAATCAAATAGAAAGCCAAAGTCTGCCAATTCAATATCCCCCATGAAATGAGTCATATGCAGAAAGGTCTAATGGAACATGAGCATTTTACTTGAGCAAGTAACCTACTCGGATTGAAATTCTTTGGCTTCTGATTCATGAAACGGAGCCCTGACTGCAAACAAGGCACAAGGCCTATTATAGCAGTACTTAATACCAAGCTTTCTTGTGTCTGATGACCAACCAACAAAAACCAAATACTGTAGTTCTTTAGTCGAGGGAGCCCACACAACTTGTCCAACACTCAACGACTTCCCAATTCCTTCAACAGTGCGTACCTCTCCGCTGCACGAATTCATATTAAAGACTTTACGTCTGAAAAAAGAATACCCATATCAATCAAAACATGAATGTGAACAAAAGCTGGCTAAACTGGACCTGTTAATATTGATGACAAATAGTGCAGGCTGCCTTTTCCCAGCATAGGTTTCCCCCCAATCCTCTTCCCAATCCCCTTGACCTTTCCAGCTACCACAGTCCTTATCTGTGGAACCACCTTTCTTGTAGCCCAAATCATTAAATGTAGGATTGGAAGGGGCAGGTTCCTCAGCAACGTAAGCAATGAGAGTTTCGTCAGAATTCCAAGAAATTCCCTCAAACCTGTAGCACAGGAGAACTTCTAAGTGACATGCACACTGTGAAATTTCAACAGTACTCCCAAATGAAATCATAAAACACAGAAGTAACAAAGATTTAAAATTAAAACCCATGCATTTTATTATCGGAGAGTTGATTTGCACAATAAGTTACCATCCATCTGAATATACCGAACCATGGATAGATTGAGGAATATGAAACTCCTTTTCCAATTGAGATGGGCCCCAAATTTCAAATTGAGTGGGAGATTCATTTTCAGAATTTCGAACTACAAGAAGCTTTGAACCTGATGGTGATGGAATCATAACAGAGACGCCTGTCATCTCAACAGGGAATGGGGCCCATTGAAAGCTAACGGAACCGTTACTTTCTTTTGAAATATGACTCGATAAAATATGTTTCCTCCTCTTATTGGCCAGAAGATTTGGTTGGCTAATTGAAAACATAGCCTGGGAGCCCTTTCCTGTAGCAAAATTATTATACAAAACAAAATCATAATTAACGACTTTATGGGTGTTGGCTTTCGAAAAGGAAAAGGATAAATAAAAAAATGAAAAAACCTCCACACACTAGAGCACAAAATAAAAATGGAAAAATATATCAGCCACATGCATACCATTGTTAGATTTAAAAGTCCAAGCCTTATCAATGGCGGAGATATTTACAAATTCTTGAAGCAATTTAGACTGAGAAGAATATTCTTCCTCATTAGCTGTATCTAAACCCACTGGCATCTCATTCAGAAGGCAGGCTCTAGAAGAATCCATCGTTAAGCAGACTGACAATCTTCTACAACAAGTTGAAAAAAAAAGAATGTTAATAGGCAAAAGTGAACAAGTGCAGACTATAAGCCAGTAAGCAAAAATGACCAAGTGCAAACTATGTAAGATACTGAAAAAGTAGAAACATGTTTCACAAAGGAGGGAATGTATGGTTCATATACCAATGGTGAAATAAATAAATAATTAAAGACCGAGAAGCCAACCACCTATATAGTTAATGGTAATCATGGAATATAACAGTACAAAAACCACTATCCCTGTTCGGCGCCAAAAAAAAAAAAATTAACAGCTCATCTGTTGGGGCCTCGTTAGCAGCTCAAGTGAGGTGGCAAAAATTTTTAAAAGAATATAATAAATAATGAGGGATAATCTCTCTCTCTCTCTCGCACAAACACACAAACAATTTATAAAAATATTATATTATATGCCTGAGTATAAAAGGAATGCCTGAATGCAGACTATTTCGTTAATTGAGTTCTAATAATCCAATGGAGAACTACGAGTATAAACACCAATTACAACACAATTTCTAATTAGGCCATAATTTTATTCCACTTCAGAATCTCAGGCTTTCAGCTTACCCAGAACGAAATGTGAACTTGACGATTTTGGTCAGGAAAAAAAATATTTAAATAGCTCTTCTTTGCTTTTATTTGTCAATATTTCTTAGTGTCAGCTAAAAAAAATTCCAATTTTATTGACTCTTAAAATTTTACCTATTAAACACATAACTAATTGTTCTCTTTTCAACTCAACAGAAATTTCAAATTTGCAGCTCAATGAGACATTACTGATTGCATGAATAAAAGCATGTTAGTTCAAGTAATAGAAGATCACTCATTTTTAGTGCTTTTTGTGTATTAATCATGTGTTTGTTCTTAAGCCCAAACAGGTCCAACAACAAATTATACTAATCCACTTAAAGAATCACCTTCTCTTACACACATCAGCTAATAAGAATGGTTGAAACTTATTCAATCGCTTATCGGGGGAGAATTATTAGATCAGAAAACTAATATACACACATATATGTTTGTATGTATATATAAAGATGCACAAAGAGGAATTTATGTAATATCGCCTTGTATATCCTTATATCGTCTAGATTACAATACATCTCGTGTGCATAAGAAATCAACATAGCACTGTGAATTCAGTATAAATAATCAAACTATGCAAAGCAGAATAGATAATTTAGCAGAAAATAAAGTAGCAATGAACTCAGTTAGCATCAGTAAAACAACCGTCAAAGCAGTGTAGATATATGATTTTAGAGAGAGAGAGAGAGAGATTACGTAGAGAGAGAAAGAGGTCTTGCAATGAGGCGTTTGGGACGACGATGGGATAGAAGCAGAGAAAGGAATCTAGGGCGAAATGAGTTGACGCACCACTCTGAAGTAGTGGACAATAGCTTCGTCATTCCGAAAACTCAACTATTTTATTCCATTCCCGATTCTATTCTTCGGCGATAATATGGGAATTCTACTAAAATGCGCATGGTGCAGAGTACGCACCCAATCCAAGTTATCCAAGGAAAATGTAAGGTTGGACTTACGGGATGTACAGGGTTGGTTGGTCTATTGTAAAAATTAGTTAGCGACAACTTGTTTTTGTATTTTTGTTTTAATCAAAAATACAAATGAGTATTTTATTATAGAGCCATCTTAAATAGTAATTGAAAGTAGTTTTGGCAAAATCAATTTATTGCAAGATTTTTGGAACGTATTTGGTAAGAAAGTGTTATAAATTTGAAAAATAAAATAAATATTTTTTAGTGTTTATTATCAATATTTGTTGTTAATTGCAACGCTGAAATATGTAAAAGTATATCAAATTATTGTTTTGATTTTTGGACACTACTCACTTTCACGAAACATTTTGGTATAAAACAAAACATTTTTTACTAAACATGTTTTTTTCACCAAAAATAAACACACAAAAAACAAACACATGACAAATAAACTTAGAGGTCTGTCTTTACACAATATTTGTAAATGTATTCACACATCACAAATTTATTGATAAATGATCCAAAAGAAAATATACAAAATGACCCAAAAGAGTACTGGCCCAAACACACACCCAATTCAAATTCCAAATATTTAAGGTCTGTATGATATACTACAAGTTTTGTTTTTAGGGTTTTGTTTTAATTTTAAATAAAATAAGTGTTTTGTTATAGAATGTGTTGAATAATAGTAATTCTAAATATATCTGTCAACGTTTGCAAGATTTTTTAGAGTAAGAATATGAAAACATGTTTGGTAAATAAAATATTACATGTTTGAAAAATATAATATTTAACTTTAAAATGTCATTTAAGAAATTTTTTTTGTAAAATAAATTTAGTGTACATCACTACAAGACCAAAGGCTACAAACAACAAAAATATAAATTTGGTATTTCGATTTTTGGCCACTATTTACAAAACATTTAAGCACTGTGTAAAATAAAATAATTTTTACCAAATGCGTTTTTTTCACTATTCATTGCTACAATACCAGACAAAAAAACAAAAAACTAAATGAATACCAAACATGCCCTTAGTTTCAGAATCAACATCATTGTATACCAACAATCAAATCACATGATTCGTCGTATTAGTCGGTTTGTAACCCTTTTCAGTCTGATACCATTAGATACTTCCTTAAATCGATTAATTTAACCCATTTACACCTATATTAGTTTAAATCTGTTACATTATGGTCGCAACCAATACCACGATTTATGATCAAAATCTCAAAATCTTAAATAAATAAAAGTGGAAGGGAATATTTGGTGGAGATTTTATATGGAAGAGGAAAAACAAAAACCGATGTACTGTCCCAGGGACTTGATAGAGTTGGTAAGGCAACGGCCTGAGGTGCTATATGTCCCAGGTTCGAGCCCATCCATTATCATTATATTTTCTGACTGAAATTGGTGCTGAGGCATGGGGCCGTCGACAGCATCCCCAGGTTTGTAATCTATGATGGGTCCCGAAAAAGCTTGCCTAAGGCTCCCTTCGTTAGGAAGGAAGAAAATTGGATGGAAGGGAGAGAAAAAGGGAAGGACAAGACATCCCCAGGGAAGAGATTATGAACTTCCCTCGTTTTGTTCGGTTGGATGGAAGAGAACAGAAGAGAAGAAAAGAGAGAATTTAAAATTATTGTTTGCTTTAATATTTTATATATATATATATGTATGTATATATATGGATTGTTTCACTTTATATAATTAATTTTTTTCTTCTAAATTATCTTTTTTACTAATAAAGAAATTATATAACAAACAATCCATATATATATATATATATAAAGGTCAGGTCAGGTTCAAGGCAAGATAAAAGAGAAGAT
>JAOTQH010000040.1:2342925-2366836 GCA_025631255.1 Cornus kousa
CTCCATACCCTCATCGCTACCAAATCTGTCCCGAGAGGAACAGAAGAAAAAATTAGAAGAAAGTGCCGGAACAGGAAGAAAGGTTTAACCAGACCCGAATCTGAAAACGGGTCGAATCTGAATCGGATCTAAAACGGGTCTTCGGATCTGGGCCAGAACTAAAACGGGTCACTGGATTTGGGTCAGATTTGGACCGGATCTGAAAACCGGGTTTAGGTGAACCTGGATTGGGATAGCCTTGTGCCTGCAACCAAACACTACCCTTCTCCTTCTCAATCAACGCCGGCAAGAACTAAAACCTGCTGCCGTCAACAACGAGATCCTCACCAACACAAGGCGAAGCCCCAACCACAAATCTCGACTGCAGCAAGGAACCACACTCACGACAGCCACCGGCGTCAGCGAACGGCGAAGTCGTCCAACAGAGGCCGGATCGACGATCAACAGCGATCTCTTCACGAGCTAGTACACACCCTAGCACCGCGGTAGCGAGTCTAGCGACTTCAATAGCCGGATTTCTGCTCTGATACCATGTCAATTTTATAGATTAGAGAGAGAGAGAGAGGATGAAAGAGGCGCAGCCCTCACTGTTTCTGGTTTCTTATTTTTTTCTCAAACCCTTACACATGGTACAGCATATATATATATACACAATACAATAAAGGCCTATTTACATAATGGCCACAAACCCTATGTCTAATTACAATATGATCCAAACATAAATACCTATTTACATATAACTATTCTAACAAAAAGAAAACATAAATTGTTTGTAGTTTCACATAATTATGGCTCTAAATTATTTAGAATAGTGAAAAGGAATTTGGTAGCTAATCCCTAGTGGTTCATTTAATGCTTTGCTGAGTTATGTTCGACATATCTTCTTGTCAGCCTTGATGTATGTTATAAATATGTTTTTAGATGATTTTCACCCTTAAATACCTGTGTCAAGAAAGCCTTAAACCCCTGCTGCTCATGTTTGGACATGGTTCTTTTCCTCACCTTGTTCATATCGAGATCATATTTTCATTAAATCATAAGTTAGCATGTTTCTCTCAACTTATCAAGTCTTGTTTTTTATTTTTTTGGGTTCTCTTTTAGTTTCTTCTTTTTATTATTGTGCTTGAATTCAATAGCTTATCTGCGTGGACACAAATATTTGTGTTTATGTGCATCATCATAGATGATTTTTCCTATCCTGTCCTTAAATCTGTGGTTCCTTTGGATTCTTATGAGCATAGTTCTTGAAAGCAAGCGAGTGAGGAGATGCGATTACCTCAATGAGACAAGTTATAACCCTCAAAGCATCGAGTCTTCTGCTGTTGGAATTTTCAGTATCTTTTTATAGGTTAATAAATCTGTGTCCAACCTGAAGGGGCTGAAATTCGACGCAGAGCATTATGGTGTAAAGCTATAGCAGCACTTAGCAACATCCTACAGCCCCACTAAAACACGAAGGTACACATGATGTATACAAGAGACAAAAGAGAAAACATAAAAATTACTAGCTGAATGATTATGATCAGAGTGCAACTGAAACAACAAACGAAAAAAAACATTATTAATAACTTCCCGAACAAAAAGAAAAAAGAAAAGAAAAGCAAGGAGCATACTAATCAATGAAAAAGAAAAAAAGCAAGGAGCATTGCACCCAAAGTAAGACCATCTCTACAATTTGACCTGCTAGCCTCCGCTCATTCTATAAGCAACTCTAATAGAAATCTACCACCAGAATTTCAGGAAGGCCCTCCACCTTCACTCTCAAAACCCCTAAAACGATGTGTGAGGAAGAACTCCCTCATTTTCACCTATCTCCTCATAATTAAACTATAATTTTTTTTTTTTTTATCACTCTTTTTTTTTTTTTTTTTAGCTGGATCCTCCTCTACTCTACTTTGACCCTCCATTCCCCTTAGTTCTCTACATACTCTTAGAATCTCCATATAACCTCATTGTTTCATCCTCGAATTCCTCATACAAAAATCCAATGAATTCATTGAGGCCCTCAATATTCTTCATCAAACGAGTTGATGCCTTACTATAATCACAATTCCACATCCCATCTTTAGTGAATAGCTCCCATTTGGATTTACAGCTTGAGGTTTTCGCTTCAATACTGAACTCAAACCCTTCACACACCTTCCATATTTCCGAGAGAAAATTACAGTCCTTGTCCACCTCTTCAAGATGCGATAATGTTGTCTACAATTTGTTATGCGATAGGCTAATGTTACGATAACTTGTTAAATTAGGGTTTTATAAGTTGGAAAGAAGGTGTTGTTATGGATGAAAAAGGTTTGGATTTGCCTTGCCTTAGATGGTGATCAGTTATTGGAATGTATGTAAGAATAGTTGCTTGAAATTGCTGGACGACAATAAGAGTTGGTTGTGATTAGACTAATATATTTAGGTTGTAGAGAATTATGAAGAAGGGAAAATGTAAGAAAATAAAATTTGAATCTTGCATAGAATACTTTTTCCATCACACAAAAGCAAGAGTTTGATCACGTAATCCTAGTACATTTTACAATGGTTGTTTAATGCTCATCTAATTCTATTTCGGAGATATATGCAGTAATTGTGCTAGTTTCATTTTTATCTAAGTCAAGTTCTACCAATAGCATCCCATGACTATTTGTCTTTGTTATTCTTCTGCTTTGTAGTATATACAAATTTCCACGTTCCATCTTATGTTTTTCTTTTCCATATAGCACAGACTTAGTATTTTCACTTCATAAATTGTTTCTAGTTTGCAATTTCCTCCATAAGTATTTATCGTACCATTATCATAATTCCATTTTGTTTGTCTTATTCTCGGTGAACATGTCTGCTCGCTCTATCCTTTACATGATTTTTGTATGTCCTAGGTTCCTGGGCGAGCCTTGCATTCTTATTCCAACTTCTTTAGCTTCTCTTGCCATTTTGAGGCGGCCTTTCCAACCTCTTCATGCAAATGGGGTTACATATGCCCTGTTGCTTGTTCAATTGTTGAGGCCATCATAACTAACTTGCATGCAGGATTGCAAAATATTGTGTTGCTTTATGAGATTGCAAAGTTTTCAGATTCACGTTTATAATGGTTTGACTGAGGAAATTTTCTATTCTCTAAACTTGACTCAGCAATGTAAAGAAATGCAACATGTGGAGTATATACTTTTTATTTGATATGCAGAAATAAGTTCTAGCAAAGGTTAGAGTGAGATAATGTTTGTGCTGAATTCAACTGGTTCCTTTATCCAGTGCATCAAGAATTTACTCGCACTTTCAGATCTTGAAATATACTTGTCTTTTGCTCAAGTCTTAACATGCTTTTTATTTTATTTTTATTTTTTATCAGACGAAGCAGTTACTCGGAATTAATCAAATGAAGCAACAACTTGTAAAGATGTCAGCTATTCAAAAACAGGGTTTTCTGTTACCGCTTTCTGAATGTGAGTTCAACATCACCTCAGCAATTGAGGATATCCATTCTTCACCACTAGTCATGTCAGGCCATCGTCCTCAACGGTGCACAGGAGCAGCTATATCAGCTGCTGTTGGACTTCTAGAAGGATGCTCAGTTACTACAGGTTCCCGGATAATGGTCTTCACATCCGGGCCCGCAACTGTTGGCCCAGGAATGGTTGTACACTCAGATCTTTGTGCTGCCATTAGAACTCACCGAGACCTGATTAATGGTCATGCACCTTTCTATGATAATTCTAGCAAATTTTATAAGCAATTATCACATAGGTTATCCGATGCATCTATTGTCCTTGATTTGTTTGCTTGCTCTCTCGATCAAGTTGGAGCATCAGAGCTAAAAGTTCCTGTTGAGAGCTCGGGCGGATTCATGATGTTAGGGGAGTCTTTTGAGTCGGATCAATTCAGAAAATGCTTGCGCCACATATTTGACCATGATGAAAATGGGAACTTGAGAATGTGTTTTGATGCAACTATTGAGATAGTGACCACCAAAGATGTGAAAATTTGTGGAGCTCTTGGTCCCTGTGTTTCCCTTCGGAAGAAGAATAGTTCAGTTAGCGAGCAGGAGATTGGCGAGGGTAATACCAATATGTGGAAGTTGGGTACACTCACTAACAAAACATGCATTGCTTTCTTCTTCCAATTGGGTGATGAACAGAAAGTCCAGCCCAGCTCTGCATTTTTCATACAGTTCATAACGCGTTACAGACACGGAAACACGGGAATTAGGAAAAGGGTGACAACCGCTGCAAGAAGGTGGTTTGGAAACAACTCACCCGAAATTGCTGCGGGGTTTGATCAAGAAGCAGCAGCTTCAGTCATATCTAGACTTGCCATCAACAGAGCTGAGAGTCATTTTGCTAGGGATGTGATCAGATGGCTGGATAAGATGTTGGTTCGTTTTGCTTCTAAGTTTGGAAATTATGTGCCAGAAGATCCATCTTCCTTTCGTCTCTCATCTAACTTCTCCCTTTTCCCACAATTTACGTATTATTTAAGGAGATCGCAGTTTATTGATGTCTTCAACAGCAGTCCTGATGAGACTGCTTTTTTCCGGTTGATGCTAAACCGTGAGGGGGTGGTGGGTTCTCTTATCATGATCCAACCTACTCTTTTCCAGTATTCGTTTGATGGGCCTCCTATTCCAGTCCTTTTAGATGTCCGATCCATCTCTCCGGATGTAATTTTGCTCTTTGATTCTTACTTCTATGTGGTTATTCAGTATGGGTTGAAGATTGCTCAGTGGAGGAAGCTTGGTTATGACAAGGACCCAAACCATGAGAGTTTCAGGAAGCTGTTGGAAGCCCCGGAGCTAGATGCTGAGCAATTGGTGATGGAAAGGGTTCCAGTTCCCAAGCTTATAAAATGTGACCAGCACAGCAGCCAGGCGAGATTTCTTCTTGCCAAGTTGAATCCATCTGTTACTCAGAACTCAACATACACGAATGGTGCAGATATTGTATTCACTGATGATGTGAGCTTGGAAGTCTTTATAGATCACTTGCAAACTTTGGCAGTACAGGGTTGATGGGGTGTTACATAGTCTCTCCTATAATCGTATGGGGAAAGATCTGTTATATGTTGCTTTCAAGTGTTGAGGTGTCTAGTTATCTTTAGCAAAATTTTCCCCTTCTCCAGGTCAGAAAAGGTCACTATCCAGTGTGGTTTTTGTTAATTGAGATGGTGCTGGGATACAATGACAGCAAAGGCGTGGAGTGGCTACTTGATGACTCCTTAAAGCTTGAGCTTCTACTTGAACAGATGTTCCTTCAGAGCATACAAACTCTTTCTCGATGTGAGCTGAGAACACTCCTTGTGGTTACTGGTTCATCTAACCTACCAGGAGAAGGGCCTGATGTCTCCCATGAGTTTGTGGATATGTAAAATTTGGATGAGTTTAAATGCAATTGTTGTACAATGCCCTTAAATTTGCGCCAAATCAAAATCAATTTGAGAATTGGCACGGCAATATAATAGTTTCCTTTTCCATAGTCAGTTTACGCTTCCTTTGGTTGAAATTTGGGTTTATTGCAAGCTGAGTTGGTGGTACTTCCACCGGAGGAACTCTCAGATAACTGATAAAGAGAAAAATGATTTCTGCCAAGGGTAAGACCGACAACTTTGCAGTTTGATCTCCAAGTGTGACACATGAGTACAATTCAAGGGCTATGGAACCATGACCGTTAACAGGTATTGAAGATGATGTGTTGCGGAGATGTCTATTATCGCTCTGTAATTTCCAATACTAGACTGAGATTTTGGAAGCTTATAGCTTGTTTGCTGACTGGATTGCCGATGGAGTCTCTAACAATGCCATGGAATCGAAAGAGCTTAATGTGAAGACGAGAGTGATATCATGGACAACTTTCAGAATTCAGAGTAAAGATTGAGCAAAATAAAACTGAGGTTTTCGTCCAACCTCTCAACAGGTATGGATTGCTGTGATATTGTATGGAAATGCTACAAGCTGTCAACAGAATCAACCAAATCGGCACTGATTGGTGATTTCTGGATGAAATGTAGAAGGAAGAAACATTAGAATGAAGGAATAGAAACCATAATTTGTAAGCTTTGAGATGTGTAGAAAACAATGGTATGTTTTTGGTGTTATTTGCCCCTGTATGTTTAATGTTTATGTTGTTCTTTGCCCCTAGAGTTTTGTAACGAGTCCAGATATAAATTGCCCTTCAATATACAACAGGCATTTGTTGCATCTATGTATAACTGCTCAGTATTTTCTTTCTAGCTCTTCAGGCCTTGGTCCCAAGATTCTATAACATCATTATTTTTGTATTTCTTTCATATGAGTGAGGTCCCACACGTAAATTCTCTTTCTTTGTTTTTTCCTTACTGTTGTTGGCCTGGAGCCAATTTGACCCAGACCAACAGGCACGGGTGGGATAGAGTGAGACCCACCATGTTCCCACCGCACTGTGTGTATACTGTATTGGATTGGCTTGGAGCCAATTTGGCCCAACCACTCAACCAGCATAACTTAAAAAAAAAAAGTAAATAGAGTACCTTCTTTTAACTAATATGTACCAATTCAGAAAATGTACACATCTTCTTTGTTCTTTGGGATACATTTAAAACTCATACTAGTTCACTCTGGGCCCATATCATACTAATTCACTCTAGGCCCAAGTGGTCTTCTTGGACGTTGAGTGTTCAAGTTTAATACTTTTCAACTCTCTAAAAAGTGTTATTATTTAAAAAAATATTTTAGATAACAATTTTTTCTTAACAATTGGTCATTATTTATTTTTTACTTATACAACAATTTCACCTCTTTTTATAAAGTTATTATTATGAAATATAGTAATTAGCAATAGAGATGCTTTTTAAAAAAAAAAAAAAAAAAAAAAATTGTTATCAAAAAAGAGATTGACAGATACACCTAACATTAATTTTATTAACAGCAATTTTTTAACAGCTATATTTATAAAAATATTTTTTTATTCACATAGTGGATTTGTTGAGAGATTTCCCGCTTGATTAAAAAAAGTACTCCTTAACGAACATTTTGGAAGGAAGCATTTCAGAGTACATTAATAAAGAATATAAAAACGTACCAAACAGATTATGGTAAATCTTTTATATTAGAATAGACTAAGCTTTTTCCAACTATACAAATATAGGAATACCACAAGTTAAATTTTATATAATATCCCCAAAATAAAATTTATATATAAGTATAAACTGAGCTATCATTGCAAGTTATGATTCACCTAAT
The DNA here is from genome assembly GCA_025631255.1 of Cornus kousa. NCBI lineage: Eukaryota > Viridiplantae > Streptophyta > Magnoliopsida > Cornales > Cornaceae > Cornus > Cornus kousa. The sequence continues at coordinate 2,350,124 of JAOTQH010000040.1, forward strand.
TCATTTTCAAATTGGCCATGATAAGGACCTTTCGTCCTCTCGGTAGAAAAAAAATATATACACCCTAAATATTTACATGGATAACAATTTAAAGTAAAGTCTGAATTATCTAGAGTACATTATAAGTGCGGCTTGCAACACATAGCACATATATACATTGTAAATCATTCAATATAATACAATATTGCAGGATCCCAACATCGAAAATGATGGTTTATCATGTATGAAAAAAAGAAAGCGATTATCTACATAAAATATTCAAAGGACAAATTTGACCTTTTGTATCATTTTAGTTCTTCTTCTCCTTCTTCTCAAGTTTAGTTTGAGCAAATGAGAAAAATACTAAAAAAGGCATATATACTCCGGATTAAAAATCTTTCTTCTTGTGTCTTTTTTTTTTTCAATTTTAGTATCAAAGCATTTATGCCCCATATGTTTTTGGTTCCAGGTCCGTTTAAAAAGACATTGTCCTCAACCAAAAGGAATCAAAGATAGTGGATATCGCACGTGAAAGTGACACGCTTACAATATGCTCTTTTGGCTCATAAACGAGTTATTGAGTCCGCTTCATTTTCCTATCACCGGGTTTGTGTTGATTGACAGGAGTATTTAAGTAATTTAACAGAGTTCGTATTTTTTTTGAAGTCAGCTTATTGTTATTATTATTTTTTTAGTTGGCACCAAGAACTCCCCCGCATGATAGGGACCACTCGAGGCTACAAATCTAGGAATGCACCCTTCGCCTCATAGGATACACCAGGTAAGTCGAGGAAATTGAAGACTAGGGAGGAATCGAACACAGCCGATTGAATCATAATTGCTATTCAATTCATTATTCAATTATGGAGAAAAAATTAAAAAAATTCTTTTGCAATTTAAAATCTGAAAAGAATTTTGTTCGAGAACTACGACACCACTATCATCTTAAAAATAAATAAATAAATAAATAATTCATAAAATGTTAATTGTAGCCAAAAAATAATAATAAAATAACCAAAAAAAAAAAAAAATCAAAGTAAGATTCTTTATTTAATATTGTTAAATTGTTAGTCGTAGGAAAAAGAAATAAATGAAAAAACCTAAAATAAGCCCCACCCGAGTTTTACTTAAATTGCAACTATTTAAAGGCAACCGACGCTGGTATGTCTCTAGTTTCGCAGGTTTAAAATGGAACATGCTTTCTCCGAAATCTGTGTAGCCATGTAATCTCCATGTGAAACCTTCTCCGGAAGAACCCTATTGGATTCTGGTGTTTGACATAGTGATACATGTACATACATATTCATACACATACATACGCATATTATTGGGTTGGGGATGGTTAGAAATGGGTCGAGACGGTCACATCGTTCCGGCGGATCCGCAGTCGGGTTTGAAGAAGAAGGCGGCCGGGTCGAGGAATTGGATTCTCATGGACTCCAACGGCGGCGAGGGAACGATGTTAGATGTCGACAAGTACGCTATTATGCACCGCGTTCAGATTCACGCTCGCGATCTTCGCATTCTCGATCCCCTATTGTCCTATCCTTCAACTATATTGGGCCGCGAAAAGGCCATCGTTCTCAATTTGGAGGTTTTAATTTCGTCATTCCTAGTGTGTTCTGTTTATATATGTATCTATGTATTTGCATGTATAGAGTGGTGTTTGATTGGGTTTCTTCCTAATTGCGTTCTTTATTGTGTATATGGATGGATGGGTGTTCAGCATATCAAAGCCATTATTACTGCAGACGAGGTAAGCTTTATATTTTATTTCTATTTTTTGAGTATTTATTGTTATCGTTCTCTATCTTTTTTTTTTTTTAAAGGATTTGATAATTGATTTAGTGGTGTTTTATTTTATTTAATTTTACATTAAAATTGGTTGTTTAATTGGTTGAAAGGTTTTAACAAAAGAAGTGTAGAATTTAGGAAAATGTAATTTTTTTTTTTTTTTTATAATAAATTCAATTTTTTTTTTTTTTTTTTTTGGTAAATAAAATTCAAGTATTATTGCCTCCAACTGCACTCCTAAACTGTAGGTATGAATTGAGAAAGAAGTCAAATTTTGGTCCTAATTGGAGTTTAAGCTCATGGGTGTAGTCATAGTCTTAAGGCTATAGCTTTGACCTGGATGGGTGGATGCTGATTGGGCATCTGCTCATCAAGAATTTCCCGTTGCTTGACTTCATGTGTTCTTTTAAAATTAATTTTAAGGTCTTTACATCAGTTTTCATTAATATACAAAAATCAAGAAATTTTTTTCCATGTGAAGTGTGCACTTTTGTTTCTCAACACTAATATTTGAACATCAGTTTTCATATAATTGAGTAAAATCATGAACAAGAAAACTTCCGGGTATTTGTGATAACTTCTTTGTTGAACTTAGCTATATGCGGTACACTAGATGAAGCCAACATCGGTTCTTGCTTGGCCTAGTTGTTTTCTCTTTCTTTTTGTTTTTTTTATTTGGCAATTATACTAGTTATTCTAGTGTTCATGACCCTGCTTTTAAGCTACTAGCAGGAGGACAGGGTTTGGTTCAATCTCTGTCTCTCATGGTAAATTTGGTACATAAAGAATATGACAAGTTTTAAAGGGGTGGAACTTCCATTTCTGGATTAAAGCAGATATTATTGTCTAGTAGCACCTGGGTTTGAGGAGTTCTATGTTACTTCTGTTGATTCTTTTTTTGCAGTTTCTGGGCACTATGAGTTTGTTTCCTTGATCCTCTGTGTAGTTGTGTATACTCATGACAATAAGTGGGGTTGGCAAATTGTGCTATTAATTTTATTGTTGAATAGGTGCTGCTTCGAGATCCATTGGATGATAATGTTATTCCTGTTGTTGAGGAACTCCGAAGGAGATTGCCCCCAGCAAATGCCATGCGAGATGGTCAAGGAGATGGAAAGGAGTTGGTTGGACAACATGATCCTGAGGCTGGTGAAGAAGATGGTAAATATGTTGATTTTATGATCTTGAAGTTTTAAAAAATGATAATTATAATAATCAAAGATGTTTTTTCTTTTGGTTTTATTGGAACTGGTTTTTTCTCCGAATTGTTTCCTCTGGGTTGTGCTTGATGTCTTATTATTTTAATTCTGTGCAATGTAGAATCTCCATTTGAATTCCGGGCCTTGGAGGTTGCCTTGGAAGCCATCTGCAGTTTTCTTGCTGCACGTACAACAGAATTGGAGACTGCTGCTTATCCTGCTTTAGATGAGCTTACCTCTAAGGTGCAGATTTTACACCTGTTGTTCTTGATGATTAAGATAATTACAGTCTTGCTCTCTCTCTCTCTCTATATATATATATATATGTCTATATATATATATATATATATGTATGTATGTATGTATTTATAATTGTATGTTTCTGTGTATATTTATGTATATAATTTTTTTTTCAAATGGTATAATTTAGAAATTGCACATTCTACTTAACATTTAGCTTATAGAGTTGTAAAATCCAAGGTTGCAAATATTGGGACATAAGTTTAGATACATAGTAGGTAAATTTTTCCGTTTTGTTAGAACTTTTTATTAGAAGTAATCCGCATTTTTGCTCTTCAGCTCCTATTTCTCAAATTGTCGCTGTTAGAGGTGCATGGTTGTTTGTATGTTGGGAGGATTCTTTTGTGTGTGTGTGTGTCAATTGGAGGGACTACAAGCTGAATTATTGGTTTGGAAGTAAATTCGTTGTCCTTGGACAAAGGACTTAAATTTTGTCTCTATTTATCCATTACTCTTTAGGCCCATCTATGCAATGCAATATAACTTTCAACTTGCTGCTTTTTTTACGGAAGCTGTCAATCTACTGTCTTATGACAGATTTTCTGTGCTCGTGAACTTTGTACCCAAAGAGATGCCATGCTATCTATCAACCAGATCTCAAAGAAACCCCCATGTGACCGAAACATGTGAGTTTTGGTGACTGACTTGGTTGATAGAAGTTCCAACCTCCTTTTGCAGATTCTGTGATTGTAGCCTATGTCTGTTAAATGCTGTGCATACTGCATAATAAAGAAGTACTATTACTGAGGTCTTTTGCTGTATCTTAGTTCATCTCTTGCATCATTAAGATGACCTAAATGTGCCTCTAATGTTTAACTTTCCATTTGGACACATATATAAAAACTCTCACCATACCCAGACACAATATTGTCCGCTTTTAGGCTTTTAGCTCCCCTGGACCAGAGACTTCCCAGGAGGTCACCCATCTTGGTGCTACTCCAGAGCAAGCACGCTTAACTTTGGAGTTCTAATGGGTTCACGGCCATTACGGCTTTAAAACGCGTTGTGTCATATATGGGTGTTGAACCTAAATAGGCGATGTGGGATCGTGACACCCTGCCAATGTGGTAGCTCATCCAGTTTCTCGTACCTACCCACATCACACCCGCCAATAGAGGTTGTCACAAAGAATTTCAAAATTTTAGGTTGAGTTCAGGTCTTTTATGCCTTTGAGTGATGTGTATAACCTCAGACCTACATCCCTCCTCCACAAGCATGTTGTTTCTTGCAACCATATCCTCTCTCTCTTCTTTTTTATTCTTTTTGTATTGATTTTAGCTGCAAAATTGTCATTCAATTTAGTTGGCCACTGTTTCTAAATGCAGCAAACTAATATCTTTATGTTCTCTCTCTCTCTCTCCCCCCGGCGGATGATGCTTTCATTCTTCTTTCATCATTATTGCTCCTGCTTGCTTTCCACACTGTTCCGAGCTTTTTATAGTTTTCTTAGTTTCTACTTTTTTCTAAACACTGATATTTGCAGATTAGTAGCCGTAACTTGGATCGGGTTCGTAAATTGAAAAGTGCAATGACGAGGTTGACTGCTCGTGTTCAAAAGGTACAAGTTCTTCCGTTTTGGTGTGTAAATTTTTGTATCATCAAAATCCTCATTTTTGAACATGCCCAAATTTACATGTTCTTAATTTATTTATTACTTTATTTCACCTATTGAGCTTGAGTCCTTGACCAATATAATTAGAATCAATACAGGATGATTTTGGCTGTATTTTTGGTGACATATTGGAATTTTCCTTTTTGTAATGTTGCAAGCTAGCCTTTGCTCTGCTGATGAATAAGATGTAACTGAGACTTTCCAGTTCTATAAAAAAGTAACATGTATATTATTCATATTATGACAGTTTTAAATGACTTAACACAATCTTTTTTTGGTAAGCGACTTAAACACAATCGATTGTAAAGTCTACTTTAAATGTTTTAATTTTAAATCTATAGGGTCATTTCATTTACCTGTGTTACTTTTCTTTATTTCTATTTTTCTTCTGGTTGAAGAAAGATGAATCAGTGGGCCCTTTTTGGAGTTTGACGGATACAATGCTCATCAACCTCCTGTATTACTTTTCTTTGTTTATATTTTTTTTCTGGTTGAAGAAAAATGAATCAGTGGCCCCTTTTTGGAGTTTGACGAATACAAAGCTTATCAACCTGTTGTGGAGGTCTTTGACCTCTTTTTTCTTTTTTTGGTCTCATTTGATGGTAACTCAAACCAATTCTTCAAACATTGGACTTCAGACCACGTTGCAATGAGGAACATACAGACCTTGGACTTCTGTAGAATCTGAAGAAGAGACCAAACCTCCAAGATTTCATGTCTAAGCTATATGATGTTTAAAGGAGGTTTGCTGCATAGAATTTCAAATTTTGGAAATGAGGGACCATTTATTGCTCTCTCTCTCTCTCTCTCTCTCTTTGTGGTTGGGTAGAAAGCAGTGGAGCGTGCAAGCATTTCCCAGAAAATGATACTTACCCAGTACTTACTTCCTTCTATTTCACAGGCAAAGGTATTTCTGTTCTCATCAACCTATGTCATCTCCATTAAGTGAATATTGGATTACCAATTTCCAAAAAAAAAATTTGGCCAATTTGTATATGAAGATGAGCTCTTTCAATATGCAGCCTTGGCGCTTGCATTCTGAAAAATAGAACATGAAGAAACAGTTCATTTGCTGATGACTTAGATCTCCATCAGATGTTGGATGACACAAGTTGGGCAAAACTAGCCATTATATTTTTTTTTTTCCCCACTTAGTAGCTAGCAAATATAACTTTCTATGCCCCCATCAAATCTTCATTTCGTGGTTTTGTACGGACTGAACAAATTAGAAAAAACATGTGATCGTAATCTTAGTTTCTTCTCTGCTTTAAGATGGTTAGACACTCCAAGGGTAATGACACATTGAATGAGTCTTGCTGGACCTTGCAATGTTTTTGGGAGAAAAAAGAGAGGCACATTTAGATATATGCTTCTTGGGCACTTCTGAAAGATAGATGATGGTGCAAACAAGCAAACTGGCAAACATAGAACTTGGTTTGTGCTGATACATGTTTAAAGATCAAATATCATTTAGAGAATTGCGGGGTGCATGTTCTCATCAAATATCTAAGCGAGTTATTCTTCAGATTATTATTGTTTGTTTTTCTGATATCACTTGCATTATCGTGGAAACCATTCTTTTTTAATTAATATTGTCTATAGATTTAAGCGATTTTGTTCATTTGTTGTACAAAATTTAAGAGATTATTATTCTGGTGTCGGGCCCTGTTATTATTCTGCTCTCAAAATTTTAGGTGATTGCAGGTGAGGGATGAGCTTGAACAACTTCTGGATGATGACGACGATATGGCTGATCTTTACTTGTCAAGAAAGATGACTGGAGCACTTTCACCTGTAAGTGGCTCGGGTGCGCCCGTTTGTTTTCCTTCCTCGCCTACCATAGGCTCGAAGATATCCAGAGCAAGTAGGGCAAGTGTGGTAACAGTTCGTGGAGATGAGAATGATGTTGAGGAGCTTGAAATGTTACTTGAGGTAATAATATAATTGGCAATAATATTTGTCTACTTTGTGTTGTCATGTCATCTCAGAATAATATCTTAAGAGAGGTTGTTTATTTTTCAGGCTTACTTTATGCAAATTGATGGAACCTTGAACAAATTAACTACGGTAGGTGTCGCTGAATTTCTTGAATTTGTCATGCTTATCAGTATATATTCTTTATAAGAAGCTACAAGGAATGTGCACTTTGAGTACTAAAACGAATTCAGATATGTTTTGAATGTGTAATATTACTATGGATGTTTGTATTATTGGTGGTAAGTTATTATAAAATAAGCAAGCGGAGGCCAAAGTTAAATTTTGGGGGTCTTTTATGAGGTTACTTTTTGGAAGTTTAAATGATCTTGTAAAAAATTCTACCGACATAGGTGTTATTTTATTTTTGTTGATTAGTGAAACAATATGAAATATGTAACTCAATTTTAAAATCATAAACTGATACGAGATCTACGTAGTTGCTCTTTTTAGTTTTGTTGAAGATTAGATTAGTGAAGCATTGTTAAATATATGAATTCTTTAACTGAATTTAAAATGATAAACTGACACGGTATTCTTCAACTTGTTGAAGAACAATAGACTTTACAGAATATGAATATCAAGTTCCATTCAATTATTTGACAATTTCTTATAGCAGTTTGGGAAGAGAGAATTACTGCGATAATTGGTTAAATCTGATATGCAGAGTTCCTAGTTCCTACTATGATTCTTTTGGATGTTGCTTGAGAAAAATGCAATTCACATAGATGAGTGTGTTGGAGCCGTGTTCTTTAGTGTATTTATCTTTCTTTCTTTATTCTATTCAATGGTCTCTGGTGGGTTTTTTTAGGAGTTTTAATGGGTGAGATAAGGTGTATTATTTTCTTTTTTCCTCTCATTGCGGTTATGATGGTGTTGGATGTTGTCCTAAAGAAGGGCGCCGTATTTGGGTTTCCCTTCATAGTTGAGTGGTCCTTTAATTCTCACTTTAAATTTGCGTATAGGAGGTCCTACTAATTTAGTTGAATTTTTGAAAGAAAGCTTATAGCATTCTTCACGTGTCATTATCAAACTCTCTATTTATTTACTAGTCTCTGACAGAGAATCATTTATTGCATAATCAAACACTTGACTAATCTTCCAGTTAAAATTTTGCAGCTACGTGAATATATTGATGACACAGAGGATTATATTAACATTCAGGTAATAAACTTGAAAATTGAAGCATTATAGTCAAATTATGTGGTTTCTTTCTTGGGTATAAAAAGAGTCATGTGATCTAAATGTGTCTCTCCATCCCTTTTGCAGCTTGACAATCATCGTAATCAACTGATTCAGGTTCTGTAGATGTTGACATTTACTTTCTGCCTTCTTCTTTCTTTGTTTTTTAGATCACTTAAAGTTTGTGTTGGAAGCTTTTATTGATATTATGGATTTGCCCCTCCCCTTTTTTTCTTGGTGCAGTTGGAGCTTTTTCTTAGTTCAGGAACTGTCAGTTTGTCCATCTATTCTTTGGTGGCTGGAATTTTCGGTATGAACATACCATATACTTGGAATGACAATCATGGATACATGTTTAAATGGGTAGGTGTGGAACTTGAGCTTGGAATTTTGACTGTGACTCTGATCAAATTATTAGTTCACACTAAATGTAACGAACTTGTCTTTTGATATTTCCAGGTGGTCATTGTCGCAGGGATATCCTGTTCCATCCTTTTCATACTTATTGTCTCCTATGCTCGCTACAAGGGTCTTGTTGGATCTTGAAATTCATGACGAAGTAGGTCCTGTCAGGAGAACGAGATTGAAAACTCTGGCACAATTTTTTTTTATTTTCATAAACGAATTGAGGTTGCTGAATGTCTCATCAGAGGTAACTGAATCTTTCATAACTGGTTGAGTTCAGTCTCCCTCTCTGGAATTTCAGAATGGAGGGAAAAAAAACAACTATTGATCAAGATCCAAAGACTAAAAATTTTAAAACCTGATTAACCCATTTTGGGTAACTACAGAGCTAATTGTAAAATTATAATTTTTTTTTTTTTTTTTCCCTCTTGCTCTCGATGCTCATTTATACCTTATACTTGTAATTATTGGTAATTCAAGTTGATTCCGAAATAAGATTTAATGAGCTCCTCTAAAAGATCATGATCGGTGTTTGAACCCTGTTATCTAGGGTGCAGGATTGGATAGAGAATTAGAGATTTTAACATATTACAGTAATCGCATTGTTCTCTTTAATATCAAAATTCATTTTTAGCAAATATGGTGTACCCCCTATTATTCATGCTCTTTGTACTAGAGTTGTTTGATGTGAGCTATGTTCATAGTTCTTTGGTGTTGGGTTTTATTAACCATATCATTGCCTTCATAGAGTTTCAACCACTGTTATACTGTTGAATAACAAGCCTTCCATTTTCTATTTCTATTTATAGAAAATTCGTGTGCATGGGAGTCCTTAGTGATACCATCAAAAGTTGTAACCTAATGATACTTCTTCACCTTGATCGAGAGTTTAAGAATAACTGGCCTTGAATATTTCACGAACAAGGTGTTTTTTGAACACACTGAACAGCACAGAAAAAGCTTGCACGCGACATGAAAATGCAATCGATTTAATAAATGTGGGATTTGAGATAGGGTTGACACCAAATTGTTACATTTAGCAACCTCTTAGGACTTGGTCCAAGTGGTGTTACTTGGTGGTTCTTAAAACCAAGGCTGAGAGTTGAGTCCGAATGTGTAGCGCAACTAATAGAGGAGTCTCCACACACAAAATAGTTTTAGTTATTGCATAAATAATGTAAATGGCTGACACACTAAGAATGTGAATTGTTACATTTTACCCCACCCAACATTTGGATTCCAAATTCAACGTCTATACATGTAGACATATTCAATGGTCCCACCAAGAAAGCTAGAGCCTAGAGTAGCAGCATTTATGTATAGACATAAAAATGAGAGAGAAAAATAGTCTCCTGAAGGTCCAATGAGAACTAAAATGAGGACACCTTAGAGTAATTATTATGCCGGTTGAATTTCCCCCAAATAGGCCATTCAACGACATGGACAGTGACTGGTGACATCTCATAAATTGTAATGTAACACATCATATCCGCCAGCTGTTGTAAATAAACAAACCTGCATGTTAGCAGCCAGCCACCCTTGCTTGGCTTTTGTGCTGCCTCACTTACTTCTTCCAAAACTCACACCATATTCTCCATATTTTACTCTGAATAATTGTGGTAAGTTTTGGTGTCTATAATATTAAGGCTCCGCTATTTTACATGTCTTGTTGTTGAACTTGACTTTAATTTCGAATAAAAATAAAAAAAAATATTTTACCTAAAAGAAAAAAAAAATTTGAAAAAAATATTTTTTGTATAAACAAACGAAACCTAAAAAAAATAAAGAAAAAAAAAAATTGTAATTAGCTTCATATAATGAATTATGAGAAATCATGGGATTCATTCCAAAAAAAAAATCTTAATTTTTATTTTTATGATTATTTTTATGATTATAATTTTTATGATTTTTTTACTAAGATTAAATTAGCCATTAAATAAAGGATGGTTGGTATTATGAATTTATGACTTGTTGCAAATTTACAATGTACAAAAAAATATTGCAAATTTTGTGTTACTCACACAAGTAGTCTAATAAGAGGTTAATTTGCGACCAAGTATTACATGAAAGTCTTAGTTTCGACTCTTACAAAATACAAAAATATGTTCCTTAACTTATAAATTGGTTAGTTTAACTAACACGCGCAATTTGAGTAAATACAAATAATTTATCTAGTAAAGTGTACCCTAAAGTTTCTAATGTCATTGAATTAAGTGATGCGTTAGTTTAACTGACACGGACAATTTGCGAGTAAGTACAAATAATTTATTTGGTAAGGTGTGTTTTAAAGTTAAAGAACTTAAAGTCATTAGTGAATTAAGTGATACGTAGTTTAATTGACACATGCAGTTTTCGAGTAAATACTAATAATTTATTTGGTAAAAGTTCGGGAACTTGATGTCATTAGTGAATTGAGTGATACGTAATTTAACTGACACGTGCAGTTTGCGAGTAGGTACAAATAATTTATCTAGTAAAACATATTTTAAATTAAAGGAACCTAACTTCACAGGGAATTAAGTAATACATAATTTAGCTGACACGTACAGTTTGCGAATACAAATAATTTATCTACTAAAGTGAATTTCATCACTAAATTAAGTGGTACGTAGTTTAACTTACACATGTAATTTGAGAGTAAGTATAAATAATTTATCTAGTAAAGTATACTCTAAAGTTGGGGAATCTAACGCCATTGGTGGATTTAGTCATGGGTTAGTTTAATTGATACGTGTAATTTGCGAGTAAGTACACTTTGAGGCCGTTGATGAATTGAGAGGCATGTTAGTTTAATTGATGTGTGCAGTGTGTGAGTAAGAACTTGTAATTTATCTTGTAAAGAGTATCCTAAAGTTAGGGAAGATCCACGTCAGTGATGGGCTCCACGTGTTAACAACCCAAGGTGGACCCACATGCCACTTGGCACAATCAAACACGCTTCACTTATTAAAGATTCTTCATCACAATCTTCATGTGAACCCCACATCATCTCCATGCGCTCTTCCCTAAAATGCGCCGGTGGGTGATGCTCTCCTTCGCCAGACCGTGTGCGCCGGAGTGCACTCATGATTCATGAAACAGGAGCAGCCCCCACTCGCACTCGTGTCAATTGGGGTGCGCAGGTTAATTGTTAAACCACCACCAGCGTATTTTATCTCCAATCCCCTTCTTTTATACATATGTGTGAACTGTGTGTATATTCATATATTATGTGTTTTTTTTTTTTTTTTTAATTATATATATATATGCCTCGAACTCGGTATCGTTCGTAACACATAGTTGATGGTGAAAACACCTCGATAAGATCATCAGAGTTTATAATCATCCACAAGCCTCCATTGTCCGAATTCAGCAAGACCCACGTCAGTTCTCTTCCAATAATCCAAACCCATCTTCGAATCACACCTCAAAACCCGCCCTCCCTCTCTCTCTAAATCGATAGATATGTAGAGAGAGAGAAAGATTGTATCAATAGAGAGAAAGGGCATGTTCTTGTTCTTGTTCCTTTTCCTTTCTGTGTTTTGGGTCATTTGGGCTTACAATTCACATGGTGATTTTCGTGCTTTCTCGTGAGGAATGACGAAAAATCTCTTGATTTTGCTGCGTGTATTTTTAGGTGGCATGCAATCTCATGTTGGTCTTGGTACGTCCATAAGAAGCTGTCAGGTTTTGTGATATATATACACACATATATATATACAGAGAGAGAGTTGTTTATGATGACGAGCAGTAGCCAGGTTGTGAAAGTCCGGAGTGAGAAGATCGCAGCATGCATGACATGTCCTATATGCAATAAGTTCTTCAGAGATGCCACCTCCATCACTGAATGTCTTCACACTTGTGAGCCCCCCTCTCTCTTTATATATATATATGCATCTGTTTGATCCCTCCTATATATTTGTGCTTCTTAATTTTTATCTCATTTACTTTGCTTTCACATCTTATGATCTGGGTTCTGATCAGTTTACGTTCACTTTGATCGATCAATTCATGTTTTTATATTTTGGGTATGCTTCATTTTGCATTTTTTGGTCTGGGTATACCTTTCTTTGCATTACTATTATATATATCAGTTCGTCGTCAAATGATTGGTTGATACTAAGCTATAAACTTGAATAGATCAATAAGACTAGCTAGATTACTGTTCTATCTTGTTTGTAAGCGGAGTTAGAGTTGCAATGAAAAAAATATGGTAATCAAGAAAGAATTTTTGATAATTTGAAAGATATTTTGTGTTAAAAGGAATTAATTGTTCAATTCTGTTGTTACTTTATTTGGAAGAAAAGCTTTAATTTATTGACTCGACTTAGAGATAGAGTTGGTACATGTATTTTGCTTGAACATGTGAAATTGTACTAAATATTGTGACAAACGTCATTGAACCAGTTTTGGGGTTTTCTAGAATATACTGCATGGATGCATGTGCTGTGTTTGTGGAGTGCTTCCAATGCCTTGGTCAGTTTTTGTTGTGCACTCAGGACTGGTGACACACAAGAATACATGTTTGTTAAATTCCCCAAATTTCTTGGAGATGAGCTCTATAAAATGTCCCAATTTTTCAATCAGTTACCCCTCATGGACTTGGGTTTTTTCTTGAATTTCATGTACACTTTGAGTTGGGTAATCAGAGCATCAAAGATCTATCAATTGTGAGCATGTCATTCACACTAACGACAAGCGATTAATATCTGATATTTTGATTCTTTTGATTTTCATAATAGTTTGCAGGAAGTGCATATACAACAAAATTACAGAAGATGAGTTAAATAGCTGCCCAGTGTGTGATATAGATCTCGGTTGTGCTCCACTGGAGAAACTCAGGTATCTGATGTTCTGACTCTACTACTTTTGTTTTGTTCTCAACACATTTTATCTTGCTCTTTCAATTTTTGCTTAATCATATCCTACCAAAAGACAACACGTGATACATGCATACACCTACTCACAATTATTAGCAAGAAATCATTGGCATTTCACATGGATCACAAAAAGAATGTTCACAATATAGATGATGAATTGTCTAGTAGATCTATCATTCTGCATTTTGTGGACTCTGGTAGTGAATTGACTACATGTTTAGATTCGGAAGAATATCATTGTTCCCAAGATTCTCTGTTTTAATGAGCGTAGAGACTCTTGTCTGATCCAAGACTTCCTTTTAATATTTCATTCTTTCAGTTCTTTGTAAATCGAATGATGGGGTGGTTTGTAGTCATAATATTTGATTTTTCAGATGCAGAGATGGAAATTTAGCACTGCCATAACTTATTGTTATAGATTATTCAGGCCAACGATATACTAGGATGATATGATTGCTTTTGATCATTTTTTACATTTATTCAACCAAAATAAGATAAGTAGTTGAAGTTATTGAAAATGAAGCATAAAATGGGTGCTCCAGGGATCTTTTTTTTTTTTTTTTTTTTTTCCCCTTTTTTTTCTTTTTTTAGTTTAGAGCATCAAGGCTCCAACCTGCACGGATAGATGAGTAAGCTAAGGTGACGGCTAAAGAACCAGAACTCTCAGGTTGAACTCTCCCCAGTTTTACTCTATGCATTTGGTTTGTAGGTGATCACGTGTATCCACAGGGTTAGTTTAGACTAAACGTAAGGGATTGGCCTGACCAAAAATGAAAGTCAGGTTCTGGAATGTTATTTTATCTCTATTAGGCTTAATGGTGCAACGAAATAGTATATTTCTTGTTTATGTAATGAAGCATTTTGAGTCGAATGATGCACGGCTCTAGGGATTTTTTTTCTTTGTTTCTTTCTCTTTTTTTTCTTTTTCTTGATACATTATGTTTAAGGGTTGATTTTGATCCTTGTGCTTTAGATGACATATTCTTGATCAGGAGATATAAATTTGTTTCCCAAGATAAATTCTTTTGAAAATAACCACCTTTCAAATTCATGTAGACAACTAACGGTTGATCTCTTGTTACTTGAATCGTTTGTTGGTAATGCTTTCCTAGTTTTAGGATCATTAAGGTTATTGGATTGTAGCAGTTACTTTTTGGGTTTATAACCCAAAAGTAGCATGAACCTTCTTGTGTTATTTGTTTCAAAAATCACAGCATCTCTTGATCGTTATTGAAATTTTTAGTTTATTTTGGTCATTATTTGACATTGTGGTATAATTTTCATATAAAGCTTGGAAAGAACTGGTAAGGTTTCACATGGAATTAAGATGATATGAAAGGGCAGGTAAAAATATTATTATTGACCTGTTGTTCAGTGCTTAACATCTTTTCATACCAATTTACCATTGCCATCAGATTTGCATGTGATTTACTTCTCATACCCAATTCGAAGGGAAACTAAGGGAAGAAAGTGAAATCATGCATTTGACTGGAACAGAGTTCTATGTTTATCAAACTTTCCTCTGTTTTTTGCTAACCTGCAGGGCAGATCACATTTTGCAAGATATTAGGGCCAAGATTTTCTCTTCTACAAAAAGAGAGGCTAAGGAACCTGAAGCTGTGCCCTCTGTTACATTGCCTGCTAGAAGAAAGGAGAGGTCTCTCTCTTCCTTGGTTAATACACCTAATATTTCAAGCCAGACTGTAATGACTAGAAGAAGAAAACCTGCTGCAAGAAGGGCTTCTGCTTCACGAGAATCCACTTTTTCCATTGAGGAGCCAGGTAAGAAGGTAGAAGATCGGCCAGAAAGCTCAAGCTCTCCTGTGAATCTAAGCAAGATGTTGAGAAATCAAAAGCAGGTAAACAGTTTGCATCGCTTTTTTTTTATTATTATTCTCCCTATTAACTTGTTTATATATATGTAAATAAAAAGTTGATATTTTTATTTTTCAGCCTGAATTTTGAAATTAATTATACATTTTTTTTTTTAAGGAAATTAACTATACCTTTGCTTTAGTTAGTAACAGTCATTGCTTAATTTTGTAATGCTGCAGAATTCCTATGCGGCTGAAACCTCCGATCAACACATGCCCAATAAAGGTTCAGAGCATAGAACTGAACCTTTGGATGGGATGAATGATCTTTGGAAACCCTTAACTCGCCTGGTAGAAGCTGCAGGCATAACAAAGCTTAATAAGTCCAATTCACAAGGGTCTGTTGCCCAATCAGCACCATCCCCCATCAGTGATGATGAAGCACATGTGCCTAAAGCCAAAGTTAAGGAACGTGGGAACAAAGAAGTCCATGATGATGAAAATGGGTTAGCTCCTGTACCATATGGTTCAGTAAAACCTAGAAAGATGCGTGGGGGTCGACGAAAAAAAGCAGTTGCTTCTGAGGGACTGAATATTTCAGCGCAAGCTGTGGTTGATGCTGCAAGCAGTAAATGTGAGAGAAGAGTTACTCCAATTTGGTTCACATTAGTTGCTTCTGATGACCAGTGAGAGTCTACTTGTTCCCTAGAACTTCAAATCATAATATTATATATATATATATATATATATATTCATTGCCTTGCATATTAATTATCTTTATTAATGACTATTGGTTTTAGGGAAGGAGATGCACCCTTGCCACAGATACCTTCTAGATACTTGATGATAAAGTGAGTTCCCTCAGCACCAGCACGTCCTGCATCTTGTACAGTTGTACTGTTGTTTTCTGATATCTTTATTTATTTCTCAAAGAATTCACTTGCCCTTAGTATGAATATTTGCACCACGTTTTTCTATTTTAGTGGGATTCCTATAGCTCTATCAGCATATTTCAAACATTAGAATTTCATGTTTTTCTTGATGTGCTTTGGAGTTTGGGTCAGGGTAGTGGTGCCTCACTAGGTGAATTGTGCATGTCTGGAGTATAATTCAACTAGTCGGACACTGTTTCAGTCAAAGAGGTTTCTGGAATCTCTTGAAATATATGTAAATGTGCCAATGTTCTATCAGCACAGACGGTGGTGTAGATTGCATTAAGCCAAGATCAACTTCCCTATATGTGGCCAAGTAGCCAAGTTTACCTAGGAAATTTAAGAGTAGGGATGACCCTCTCTTTAAGGTTCATTCTGCATTCCGCCATAATGAAAAGGAATTTACGAGGCCTAATTTGTGATATCAAGTAAATGTAGTTAAGACCATTAATATACATGAACTCAATTCCCTCATTAATCTCCAAAGATTCAGTGATCTATAGTTACAAGCCTGTTCTACAATTTCAGAGGAAATGTGAAGATAAGAACATAGAGGTAGAAATTACTCTAAAAGGGTTAAGGGAGGATGTGTGTGTTGTGTGTGTGTGTGTGTGTGTGAGAGAGAGAGAGAGAGAGAGAGAGTGAGGGTCAGAGACTAAATAA
>JAOTQH010000040.1:2388212-2401339 GCA_025631255.1 Cornus kousa
CGATAATATTCTTTCCCTTACTAACTTGATCGTCGGAGGGTCAAAGGCCGGCACCACACCGGTGTTTGACTTTGTTGCCTCCGTTTTGCAAGAAACGGTGTCGTATCAGACTGCGGCGAATTTCGGCCTCAACAGTACAAAATTTATCCATACAAATGATATGATATGAGTCTGACTCTTTAATTCTTATTTTATCGGTTAATTAAAATATTTTATAAAAAAATGCTAAAAACAATACTCCTAATTTATTATTTTTATATTGCCAATTCTAATAATACCGTATCCTAATTTTTTTTGAGATATACCTTATTTTTGTATCCGTATTATTTGAGATCTATCCAAAACCCAAGTCCTGAGAAATCTGGTGTTCACGCTTTATAGTCGATTTGTTCGCGTCTCGACAAATCGCCCAAGACCTTTGGATCCGAACCGTCCCTGGGCCAAAACTCAAAACAAACTCAGCCGGCTACTCAGCCCTAAAGGGTGACGGAACTCAGACTAGGTCACACGCTCCACAGAAGAGAAGTCATTGCTATCTAAAAACACGAAAGCAGCCATTAAAACATCTGGAGAAGACGAAAGCGACGTCGGATACATATATATGCACACACATATAAGCGTAAGGATCCTGATTTCATGCAAATTCATCTCTCTTTCTCTCTATCTGCGTATATGTGTTTGAAGGATTGAAGGGTTTTGAAATTGTGCTGACGATTTGTGTCTTTTAACCTAATCGTGTGTTTTGAGATTTTGAATTCTCTGATTGGTGACGAATTTTCACTCAATTTGGTAATTTTGTCTGTTTTTCGGATGGTGTGGCTAGTAGGAGAACATCATTTTCTGAATTGCAATTGAATTAAATACACATAGATACATATACACTGTATTAAATGTGTTTTTTGGTTTTGAAACTTATTTTACTCTGAATGTGAAGTGGTGTAAACTTATTATTATTTTTGTTCGGTTTTCATTCTTCAGGACAGTATTCACTACATTTGCTGATCTCGTGATAATAAAGTAACAAAAATAATGCTCTCTGGATTAAAGTTCATACCTCGGGATAAACTTGATACGGTAATTAATGCCTCAGTCTTTGTTTTCTTTTGTAAATAACTTTCAACTACATAATCATTTTTGGGTTTTGGTCTTAGGCACAAGATGAGAACTTGGATGATTCTAGTAGAGAGAGAAAGGAATCAAATGGTAGGAAGGAAAAATATAAAACGAAAAAGAAGACTTCCAGTTACAGTAGTTCAGATGATGAGGACCTTGAAAGAATGAAAATAAAATCTAGAAAGAAGAAGAAGTGGTATTCTTCAGAGGAAGATGAAAGTGATGATGTCCATTCTGGTAGCGAAGCTAGGCATCATAGAAAAAGTAAGAAAACTGGACGGAAGAAAAAGGTTACTATGGAAGAGGACCTGCGTGGTATGTATCATTCCGGTTGTTTTTAATTGGAGTACATGATATGTACTGGTTTTCCATTTTCCCCTGGATTTGTTTTTACTTTTATTCTTTTTCCATCTCCATGTAGATGATGATGGGGAATTTCATTCTTCAAATGCTAAGAACATCATGAGAAAAGAAATGGGGTTGGAGTGGATGCTTAGACCTAAAGATGATGCAGAGAGAAAGTCAGCAACAACTTTTGACCATCAGACAGAGGAAACGCCAGAGGAAACTCCGACTGAAGAGGTATGCTCTCAAATCAAATAATCATTATACCCGGATTTGTGGTCATTGGTTGTGTTGTTTTGATTCCCGGGTTTCAACTCTTTATTGTCACTTCATAAGTTTTGCAAAATGACTTATCCATTTTCACTGCTAGATGCAATACATATACTAGAGAATCTTAAAATAACATATGAATTTAACACCATCTAAGGCAGTACAGGCATTTTAATATCTGTTATATCACATGTAATTAGTGTTCGGATTGGTTTAGAATTTTATCTAAACATGTCCCAGAAAGGGCATGAGCGTCTAGTCTACCTAGATTTATATAAAAGCTACTGAAGCTCGGCAGTTGGAAAAGCTGTTAAACTTTTCCTTATTCTCTTTTCAATGGTTCATTTTTCCATGCTCACTTTCTGTTCTATAATAGTTTCTAGAGGATCTTCTCTAATTTGAATTAACCAGGCAATCAGGCTAATAATTTTATAAGGAATGTTTTTCATCGCCTTAAGGTTTTGATCTAGTGGCTTGTTGGAAAGCTTGAGTGGAGGCCTAGGGCTCCGACAGCATAACTCATGATATTAATGTACAATCTGAATGAGAACCATCAGTCTTGTCAAAGGCGCACCTAGGCGTGCGCCTAGGCTCCAGGCTCATACAGGAGCAACACTTGCGCCTGTTGTGTGCCCAAGTGCGCCTTTGACAATATTTACCCCTTTAATATGGAATATGATTATCTTTTAATAGTAATTTAAATTTTCCATTGTGCACCTAGCTTCACTCAGGTGCGCCTCGCTTTGTGCCTAGGCTCCAAAGGATCTCTAATGCCAACACTGATAACCATCTTGCAACTTTAAACAAGTGCAATTCAATGTATCATCCCCGTTACATATTTTGACTTGTGATGCAAGTTAACTATAGGAAATTCCCTGAGATATTCTTTTGTTGTTCTTGTCATTTTTTGGTGCTTGTGTGTATATGTTATGCGTTGCTTGAGTAGTTGTGGATTGAATACATCAAGAATAAAACTATATCAAGTATAATTCTGGAGATTTTGTATTGAATTATGTCCCCCTCGTTTGCTGGTTAATGCTAGTTTGCATGATTTGTGAAACACACATGCTTCTTTTCACATCCTTTATTATGTTTATGTGGTGATTGTTGTGGGTTTTGTCTGACAGATAAAGAGAGTGAATCCTAGAGAATTGAATCCATATCTGAAGGATGATGGAAGTGGTTATCCAGAAAATGCAGATGGAGAAAGGAACCATCTTTTGTCCTCTTCACTTGTTGGGGATGGAGGTGCAAGCTGGAGATTGAAAGCCTTGAAGCGTGCTCAAGAGCAGGCAGCTCGCGAAGGACGGAAGCTTGGGGAGGTACATTGCTATAACTTTCTGGTTTAAGCTAGTCTTCATTATTTATTACTTCTGCTGTATTGAACTAAAAATTTAACAGGTGGTTGAGGAGCGGTGGGGTTCTCTTGGTCAACTGGCAGTCTCTGTGTCCTCTCGTTCAGCTGCCCCAACACATGCCCATCTGCACGCCATAAAAAGTAGAAAGAGGGGGCAACTAGAGGAGCAACAAACGCTCACAGATAATCAACATGGAAAGGTTACCGAGAAGGTACCTAGCCATTCTTGATAGCAATTTTGTTGCAAAATGTTTGAATTTTTTCAGTCTTAAGTTAGAATTCTGAATAATAGGGCTGAATCTTTTGGATATGAAATTTTCAATTTCCAGTTGAATACAACTCCACTCAATTCAATCTAAGTCAAAAAATTTCCCCAACTATTTGGGTAATTTATTTAAGTCCTAGATACACGAATCCTATTTTGTCATCTTGCTATAAGGTTTTAACCTCAGTCAAACCACATTTTCTCATATCTTATTATCTCAATCCATGATAGTTTGTCTTTCGCTTCCCATAATTTTACACTCAATTTGGACCACATTAGTCTTCCCAATGGTAAATTTACTGGTATTGGTTGCACATGGCCAAACTATTTTAATAAATTTCTCTCTCATTTTCTCCTATTGATGTCTTCACAACTTTATCTTGAATGTGTTTATTTTTTAATTGAATCACGAGCAATATAAATCTTAAATTCCTGAAACTTGAGTAGGAATAATTGTTATTTCTTTGAGTAGGAAAAGAGAGAGAAGGCAATTACCTTTTGCTTACGTGTTATATTTGTTAATATCAGGACACTGGCCTTGAACGGCGACAGGATGCATTCCACCGGCATCCTCAAATGAGAGTACCCAAACTTCAAGATTCTTTATCCTGGGGGAAACGGAAAAGTCAAAATATGTCCACAAAGGATGCTGGCGTTATCTCTTCTGCAATATCCAGCATGAATAAGTTTTCCAATGACGGAAGCTTCATGAATGAAGTTATGCGTCAACAGTATGATGGTCCTGGTGGGGGTTCATATATGAAGTGTGAGAAAAAATTGGATATTGAACTGTCATTATCGGAATCAGAAATGTCTAGTAAAGATTGTTCAGTTAATAAGCATGAATTGAGTGCTAACCAGTTGGCAGCAAAGGCATTGCAGCTCCGTCTGAAAGGAAAACATGAAGAAGCTGAGAAACTTTTGGTGAGACACCACTTCCATTTTCACATGATTTTTCCGCCCTTATATTTCTCTTAGTCTACATGAACTTACCTTTTCAATGTTTACAATTGTTTGTCCATGCTCACGTGTGTATTTTTAAATTTTTTTCCCCTTCTGAGATGAGATGTTTGTGTTATATACAAGGGTTTGTAGGGTGTGGAATGTGGACTTGATGAAAGCTGTAAGAAGCAAGAAATATCTTCATTATTTTTGTTATTCTTGATCACTGATGTTATTTTATTAACTTGTTCATATCTAGGTGTCAAATGTTGAAAACACTTGGTCATATTTAATATCAAATTGCTTATTAATGCTGTTAATTTAGATTTTAAATTGGTAAATGAGGAATTTCTAAGTCCTTTTGCACATCATCTCTTGAGTGAGTACTTAACGCTTTGTGCTGCATGCTCAATTAAGTGGGTAAAATGAGAGGTTTTATGCATCAAGTGTTATTCTATCCCAATGATCTGCAGCTCAGTTGGTTTCCTCTATGTCTCTCAAGCAATGGAGTGTAAGCTGACTGATGTAGACACGGGGGATCTTTATGTTTCCAGAAAGCTGTAATGTTGCAATGTATTTAGTTATATAAAAAGAAAGGTTATATATATATATATTTTTTAGTTTCCATGATTATTGGACTTGTCAGGTATATATATATATATATTTTGTAGATATGAAGCAATTGTTTGTTGTTATGGCGTGTACGAGCATCCTTGCCAACCCAATCAATTATCCTGGGTTTAAGAACTTTGATTAAAAATGCCGACGCAATGGCATGCTTCTCCCATTTGGTATACTGAGATTGATGATTTGAATTGATATTTAGCTATTTGATCACAAGGAAACTAAGTATACTAGTAGTTTTATTTATCATTGATGGATTATTAATGAATTTAGCAGTTTTATTAGGTTTGGCGCATTGATTTATATTTGTTGCCATTGCTGCTAAAGTTGTGTAATTAGCCTAATGGCTTTCTTGGCACTATAACGAATATCAATAAATGATGCAAGTGGTGTGTTCCTATAGCTTGTTTGCTCCTCTGTTCTTAAATACTTAAATTATTTTTCTTGAAATAAAAGGAAAATGCTATACATTTTTTTTATTATTATTTTTTTGTAGAGTAAGGCAATAGTCCATTATATTGTGGCAAGTGCCAAAAATAGTCATGAAATGTGCATCATTAATTGTATTCGTGGTACTATGGAAATATGTTTGGACTGGCTTCTTGTGCAATAAATATTTGTTATGTTGTTAAATTTTTATTTTATTTTTATATTGTTTTATTATTATTTTTTTATGGTCTCTTTTTTAATCATTTATATGGGGAAAACTGACTCTGGAAAATCGCGTGTTAAAAGAGTTTCAGGTTGCTTAGTAATTAAATAAGAAGGTCTGAGGTTTCACATCCGTGATTATCTTTTATTCCTTTGCAGAAAGAAGTAGAGAACATGAAAGTTAAAGAGACTGCTGTGGATGAATCAAGCAGGCCACGGAAGGAAGTAAACACAAGCAGGTAATGTTGCATCTGACTATTGTTGGTTTATTTTTTAAATGGATTATTGCTGGTGTGTTCCCCGTTAATTGAGGATCTGAGGAGGGGTAGACTAGATGCAATAAACCTTTGTCACTATTTGCACAAAATGGCTGCTCTCAACTTTCAAATTAATGTTCTCATGCTTGAAAACCCAAGCGTTTCACCCCTGCACTAAGCAATGGCCCTTTTTGATTTAGATATGATAACATGATCTTATTATCCTATTGGAAGCTATAATGTTATTGAACATATGCCTTTGTTGTGGTTTCTTTTTGTAGTTCTAAGAATGCTATATGTTTTGGACTTCTATTTGACAACTTACGCTGTGTTTGGAATCCCAGGATTTCATGAGAATTGGATTTCAAATGTAATTTGATTTGTTTGGAATCATAGGATTTTAAAAGGGAATGAGAATTGATGGGATTTCAAGGGAAATATTGTAATGTAAGGAAATCCAGGGAAAAATGGAGGAATTTGAAGGGATTTGGTAACTAACTATTATCTTACCAAAATTGTCCTCCAACAATTTCACATATTTGACGTGTCTTATCCAAAATGGTACAAATTTTTAATTTTTTTTTTTTTCAAATTCCCATTATTCCAAACAGCGAATAAAATCCTATTTTAATTACAATCCTATTCCTTTTTCAATTCTAATTCCAAATCCCAAAAAAATTTGATTACAAACAAAGCGTTAGTCACTTCTATCTTTGTGTTCTTTTTCCTTTTTCCTCCTATCTAGAGTAGGCTTGATGCTACAGTTTTCTTCTCTTTTCATTTTTCTAGATATATCATGCATGACAAATCTGTTCGGCAAAAGAAGAAGGAGGAGGATGCCGACATGCATCTAGCTCAAAAGATTGTGCAAAACCAACGGTATAGCTTAAATACTCAGGCAGATGATGAGTATGATTATGATGATGGTCCAAGGAGAAAGACAAGGAAGAAAGGAGGGGGTAATGAACACAAGTCAACTGAGACGACTAATTCTGTGAAGCGCATCATGACTCAGCAAGAGCGCTGTCAGTTTTGCTTTGAGAATCCAACAAGGCCAAGGCATCTTGTTATTGCAATTGCAAATTTCACGTATTTAACCTTGCCCCATTGGCAACCTGTTGTTCAGGGTCACTGTTGCATTTTACCTATGCAGGTTAGTTTAATTTCTATTTTAGATTTATTTTATGTTCATCTTATACTTTTCTTGTTATCAACCAAATAATTTATGTAGTTTGATGTTAATTAATTTTGAATGTTAACTCCTACCAGGGAAAGAACATTAACTCAGCATTTACAGAAGTAAAGATGCTTTATAGAGATGAAACCTTTACTTTTTTATATTGATTGTAGTTCAGTATTTAAATGCAAGCCGATTCCTTAATTAGGAGATACTGCAAAATAATAAAGAACGTGAATGCTGCAATTCGTTAACCCGAGCTATTATCCGCAATATCAAGTCTACTTGTTCAATTCCTCTTAGTAAACAGGGTGAACTCAAATTGAATGCTATGTTAAAAAATATAAATTATCATAATCATGTTAGGATTATTTTTATTAATCATCTGATGCATTGTTTTTTTTTTTTTTTTTTTACCTCAACAGCATGAATCGGCCACAAGAACTGTTGACAATAACGTGTGGGATGAAATTCGCAACTTCAAGAAATGCCTTATCATGATGTTTGCTAAACAAGAGAAGGATCTAGTGTTCATTGAAACAGTGATGGGGTTGGCGCAGCAACGGCGCCATTGTTTGGTCGAGTGTGTACCTATGCCCCAAGAAATTGCAAAGCAGGCACCTCTTTACTTTAAAAAGGTCCGTTTTTTAAAATTAATTTCTATTTTACTTATCAATATTATTATTACTTTTCAGTTTTTGAACCTGTGTCCTCAGAAGTGCTAGTTTGGAATAATTTGAAAAATTCTCTTCTCCTTTTGCAAATATTTTACTTCACTTTTTTTTTACAATTATACAGTTAAATGATAATAACATAATAGGGAATGCTGCACAGTTCATAGAGTGAGCTCTGTACAAGTGGCATTTATCCGCTCTATAGTTTGCTTGAGATTAAAGCGGTACTTTAAAGATATTGGTTGTGTACAAGAAAGCTCCGTGTACAATAGACTTCATGGTGTATATGGATGTTAACAAATTGGTTCTCTGTTTTCTTAATGCTATTAGGAATGTTTCATGGAAATAGCTTAAAACTGTTTATATCTGTTTGAAGCGTTTGTTGAACTATTAAAAAAATATTAACAATTATCTAGATGATAATAAATGACCTTTCTAACTTGTTTCAGTATGCATGCTTTGTCCTTATCATTATCTAAAGATTCTTCGACTCTGCTTATAAAGTTGGTCTTTGTTATGTGTTTGAGCAATTTTCTTACTTTTTGGTAGCATAATTGTTATATGCTGAAGAGTTTACACTGAGAAGCTCCTATGTTGACACACAGTAAATAGTCTTTATATGCTGAAGAGTTAACAAGAAGGTTATTGAGATTAGCGAGTTGGGTGACTCACCAACCTCTATAGGCGCCAAGTGAGGTTATTTTTTGCTATAATGTAGAATTGCCTTGGGCTTGCTGACAAGTTAATGGAACTTTCTCATGTTTTTTGCAGTCTAGATCTATGGTTTGTATTTATTATGAGTTTCTTTGCGTACAAGTTTCTAAAAATACGTTTGCTACAGGCAATCGATGAAGCTGAAGATGAGTGGAGCCAGCACAATGCAAAGAAGCTTATTGACACAAGCCAGAAAGGGTTGCGTGGATCAATTCCAAAGGATTTTCCATACTTCCATGTAGAATTTGGTTTAAATAAGGGATTTGTTCATGTTATTGATGACGAGACACAGTTCAAAAGCAACTTTGGGCTTAATGTTATAAGGGGCATGCTACAGTTACCTGAGGAAGACATGTTCAGGCGACAGAAGCATGAATCAGTGGAGACACAGAAGCAAGCCGTTGCAAGTTTTTCCCGAGATTGGGAACCTTTTGACTGGACAAAACAGCTTGGTTAGGCATCGAAACCTTGCAACATTTTATGATCGTGGCCAGGCTAGAATTCTGTGCATATGTGCTGTTGCTGTTGATTACTACGGATAAATATATCTGTATACATCAGTCATTGATGGTGGGTGAATTTTGGTACTTCCTGATGGAATGCTCCGGTAGTTTGATAATGAACTCCGTATCATTCTAATTAGCTGAAGTTGGAGATTTGGGGGCGATTTTCATCTATCCTGGAGGCAACCTGAACATTAATCCACATTGCCTTCCGACGTAGTCTTCTTCACTTGTATGAAACGGAGGCACACGTCCTCTGCCTTAAGGAAGCTAGTACACATCCTCTGCCGCTTTCATCCAAACTGCAGGTTCTATTTGTTTTATACAACAGTCATTACTGGTGAGAATTCGTGACAATCGGTTGTACATGTAAGAAAATTATATGGGAAGAGTAGGTTAATGGATAAAAAATGACTGATTCTGATATTATGTTTCCAAGCAGAAGCTTCATTTCAGCAGAATTACCGACACCTTGAAACTGATCTTTGGAATGGGTATAATCAGTTGCTTTGGTAGTTATTAGAAGTCATTATTCTTGATAATTTTCTACATATAACTTTTGGTATCAACTCAAGTTTTGTTTCATGAAAGAACCCATAGTGATTAACGAACCAGACAAACGAACCCACATCATAGTAGTGATTAACGAACTAGACAAACTCACGTCATTTCACAACTCACTTAATTTTCACTTTAAAATTTTTTCAGGAGCCAAACAGCAAAAAAAATGCTTTTCACAAAATATTTTCAGAACTTCAGCCAAACACCAGAAAAAAGAAAAAGAAAAAACACATTTTACCAGAAATTATTTTACAAGAAAAATATTTTGTGTCCAAACAAACTCATGGTTCATAATATATTACTGTCAATGCAGGAATTTTCTCATTCCCCACGGATCACGACAGTTTAACTTGTTCCAAAACATTTTATGTGTTGAGACTAAATCTTCAAAAACTGAGTAGATGAGGAAGTTTTCTCGTCATTGAAAATGAATTTTGAACTTTCACCCATATATTTGAAATGCTTAGGATTTAAGATTAGAGAGATTTTTGTTTACACTTTGTACTAAAATTTATTCAATCTCAAGTTGCACGCGCCGATTCGATGCTACCAAACACAACATTATTTTCTACTTTTATTGTTGCATTTGTTTTGTTGTATTGTTTTTCAACGTATGAACATCCCATCGAAAGCGAGTTTCCAACTTTCCAAGCACCATGATTTGAAGAGGTGGGATGTTTTAGGTGGTGCAATGCTCGCTGCATTCAAGTGTACTCTAATCAATTGCTAGAAGTACATAGATAGACCTAGGTTAAGTAAATGGATGACCTGTTAAGCAGGAGACATTAATTATCTATGTTCTTCGAATTTGAAAAAAAAATAAAAAAAAATAAAAAAATATTGTTGTTCGAATGGAATTGTTATAGTAGTTGAGAAGTAGTTGAGAAGCAATACAGAGAATCCTAAATGCTTAGAGCAACCGCAGCGGGCTCGTGGAAGCCCAAATTCCGCGAGGGTCATGCCCTTTGGCCATGTAGCAGGCTAGCTAAAGTATGCAGGGCCTACTTTGCCTCGCAGGCCGAATAGTTGAATATCGCGAGCCGGTCTACAATCGTTGTTATATATTTATTTATTTTTGTTCCTAATGCAAAACGACACCGTTTTGCGTGAGTCCATTTTTGTTTTTTTCTCAAGGGCTACTCAACAGTATTTTTTTTTTATTTATAAAAAAACCTAAAAATAGGTTATTTTGATTTTTTTAAAATAAAATAAAATTCATGAAATAAAAAATATATTGTTTATGCACTGTTAGTCCAAAAAAAAATTTATTTGAGCCAAAAATAAATTAAAAAAACTTTTTTTTCCCTTTAAAATTTGTTTTATTTTTTAATTTTTTGCTTTAAATTTTAAATGTGTACCACAAACAATGCATTTGGCCGCTAAGACATTGTTTGGCTGACACAAATAATGCTTTAACGGCTATAGTTTTTTTTTTTTAAGAAAAATAATTAAAATTACAAATTCATCTACTTATTCCCATAGGATTTTGTAATTCTTATTTTCTTATTCCAATTCATTATTAATTTTAATTTTTTAGCAGTTAGAAATATAGCCGTTTAGGAAAAGTTAAAAAAAAAAAGATTTAATTAAAATTTTTTTTTTCTTTTTTGGAGAGCGAAAATATGGAGAGCCTGATGGAGTATAGGTTTCTGGAGAGTGAAAACTGCTGATTTAGCTTTTGGAATTACTGACGTGACTATTGAAAAAACTGAAATGACATTTTTAGAAAGTTAAAATTCGGAGAGACCATTGCAGAATGCAGATGGCCTTAGGGCATTGAGTGTAGGCCAGAAATAGCCGAATTGAAAATGGGCCGGACCATGGGAGGACAGGCTTGATCTGGGGCAAGCTGGTACCACGCGGAGTTGTAAAAAGTGATAAAGTTAAACCTACTAGGAAGGAGGTCAAATCCCTTATGGGTACGATATTCCTTTCGAACGGTTCAGATTTCATATCACGTAGACCATTTCCATGTTCATCTCGTCCTCCGCACCGTTGGATCCATCTTATCATTTTTTTTTTATTTTTTATTCTAGAAATTACGCGAACACACCACGGCTCCGTGTCAGTGCGTGCGTGGGTGTAGGTGTGTGTATATATAGAGTAGTATATGTAACCCTAATTGGATGTGTAAAGAGCAGTTCTTATAGTCCTCTTCAGTGGTGTACGGCGGTCTTGGCCGAATTTGGCCCTTCTGGTTTGATCCGTTTCATTTGTTTGTACAGAGAAACAACAGTTGAGAGCAGAGTGAGACTCTGTCTCTGTCTCTCTCTCTTTCTCTACTGTTTTTCTCTGTACAAAGAAATGAACTGGCTCATGGCTTATCGGTCATCGCTTTTCCTAAAGAGTAGATCTGTATTGATCTTAATTCATTTGCTTTCATGGTTTTTGGCAGTGCTTATTTGGCTATATATATTGTGTTTGTCCTTGTGCTTCTGTTTTTTTTTTGACTTTCACTTGATCTTCTAACCAAAAAGAACCAAAAGGTCTAAAGTTTTTTCTTTTAATTTATTTTTCAGTTGACCTTATTTTAAGGTCCTTGCAAACATTCTTCTCTTCTCACGCTCTGACACACACACTGATTAAATAGATGTGGCTATGGGCTTACTAAGCAATCTGCAGATAAGTGTAAGCATCTGCTTGATTTTGTTTTAAGAGAATAGTTATATATATATATATATATATATATATTGAGTTTTTTTTTTAAGTGTTAGAAAAATCAACAAACTGTACACACCCACACCCCCCTCTTATATAGAACTGACTTTTATTTATACTCTGTTCTTTAAGGTCGAATTGTAGGTCGGATTGTTTCAAAAACTGAACCAAGCAATTGGAAAAGTTTGAGGCCGTGTGTCCTTATGATTAATTCAATTTAAAGTAGTTATTTGTCATAGAAATTTGTTCAATTCATTCTCTTGTTGAAAGATTCACATAAGGTTGAGAAATTCTGAAAAAATATTGTCTCATCATACCATATAAATTGTTTGATATCTCCACACAGATTTTGTTTGATATTTAAAATCCACTCAATATATATAATATTATGTATTATTATTATTTTCTTCTCACACACAATATCTTCTTCAGATGGTTTGTTAGTCATAAAAACTAATTCTCTTATTGTGATGCTCTTGGAATGCCTCTTGGCCCAGTGATTTGTTATCCCGAAAAACGAAATTATGTGAAAAGGGAAGATAAAAGAGAGAAAAAATGCAAAAAAAAATTAAAAGAAAAAAATGATTTTTTGTTTTGTTTGTAATTTTGAAAACATTTTGTAAATAGAAAACAATTTTTAGGTACTTTTTTATAACTAAGTTTGGTATAATGGGTTCTTTTATAGTATTTTTATAATTGAATTTTTAAAGAACAATAAAAGATAATTTTTTAAAAATAATTTTTTTTATAATTAAAATTTAAAAAAATAGTTATCAGAAAGAAATATCAAGTAGATTTTTTTTTTTTTTTTTAATTATTTTTTTCACATTAAATTTACAAACTAAGCTATCTTTTCCATTAAGAGACTTTTATTGTTGGTAAATTTTTTAATAATGTACTTTTCAAAAATAAATTTAAAAATTAATAATGGATGAAATAATAAAAATGATCATGGCAATTGTACTTTTGTATACTTTTAGAAATTGTCATTCACAGCCTAATTTAGTCATAATTTT